>CM034461.1:44059425-44460959 GCA_019925255.1 Litchi chinensis
TTGTGAACATAGGTTTCTGTTTATGTTCACGAACTAACTGAGTTTGTGAACACAACAGAAGCTTCTGGTATGTTCTATCCTATTTCATCAACTCATGTTCCTTCGTTCTCATTTGCTACACAAGTTCCTCTGTTTCACATGTTTTTCAATTTGCACAGAGTTTTGCAGTTTCTTTATCACGATTTTTTATTTTGAGTTCGTGATGATGTTGAGAATGGTGTTGATTGATGTTATACAATTTTTCAGGAAAAAAAAAAAGACAATGTTGAAATAAGGATGATTTTGCCACTATTAAAACTTATTTCACTGTTTTTGTGTTAATCATGAGTTTTTTTTTATGCTATATAGAAAAAAATTTCCATTTTTGTTTCGTGTACTCAAAACATCTTCTTTATTACATGACACAATTATAAGCATGAAATTCTTAGTGAGTGATAAGAGGAAAGCTATAGTGTTATACAACAGCAAGTAACCTTAGAATGCGAAAACTTGTATAGATCATACAGGTAGAAGTTGGTTGATCAACAAAAAGGGAATTAGATAATGATTTTTACTCATTGTGGGTGGTTGTTATTTGTTAAATAAATTGGGTAGATAATTAATTACGGTACAGCCTTGTAGATCATGAGCAAGGTTACATTTAAGTACGTACGTATATATATCATACGTATCAAAAACAAGAAAATTAGTAATAACATTAGCTGGAGTTCATGAATTGACAATTTTCAGGTCAGAAAAATCCTTCGTGATTGCCGGAATACAGCTGGAGCTCCTTGCGATGCCACCCTTCTTCGAAACAGCCTCGTCTCTAGGACTCACGGACTTTGCCCTGATTGTTGAACTCTTCTTCAGGATTTCTCTCATGGCCTCAGCTTGGTAGAGTACTGGATGTGTTCGACCAAACCTGTTAAACCTCACACATGCATTCATGTGCTCGTTCAAGGCCTCCTCTCTTTTGCCTCCGTTTTTCTCGATTTCTTCGTTGACAGCTTCTGCACACAACCCACATATCATTTTCCCTGAAAACTTGTCTCGCACACGTTTTATATACTCGGTTGTGCACTCCTCGGACATGCCACAGCACTCACACTTGGCATCTTCGACTTCGGAGATGGGTGGAAGCGCTTTGGATTCATCGTGACTATCAAGAGCTTCTTTGCATAGCTCGAATGAGATATCGGATTTTGTTCTCTGTAGACTCTCCATTGAAACTCGGGCCTTGTGGACAACATTGTTGCTCTTAGAGTACGAGCTTCCAATGATGTTTTCCCTGTTTGGTGCCATTTGAACGTGCCAAATATTGTTCACTAAAAAAAGTTGTAGCTCTTAGGGAAATGAACAGGAAAATCCAGTTCGAAGAGAAAATATGGTGGAAGTTGAAGAATTCGAGAAAAAAATTGTGGAAATAAAGTTGAGATATGCTATTAAGATGATCTAAGAATTTCAAGTTGGGGTCAGGTGTGTAGCTGTGACTTGGTTTATATAGGTCTTGCATATTTTTCTCTAGAAGACCAAGTAGAAATGTATGTGGACTAAATGAGTAACACGTAGGCAGAGAGAGGTGGAGAAAGTGGAGAACAAGCTAGATTTCTCTTAGAGATATTAGAAGATTCAGAAACAGTATTAAATTGGACGTCAAATGTGAATCAAAATCTGACTTTAATATAGCTTAAACACTACGAATAAAAGCAGTTTGTACAAGAGTTATTTTCGCAGTTTATTTAATGTAAACGAAGATGACATGGGAAATTCACGTGCAAAACTATCGCAACCATACAGGTACAGTGTTCCATAAAGGCCCTTTTTTCTGTTGTAAGAAACATGGAAAATAAATAGAAAAAATAACTTCTAACATTTAATAGGGTTTTATCATGAAACAACAGAGTATCGACTGATCCAAAGAACCGTAGTATCACGAGAAATATATCAAACCACGTGAAGAGAGAGAGAAGGAGATGTGGTTATCGGAAAATAAATTGTAAAAACTTTATATTCACATGTGTCTCGGAGAAAGAAGGGAAAGAAAGTGTCTTTTTTACAAAGAAGTTAACACAAAAAAGGCTAAATTTGAGTGGGATCTGCTTAAAGAGAAAATTTTCAAATTCAAACTGGCATGACCATTATTGATCAAGTTGAATGGACCCTGTCTCTTTCAGCTGATTACCTAGATGATGCATAGTTTCAAAAAGCTATAAAAATATATACTTCTATTTTTTAACTTAATTGTGATGGGTAAGGTAGCTAGAGACATTAATTGAGATCATATATTACATGCTGGTAGCTGGTTATTGATGATTTTGCACTAGAATGGCCTTTGTAATTCTTTTCTTTTGATTCTTTTTTCTGCAATCACTCTATGCCCATTATTCTCTCGTTCTTGGTCTCAGTCTTATGTATACATCTCCTCCGTGAACATGGTCTTCATCTATTTTCATGGTTTAATAATACGAATATTAGAATGCATAAGTTTCATTTTCCCTTGCATTTCCTCCTAACAATTCTTTTATTTGCCTATATGCTATAACATTTAAATTACTATGATATATCTAAATTTAGTTGACTTATCCAATGAATAAATAGATTGCATTTAGACATAGAGTGATATACATTTGTATATGAAGCTGGACATGAAAAATCAGAACAAGGAGAGTAAAAAATGCTCATTTATTTGTTATTTTGATTTATTACATTAATTTTTTTAAAAAAATAAATTAGTCATCACGTATAATTTCAATAAGAGAAATAAAACTACCACCTATGTGATTTGATAATAAAGAATATTCATTTAATTTAATAATATATCATATTCTATTTCATAGAGATGGTATCTGGAAAATAAAGGGAGAGAAAATTTATATAAATGAATACATAAGGAATGTAGTTATCCACGATGATATATTTGATGCCATGTCGCAACTACACCCATACTACATGACATATGCACTGAACATACCGATGTATATATAAGCCATCCCATCCATTCTTCTGTTTCAATTAGCAGTACATTAATGGTATCAAAGATTCTTTCTTTGTCCAAAAATTCAAGTACTATATACATATACAGCATGATCTCAGCAAAAGTGATTACATGCAACAAATATCATACAAGATTTGACACCAAAGCCTAGTTTTGATTCGCAGATTTTTGAATTATAAAAACTTTTAAGAAAAATTGCAAAAAAAAAAAAAAAATCAATACTAGATTCTGTCTAATATACTATTTAGTTCTGTCATCTATACAAGGCCATTCGAGGAAATATGTAATAATTAGCAGATTGGCCCAGCCCAGACATAATGACTAAAAGACACCTTTTGTGGGCTATACTTCTTCAATTGAGTCGAAAGAAAGGCCCATTTGACCCAAAATGAAGCCCTATTCATTTGTGACGAAAATCTGACATTTTCTTGTAACAAGTGACATTTTCTCGTAAAGGTGAGATCCTCTCCCTCCCTCCTTTGTGAGGACAGTTCGCCCACCTTCTGTGTGGGTTAATCCTCTCTTATGAGAGTCTTTATCTAAACTGTGCGTTCAGTGTGTATTGATCCCGTGTGATCCGGATTACATTTTGGGCTAGTCTCAATTACATACTATAAGTGAAGAAAAAAAAAGAGAGAAAGAAGAGCCAACTTCAAATATTCCACTTTAGACATGATTAGATTGGTTTTCTTTTTTAAACAAAGTAGACATAAAACCTTATTCTACAGCTAAGAATCACTTTAAATAAACATAAAGTTGATATATGCCCTGGTGGTGTGGGGGGTCCATCGGCCATCTTTTCAACTTTCGAAGATAATCGATGACAGAAAATGGTGGTCAATGCTTGAGTTTGTTTCATCGATTGTGAATTCGTGATGAGGTTATTAGACGATTATATTAAAAGAATTGCTTTATTTTTAATTATCATTAGTTTTTATAAAGTTGATAGCATACAAACTATATAAATATTTATCGGGTTTTATTCAGATCGAGATCGATCACAATAAATCATCATAATATAAAAACAACAACTCACTCGAGTTTGTAAAATGAATTTGGTAGCAATCAATCTTCTGACTATTTTAGTAAATGGTAGGATACACAACCACCTAAGATAATATGTTTAATTAAAACTCTTAATTGTAGATATCACGAGAAAACATAATAAATCAATAGTATCTATAAATATGACCACTTTGAAATATGAAACTAACATATAGATATTAAATAAGTTCACATAAATAAGTATACCGATAATTCACACTTAAAATATGTAAATTATTAGTTTTAAAAAAATACGTAAATTATTTGTGTAATTAGGAAATCATATTAAAATTATGAAGATTAAGTTATACTAATTTAAAATTTTATCTAAATTTATTATATATTTTACTTGCTTTATGAAACTTTCATCGAGTGTAAATAAATGAAAGTTGAATCACAATTTTTAAACAAGTTTTAACTGGATTATCGTAATCCAAAAAACTATACCACCAGTATATATAAAAGAAATCAATAGCTTCCTTTAGCATATTCTTTATGCTTAAATAAAGAAGATGTTGTGCTGTCTCAAAAACAAGAAACATCCTCCGCTAAAATATATCTCTATTTTTTTATAGTCTTCTATATTCTCATTCATTTCACTTTCGTCACGCTTTACCTGTTCAAAAAAATTACGTCTTGTCCGCAATACTGTTCTATTCTTGTTTTCTTTTTATTTCTCTTTGTTTTTCTATTCATTTTAAGAAAAAGTGCCTCCATTGAAATATACACAAGCAACCGCTATCTTTCATTAGAATATCTTCAATGTAAATATGTATTATCTTTAAAAAAAATAGATATATCATCAATGTCAAAGAAATATACATCTTATGTGGTATAAATATGGATTGATAGATACTTAAGTCTAAAAAGATTCTCCAATATTATTCTATTCATTTCAATGATAAACAGTCAAACAATAATATATCATTAAAATAAATTACTATTAGATATTATTTGATGAAAGTTTCTATTATTTATTACTGACATGACTGTCCATGAGACTCTCTATAAATAGATATTGAGGTTAACAATCTCTATTTTCTTTTTTGTCATGTCTGCTTGATAGTAGTTATGAAAATTTGATTGGAGATGTTAATTTTAACATTCTATCAATTTATCCTATGTGACGCTTTATTTTTTACAATTCATACTTGCATTGAAGATACTATTGCATCTGCAAAAATCCAATTGCGACTCTTTGTACACTGGTTTTCCATCCCTAGGCCACAGTATTGCCTACAAGTCAACGAGTCTTGCATTATTACAAACTTGTTTTTATTAAACCTTATCCAACCACTATCCTTACCTTTCAATTGAAGAATCGTTTGATTGATTTCAATAACCCCATTTAAAACCAATACAAGGGTGTTACCTAACCACTAACCTTATCTCTCAATTAGGGATTGACTTTAATAATCATTCTTAAAATCAATCCAATATTTTAATTGAGGAATAAGATTAATGGATTAGTAAGGTAGCAAAACTCTTAAATATAATTCCAATGACCGATTTTTTGGTTCATATTTTATGTTCATGTAAACAACTTCAAATATCAATCAAAAATTAAAAAGAACACCTACTATAAATATGTACAATGATCTAAATGTCATATGTATTAATCAAAATCGTTGCTTGTTTATCACTTATTATAAATTATGCATATTAATTTCAATAGTAAGCCGTATGCGGTTTAGTTGGTTAACTACTTTTATTAACAAGAATTCAATATTTTTGATAGCACGTCACATTCAATTTCTTGTATATGGAATTCATATAAACTTTTATTTCTTTAATTTAATTTAATTTCTATATATATGCAAGGATTCAATACTATACGTACAAAAAGGGAAGTCTGTTAAGAGGACCCAACTTTTTTTATTTTCTTTTATAGTTTGGTAGTGAAATTCAGTCAAAATCAAGGTAGCTTGTTCGACTAACAATCTATATTTACTCTGTCTAACAAATCTCATTTTTTTTCTTTAGTTTTTTTTTCAAAATAAAATTAACATTGTATGGATAACACGTTCGTCGAATATATCAAAACCAATTATTAATTGTATTGATCTATAACAATTCTCAATATAAAGAAGAAAATTACTTACATATATATTTAAAATATACTTGGTTGAAAACCAAACCCCAACCATCTTAATAAATTGAGGAACGAATAATCAACTGTATAAGGAACTGGCATACCCACCAACCTTCTTGTAATTGCTTAGCATAATTTGTCAAATTGTAGTGTCACACAATCCAGAAATATTTGAAATTTTTCGCGAGAACAGTATGAAAAATAACATATTATCTTTGTATGAATTGTTGAATACAGACATGAATACCAAGGGTGGTGTTTTTCCAAGGTGGGCAAAAACCTGGACGAAATCGTCAAGACGTTAGTTAGGTGGCGAGGGAAAGGGACACAAACAGTACATCAATTTCAAGAGCAAAATCCGCTCGAGAGATCGCCACGTGGAGGAATCCCCGAAACAAGAATGAAGATGTTTCTGAGGCTGAAATTCGACGTCTAGCTTCGATTCAATCAATGTTCCCGATTTGATTCTCCGCCACGTTAGCTAATTGACCATTTTTACAAGACTGACTCGGCTCGGCTTTGCTTCACTCGGCTTAACTGTTTTGTTAATTTTTTTTTAAAGGAATTAAAAATTCAGAATGCTAGAAGATTTTGTTGACGACAAAATTATGAAGCAAGCCGAATTGGCGAATCCTACCCACCTATGTTTTAAATATGACAATCTGTCTAGTATGAAAGAGAACTTCAATTTCTTTTTTTCAAGAATCAACTATTCTCCACATATCAATTAAAACAAAACAAAAAATTCATTAATCAAAAATAAAAATAAAAAAATCAAATTACAATAAAAAAATTGTGATAATTTTTTAACTGAAAAAGCGAAATAAATTTTATTTAAAATTTAATTTATAATTTGTATATATAAATATTAACTTGATTTTAATTGATTTAATAAATATAACAACTATAAATTAAAAATTCAATTACTTTTTCCTTATCAAGTTCCCCTGTTAGCAAAATCATTTAAGTTGGAATCTCTAATTTTGTTTTTTTCTAATAAAGTTAACAAATGCTAAATAAGGTAAACTATTCTTTATAAATATTATAAATATTTTTTTATAGTATTTTACAATTCTATTACCATACGTATTCCATAAAATAAAAAATTCAACAACAATTTTCCCTCTAAAATATGCTCGTAGCCAAAATCGAAGCCGAGCCGTTCGGTTGAAGCGATGAACGAAAATGGTAGTACTGACATCAGCTTCACCGTACTTTCCAAGTTTCAAACTCTCGTTAATATATTAAAAAAAAATTCTCCCCTACACCAGATACACGCTACAATCCAGACGCGTTTTGCAACACTCTATCCCAGCCGTTGGCCTGGATAACCCCGAAAACAAAACAAAACCGTCACGATCGATCTTTTTCATTTTTCACAAACATAGTTGACCCTAGACTTACAGCCCAACCAACCACCCACCGCCACGTCAGCAGGCGCCATTACTGCCGTTATCTGTGTTCCAGCTAATTTTCCCCTATTTCGTCTCCTATTATCTTCATCGACCACGCTCAATATAAATACACCATTACGCCACTCGGATCGCCTTCCTCTTTAAATTCTGTTTTGTTTATATATAATTTTTAAATTTCTGTGTTTCATCCTTTTGTTGTTGTGATATCAAATCCTGACCGTCCGTTGGTCGTCGGCTTGTCAACTGCCGAGATGGAGCAACTGACATCAGGAGCGAGCAACCGTATAATCCCGATCTTCAGAACCCTAAGAACGACGATAATTTTCGTCCAATCACTCGTCTTCTCTCTCATCCTCCTCCTCCTTCCGCGGCGCCGCTTGTCGGGGGCTGGCCCGCCGCAGTCTCCGTGCAAGAGCTGGAGGCGGAAGTCTGTGTGGAAACGAGAGGAGGAGGACACCATGAGAAGAAGAGCTTTAGCTGAGGACGTGGACATGGGGTTCAAGACCGACGACGACCGGGAGGTCCGGTGCCAGTGGAGTACCTCTCTCTTCCTCGGTGCCAGGAGAAACGCTCTATTTTGCCGGTCATGGTTCCCCGTCACCGGTGAATTGAAGTAAGAATTTCAAATCTTTTTCAATGGCTTGACTTTCAAAATGAGATTTTGTGTAGCTTGATTCCCTACATCGTTTGTGTCGAGAATGAAGTTGATGCTCTGTTCCAATCCAATAGTGATCTGTTTCGTTTCGGTGAAATTAAGTTGTTGTAATTAATTGTTAAATTTTAAGTTAGGTTTTTTAAAGCTGGTTTTTAAATTAATTGTTGTTATTTTTATTAGTGTATATGTTGCAAGTATACTATGTAAATCTGGCTTTTTTGATAAATTGGTTTAGCGTAGTTATCATTTTGGTGTCTGATAAAGATTCTGGCGTACTAGGAGTTGCACTGGTGGCATGCTCTGATTTTTTTGTGGTCTCATTGTTTTGTAAGGTTATGTTCTAAGTGCAAATGATCTGTTATTTCAGGGGCATTATGATCATTATACACGGGCTTAATGAGCACAGGTAATTTTTCAAGGTTTATATTTAAAAGCATATTTTATTTTCATATCATTTGAGGTGTGAGCTCTGCGCTAGCTTTACTTTTTGATTTGCTGCTTGGTGGTTGCATCTCATGAGGGTTTTCTACGTTTTGACAGTCATTTATTTGCTTATTTTACAGTGGGAGATATTCTCAATTTGCAAAGCAACTGAATTCTTGCAATTTCGGAGTGTATGCAACGGACTGGATAGGTATGTAAACTGTAAACTCTTTGAATTATTTGTATTTGAAGATGTTTTGCGTTTATGTCATGGTAACGGCCTTTCTTTCTTAATTTAGGACATGGCGGGAGTGATGGATTGCATGGATATGTTCCTTCACTTGACCATGTTGTTGCAGACACTGTAAGTATCTGTGTTTGGAGTTATTTTGATTAGGCATTTTTTCAAATATAAATAAATGATCCCTCTTTTTCTTTCAAAGTTCTTCACCCAAACTTCATGATATTGGTCATTAACTATTATAACTGCACCTTGAAACTGAAATATGTCAATGATATTTACCACAGTGTCAACTGTTTATTTCGAAGCAATTGAATATCTTAAATTAGTATTACTTGGTCATATCTGGCTTGATTGTGAAAATTCCATTTTGATGTTGGTGTTAAAATATAGTTCATATTCTTTAGTTACACATAATATACTTATAAAAGTGATGATTTACATTCTGATTCAACAGGGGGCTTTCTTGGAAAAAATAAAATCGGAAAATCCAGGTATACCATGCTTCCTTTTTGGTCATTCTACTGGTGGAGCTGTAGTTTTAAAGGTAAGACAGACAGACATTGTACATAATATTTCCATCTCAATTCATTTTTGACAGAATTTCCAAATTAATAAGGTGCATGTTTGTGTAGGCGGCTTCACACCCACATATTGAAGCAATGCTGGAGGGAATCGTGCTGACGTCACCAGCTTTGCGTGTTAAGCCAGCTCACCCTATTGTTGGGGTAAGTGTTCTTTGTTTTTAATTATTTCATTGTACATAATTTGTTGTACCATTTCACATGTAACTTATTGAAAGCTCATCACTTAATGTTTTATGCAGGCCATCGCCCCTATTTTTTCACTGGTTGTTCCGAAGTTCCAGTTTAAAGGTGCTAATAAACGGGGCATTCCAGTTACTAGGGATCCAGTAGCACTATTGGCAAAGTACTCTGATCCTTTGGTCTATACAGGACCCATAAGGGTCCGAACAGGCCATGAAATATTGCGAATTTCATCCTACTTGATGAGAAACTTTAAGTCTGTGACTGTGCCATTCTTTGTTCTTCATGGAACAGCAGACAAGGTCACTGACCCGCTAGCCTCTCAGGATTTGTACAATGAGGCAGCCTCCAAGTTCAAAGACATAAAGCTGTACGAGGGCCTCTTGCATGACCTTCTATTTGAGCCTGAGCATGAAGAAATTGCACAGGATATAATTGGTTGGATGGGGAGAAGGTTAGTTTCCAAAAGTGAAGTGGTTAACAGCCTTTGGTAAATCTTCTTACAAGAAACACAAGTGTTTTTTTAGGTCCTAGTTAGGAATCTTAAGGGTCGGGAAGCCGGCAGGTTCCACACGTATGTGTTTGGGGTCTCGTCTATGGAAAATGTGTAATTATATGTTAAAAGTTTGTTATTACAGTAGCAAGTATCTTCATAGGAAAGAATATATGTTTTCGTGGCTTGTGTCATTTTAGCTTGATGTTTACATGATTAATCTTCTTGTGGATGATGATGATGATGTTTGTGTATATGAAAATTTGTTTTGTCAACCATATGTAGCATTTGCTACAATTTTATTGCCGATGTCGCATTGCCGTTATTCGACAATTTTATTGCGGATATGCTATACTCTTTAGCCTTTTGAACTGCTATTTGACTATTCATTTGCCTTGCGCGATACACGCAAAATGCGTAATGGAATTATGATCGTCTGCGCCCAAATTAATTAGATAATGCCTGTTCTACTTTCAACCACTGAAAAATCAACTGGTCAAGTCTCTGTCTAACAAATATCATCTTGAAGTGATGTCATCGAAGACTAACGATAATTGATCACGTAGCATCTATTTAGGATTGAATTTTGACTGTTAATAGTTATATAATAAAATATTGTCAAAAAAATTAATAGTATTTTGATAGTTACATTTTTAAATAAAATCTCTTAAAAATTGTTTCTTTGAAAACAGGGCGAGCCAATGTCAAAAAAAAAAAAAAAAAAGGCGCCAGGGCGAGCCAAGTCTTTGAATCGTTTAAGCAGAAAAAAAAATCTCTAGTCTTGTGGGGACACTCATCAAGCAGCAAAAATTCGGATGAGAAAATTACCAAAAAGTTTGGCCTTTTTCCCTCTTAGTTTTTTTTTTTTTTTTTTTTTTAAATAAATAATTTCCCTCTTGGTTTTTGATTTCTAAAGATATAACAAAGGAAATTAAATAAGCAGATTGAAAAGTTTTGTATGTGGTTGTTGTCGATCGAAATAAGACGAAGAAATTAGTTAACAAAATACTTTGTTTCATTTTCTATTTTTTGTCCAACCTCTTAATCTTGGGTTCTTACAAATATACAAAACCGAAGTAAAAAGGCCTCATCAATGAATAAAGTTGCGAGAGAGACCAGTAAATAAAAGTTGTAATTGTACACCTATAGTATGATTACTTTATGGATTAGGGAATGAAAATGATTATTGTTATTTATTTGCTCTAAAATCAATCCGTAATAAGAATGAAATTATGTATTCCTTTTGAATTTGGGTTGTGAAATGAGAATATACTTCCTCTTCCCCCACTCTCTATTTGAAAATCTCATTTTCATTTCTTTTTATAAGTTAAAAAGTCTTTTATGCGTTTTATTAAAAAATATTTATGGAGTATATAATTTTAATTAAGAGCATTTTTATAACTTATAATTAATACATTCTGATTCCAAAAGTAAAGTAAACATTTCAATGGAATACTGTTGATTCTGATTCCTGCAATTGAAGTAAACAAAGTATCTTATTATGATACATCATTTTTGTTATCATTCATATTAATCATATATCAATCATTTCCATAATCGTGCCACCATTATTATAATATATTTATGTTACCATATTTGTAATATATTGTTATGTTTTCCATCTTTGTAATATGCCTATTAATCTATAAATAGGCTTTCATATTGTAGACTGAATATACAGTGAAATACACAATCACATTTTATACATTTACATGGTATCAGAGCATAGGTTTTTATAATTTTTTCTTTTTCACTGTCTTTGTTACTATCACCATTCCAAATCAAACACCCACTGTCATCTTTGCAACCCACCACTGCACCGCTGCATCACATCGTCACTGTCGCTCCTGGTTCATCTCTCACTGTCATTTGTCTCTGGTTTGGTTGCATTACCCATCGTCCCTGTCACACCGGTAATCTGCCTTCACCGCGCTATATAATCATCGCCGCTGCTGCCATTACCGCCACATCTGGTTCATCAGCCATTGCCATTGTCGCTGCACCACCAAGTTTCTGCTATTAATCTCACGCCGCACTGGTCTCCACTTGGTCTGAATTTGTTCATCGCATCACTTCTGATCTATTTTTCACTGTTGTCACCGTTCTGCTCAGCACACACCAGTCTCTGTTTTGGCAGATCTAGTCTCAAGATCAGCAGCTGCTTTTGTCGCGCAATCGCACCAGTCTCACTGTTCCGCTGCTACCTCCTTGCACCGTTCCTGTCTCTGGTTTGTGTGTTATTGACAATTAATATTGTCTTGGTCTGCCTTGATTTGCTTTGGATTCTATTGGGTTTTGCTAAGTGTTTTTTTTTTTTTGCCTTTTATTGGTGTGGCTGCTGGTTTATTGGTATTGATTTTTATTGGGTTTTTATTGGTTTGCTTTGGTTGCTATTGGATTTTTATTGGTGTGGATTTTTTATTTGGGCCTCTTTATGGAGAATACCTGGAAATTAGATGTGTCTCAGCCCATTCAAATCATTTTAGATGGTCCAAACTATATTTTATGGGCCCAAGCAATGTCTAGTTTCCTTAAAGACAGAAAATTATGACGATATGTTACCGGGGGTTATAAAAAGCCTACAAAACTTGAAAATGAGACTGATGAGAAATACAATGAACAACTTGTTGATTGGGACAGTAAAAATCATCAAATCATCACTTGGATTCATAACACCTCGATTCCGTCAATCAATCTTCAGTTTGGTCGCTTTGACACCGCTCAATCTCTCTGAACCTTCTTGGCTCACAGGTATACTACTTCTATTCTCTCTTATCAGTATCATTTATTACGTAATCTGCATCAGTTACAACAGAAACCTAGTCAATCAATTGCTAATTTTCACTCAAAGATGCAATTTCTTTGGGATCAACTAGCACTTTCTGAGCCCACATGGACTGATAATGAAGATGCTTAGAAATTCAATACTTACAGAGATCACCAATGCTTGATACAGTTTCTCATGGCTCTCACTGATACTTTTGAGCCCACTCGTGCATCTCTCCTTCATCGTCATCCTCTACCGACTCTTGAGCAAGCTATCTCTAAACTTATCTCTGAAGAGACTCGACTTGCCACATTGCAACCTCTTCGTACAGACATTGTACTTGCCACTCATTCTAAGCAGTTTGACATCAAGAAACCTCATTGTCATTATTGCAAGTTGCCAGGACATGGCGTTCTTCATTACCCTAATCGACGCTGTAAACATTACCACAAATATAGATCAGGCCACTACAATGATGATTGTCCTCAAAATCCTGCTCATGGAGGGCCTTCAACCAAATCTAAGGATGTTTCTCTCAAGCATTTCAAGAATAATAAGCAAATTTCTGCTCTAACTGATGACACACAGGGTACTGTTGGTTCCTCTTCATTTTCTGTTCATGACCTTGAATCCTTGCTTCATCAAATTCTTTCCAAATCTGGTAACTCTTCCATCTCTGCTTCCTCTGTGTCAGCAGGTAATTCCTCTTGGTATTTTGATTCAGCTTGTTGTAATCACATGACCTCTGATCTTACAAATTTTTCTGTCCATTCATCATTTTCCCCTTTACCTATCATTTCTACAGTCAATGGGTCATCTATGTCTGTTCAACATGTAGGTCAATCTCTACAGATAATTTATCCTTACAAAATACATTTTTCATCCCTAAACTTACTTTAAATCTTATATCTGTGGGTCAATTGTGTGAACTTGGTTTTGATGTACATTTTACTTCTTCTGGTTGTCGTGTGCATGATCCACAAACGAGGAAGATCCATGGGATAGGCCGTAAAGTTGAACGTTTGTTTGAGCTCATTCATTTTCAACTTCCTTCAATGGTCTCATCTTCTTATCAGTCTGCAGCTACTTCTTCATCTTTACCATTAAGTCTTTGGTACTCACAGTTAGGTTATGTTTCATTTAATTGTTTACGTTCTTTATTGTCTACTGAACATTTAGGTTCTGTAACCGATGATTACATTAATTGTTTATCTTGTCAGTTGTCTAAACAACACGCTTTACCTTTTAATAATAGTGATTCGGTTTCTCAGTACCTTTTGATTTAATTCATTCAGATATTTGAGGACTCTCACCAACAACTACTATAAGGGAATCCAAGTATTTTGTTATTTTTGTAAATGATTATTCTTGTTATACATGACTTTACCTTATGCATAATAGGTCTGAACTATTTAAGATTTATTCTGATTTTATTAAAATGATTCAGACTCAGTTATCTAAATCTATCAAAATCTTACGCACTGATAATGTCATAGAATATCGAGACACTGTTTTTCTTAATCTCTTAAGTCAAATGGGTACCATATGTCATCGCTCATGTCCCGGTACATCCTAACAAAATGGTCGTGCTGAACGCAAACACAGACACATTCTTGAAACTGTTCGTGCACTTCTCATATCTGCTTCTTGTCCTGAAAAATTTTAGGGAGAGGCTGCATTAACAACAATATATATCATCAATCGTGTTTCTTCTTCCATCATTGATAATCAAACTCCTTATGAATGACTGTATGATACTCCTCCAAACTATTAAAATCTTAAATTTTTTGGATATGCTTGCTTTGTTCCTTTTTATCCTCATGAACGGAATAAATTAAAGTCTCGAGCTCGTTTATGTTATTTTCTTGGCTATGACATTGAACATAAAAGCTATCTTTGTTAGGATCTCATCTCTAATCGTCTTTGCATCTCTCGTCATGTTGTTTTTTGGGAACATAAAATGTTTTCATCCATATCCAAGTTTCACACATTCTATGTTTCTCATAATAAACTTTTTATAAATCCTACTATTCTTTTATTTCTTATTGACAGTATGTCTCAGCCTCAAACAAATGCATCTGATACTGATCGACACATTCTAAGCAGTCTCACCCGTCTGTTAATCCTGTAACAGAGTCCTCTTGTCCCATCTCACCTGTTGATCCTCCTCCTCGTAGTTCTAATCGGGTAAGGGAACCACCTGTAACTCTTCGAGATTTTCATTGTTTTTCTACCATCCTTTCTTTGTATGAGCCTCAATCTTATAAAGAGGCCAGCACTAACCCTGTTTGGTAGCAAACTATGGTTGAAGAATTACAAGCTCTTAAGAAGACTCACACTTGGGATATGGTTAATCTTCCTCCTAATAAATTTGTCATTGAGTGCAAATGAGTATATAAGATCAAAACAAAGTCAGATGGGTCTATTGAACGACATAAAGCTCGTCTTGTGGCCAAAGGTTTTACCCAGGAATATGACATTGATTATGAGGAGACATTTGCACCAGTTGTTAGACTTACATCTGTCTGCAGCTTACTGACAGTTGTTGTAATCAAACGATGAAATTTATTTCAAATGGATGTGAAAAATGTCTTTCTTAATGGAAATTCACTGAAGAGGTATATATGACACCACCACCAGGATATCCACACTCTCCACACAAGGTTTGTCGTCTCCGTCGGACACTATATGGCCTAAAGTAGGCTCCTAGAGCTTGGTTTGCTAAATTCTCTTTCACCATTTTGCAGTTCGGTTTTGCCTTTAGCTCTTATGATTCTGCATTGATTCTTCGCAAGACCAGTCATGGTTTTGTCTTCTTGTTACTTTATGTGGATGATATGATTATTACAGGTGATGATATTGCCGGTATCTTTGACCTTAAGACCTATCTTCAGCAACAATTTGAGATGAAAGATCTTGGCCCTCTTAGCTATTTTCTTGGTCTTGAGGTCTGTTCTGATTCTGATGGTTATTATCTCTCACAAGCAAAATACATTTAAGATCTTCTCGTTTGTGTTGGTTTAACCGATAATAAAATCAGTACTAGTCCTTTGGAAGCCAATGTTAAATTGACGCCTTTTGAAGGTACACCATTAAGTGATCCCATTCTTTATCGATAACTTGTTAGTAGTTTCGTATATTTAACCGTGACTCAACCGGATATCACATATGTTGTGCATGTTATCAGTCAATTTATGTCTGCTCCTTATTCCACTCACTTCACTGCCGTCCTTAATCTTTTTCGATATCTCAAGGGCACGATGTTTTATGGACTTCATTTTTCTACCAACTCATCTTTAGAGTTACGTGCTTATTCAGATGCTGATTGGGCTGGCGATCCTACTGATCGACAATCTACCACTAATTTTTGCTTATTTCTTGATGATTCTCTTATCTCATGGTGTAGTAAGAAACAAACTGTTATAACTCGATCCAATATAGAGCTGAATACCGAGCCCTCGTTGATACTACTCAGGAACTTGTTTGGCTGCACTGGTTACTTTCAGATATGAGAATTCAACACGTCACGGCTACTCCTTTATATTGTGACAATCATAATGCTATTCAAATTGCTCACAATGATGTCTTTCATTAACGTACCAAACACATTGAGATTGATTGTCATTTTGTTCGACAACATGTTCATTAGGGTACCATTAAGCTTATTCGATTTCATCTGCTGGTCAGTCTACTGATATCTTCACCAAAGCTCATCATCCGGGAAGGTTTGTGAATTGGTCTCTAAACTCAAGCTTGCATCCATTTCGCCATCTTGAGTTTGCAGGGGGATGTTATCATTCATATTAATCACATATCAATCATTTCCATAATCGTGCCACCATTATTATAATATATTTATGTTACCATATTTGTAATATATTGTTCTGTTTTTCATTTTTGTAATATGTCTATTAATCTATAAATAGGTTTTCATATTGTAGACTGAATATACAGTGAAATACAAATCACATTTTATACATTTACAATTTTGATTCAAAATCATTTTCATTTTAGATCATTCTGATTTCAAACCATTCCGATTATATGTAGATAAACGCACCTCTAGATTTAGAAAAATATTCTAATTGAAAACAAAGATGGGGTGCCGTCAAATTAAAAAAACTATATTTGTATTAATTAATACTAACAATGGTATTATTACTATTATATTACTTTGAGATTAAAAATATTATTTTATAGTAATCACACATTCAACGGAATTGCAATGCTATAAAGAAATCTTTTTTTTTTTTCAAAATATCTAAATCAAGAAGAACTTAAGAAACCCACAATCCTACGATCCTAGCCATCAAGGGAACCGTCTTATCAATGTATATTATTGATTTATTTAATTAATTACCATAATAAATTGAAAATTTAGAGTACTGGAAAGATAATCCGAACTCATAACTTCTAGATTGTAAGTGTAAAACTATCACCTAATTTGATGAATTTAAATATTATTACATGCTATAATTAACTAGTGCAAAGACAAAGAGTTATGGCTACAACATTTTTACAGATCACAACTATCAAAAATAGTTTCACATAGAGCAAATTAAATCTGGTCAAACTGATGACCCCGGTTGAAGAATAGCATGTTCCATCTTCTTTGCCAAGAACTGCAGACAATAATCAACAAAAGAAGCCAAATCTTCCGATGTTCTCCCTTCAATGGGATCAGCTACAAATGACCACTCGATCTTGCACCCTGTTTCCCCATCGCCGTTGATTGGTCCTACTTTGATAGTGGCCACGTACGACTTGCATCCAAAAGCATTATCCAGCGTTTCGTGGCTTAAGCACTGTTGGATGCGATCGATCATGAGCAACTTCTCTTTGCCCCACTTGATGGTGATCTTGTCATCGACGTCGCCTGGAAATAATGGTTTACTTGAAGTAGAATAGCGAACCAGACCAGGCTGACCTAGTTCTCCTTCCACTTGATTGCAGGTATCAAGCCCAGGGAACCATTTGTGAAGGTTGCAAAAGTCTTCAAAGCATGTCCATATTTGTTCTGCTTTCACACATTCTATCTCCACCATGGCCTTGCCTTGCCATTTAGGCTATGTTTTTTCTGCCATTAAATGTGAGAAAGAGACGAGAGAGAGAAACGATTTGAGAGGGCAAGTGAATAATTACTTAACATTAATAAATTACATCAAAATGATGTGGAGTGTTATCAAATTAATTGAATGCAAATGCACGACTGAGTTGACGAGCGTCTTCGGATTAGATCAACAATTATTTAGGGGGATTTTAATTTTCATGGCACTTAAATTAGTATGAATTTAGAAAATAATATCAAACCATAAAATTGAGTTTTCTTTGCTCCATTAGATATTGTGAACTACAGTTTACAAATGAAGGGCTTAGT
Organism: Litchi chinensis; assembly: GCA_019925255.1. Classification (NCBI taxonomy): domain Eukaryota; kingdom Viridiplantae; phylum Streptophyta; class Magnoliopsida; order Sapindales; family Sapindaceae; genus Litchi; species Litchi chinensis. Next base: position 44,077,677 of record CM034461.1, read on the forward strand.
TTGCAAGCGCTATAAAAGATCATACATAGTTCACGTCTCTTGTTCGAGTGATGATGGATTTAAAAAAACAAAAATCATTTCAATAATTGGGTGTTACTTTCCATGTTCAAAATAATTTTTGTATTCTTTGCAACAATTTTCTCTTATTATTAGGTTAAAGAAACCTTTGAACAAGAGACTGTGCTGGTCAGCCGTAGGGCTTTCCTTATTATAGTCTTGCGTATATCTGTTCCAATTAAATTTCGAAGACTGAAGAGATAAATAAGTTCAAAAAAGTAGGGGAAATTTTAATTTAGTCCCTAATGTTTAGTAAAATATTATTTTTTTATTAACATTTGTATTTTGAATTTTCATCATTGTTAACGTTTTGAAAATGTATCGATTTAGTCCTTTTGACCAAAAAATGACATTCAAACGTAACAGAAATGACAAAAAGACAAATTTATCCTTGATATAATTTAAGATAATTAAAATGACGTAATTGCACTTTTAAAAATTGATAATTGCAAAATAACCATCTCTATTATTACAAAATTGCTATTGACCACCCCCAATTAAATTGTGACATATCATTGAATCAATTTTTTTAATTCAATTTACAATTAATAAATATTTTAACTAAAAAATAATATTTTAATATTAAAAAAACTTCTTCATCTTCCATCTCTTATCATCTTCCTCATCTCCAATTTCATCTTCTACATTCATCAAAATCATCATCTCCATTATTTTCAACAAACCAACATCACCTAAATTAAACATTAACATCAAACCAAACATCTCCCAAATCTTAAAAAAAAATGTTTATGCAAATTAGAAAAAAAAATGGAGATGAAAAATAAGTCCTTATCGTTGAAGATTAGTCTCCGACGGTGGAGACCCTTTGGTCTCCATCACCGGAAACTAGATCTAGTCTCCGGTGATGGAGACCAATGTTGATCTCTTCGCTGGAGACCAATTGGTCCCCATCGTTGGAGATCACGTCTCCAGCAGGGAGACCAGGCTCTAGTCTCCGACCTGGTCTCCACTCCGGCGATGAAGACCAGTTTTTTGATCTTCCTCGTTGGAACTAGAAAATCTCCTTGGGAGATCCTGGTCTCCCATGGAGATCTGTTTTTTTTTATAATTAATTTTAAAATAATTTTATATATTAAATTAAAAATATAGAAATATATATTATATTAAATATATATGTTAAAAATATATAAATAGATTCAAGTTAAAATAACCAAATTAACCCTTTCTCTATTAAGGTTGACAAACATTTGACTAACAGAATGATTAAATTGATATATTTCTAAAACGTTAAGGATGACGATAATTCGAAATGCAAGCTTTAGTAAAAAAAATAATATTTTACTAAATATTAGGGATTAAATTAAAATTTTCCCAAAAAAGTATTCTCAATGTGCTTTTGGCTGTAGGAACATTGGGGCGATTCCTTCTTAAGATCTGAAGTTACTTTATTATAAAAACTGTGAACGAATAGTGCAAGGAAACATAAAATATATCCATATCATGTAAGTAAATTTGTTTGTCATTCAATAAAAATCTATCCATAACATATTAGTAAATATATTTGTCATTCAATATATTCTATGAACTACATGTAGGCATCGACCTGTAGCTGTAGGTCAACAATTGTATTGCAGGCAGTGACATTTTTAAATTGAGGAAAATGCTGAAATAAATGAAACATATCCTTAAGTGAAAAATCTAATTGATTAGAAGTTGACAAGTTGTTGTATTAAAATGTCTAGGTGAGGAATAAGTTTAATTTAATTATGTTTATGAGTGGGACATGGTAAAAGTTGAATATTATAATTAGGGTCATGCCACTTATATTCAAAATGAATACATAATCCATGCATTGTCATTAGATTGTAATCCAATTCAAGGGTTTAAAAATAGAGATTTAAAATGTTGTCCCTAGTAACTTTCATATAACTTTACAGAAGTTGTATAATAGTTACGGGAATCGCTTGACTTATAATCTCGCATCTTTAGCCTTGTCCTCTTCGGAGCAGATGTGTTGGTTCGATACCAACGTATGTAATTTGTTCCCTATTGGGTTTGGTTTATAAAATGTACCTTATTTAAAAAATAAAAATAATAATAATAAGTGATTTATAAATTAAAAAATATTTCATCTAGAAATACATTTAAAATTTACTATTGCAAGCTAAACAAACAAATATCTATTTCTTTTTCAAGAGATCAAAATTAAAAATTAAAGAATCTAAATCCACAATTTTAATACTGAAATTTAGCCACTTAGGAGAAATTGCACATAATTAATATTATAATATGATAAATTCAAATTTAATGACTATAATTAACAAGGGCAAACAATATTCTCATTATCCCCACGAGCATTTGTTTTGATAGAAAGTTTCATGAGAAAATAATTGTAATATGTAAACATTGGAGAATGCATGGTTTTTGGTTTAGTGATATGATTCCCACATTTGTAGATTCAAAATCATATTTTCTGTCCCTAAAAATTTGAATTAATTATAATATTATTAAAAAAAAAAAAATTAATGCATGGTCAAACTGACTCAACATGGAGAAGTGCATGTTCAATCTTCTTTGCCATGAATTGGAGACGACTATTGATATAAGATACCAAATCATCTGGTCTCCACCCTTCAATTGGATCAGCTACGAATGACCAGTCAATCATGCACCCATTTTCTCCATCACTGTTGATAGGTAATACTTTGATTGTGGCCGAGTACGAGTTGAATCCAACGTTGTTATCAATGAGTTCATAGCTAAAGCGCCGTTGGATCGGGTCCATCATCAGTAACTTCTCTTTGGCCCACCTGGTTGTTGTCTTCTCATTAGGGCCGTCAGATGCGGTTCGTGTAGAGGCACAGTAGCGGATCAGACCGGGCTGCCCTGGAACACCCTCTACTGGGTAACATGTGTCAATATTAGGGAACCATTTTTGAAGGTTGCAGAAGTCTTCAAGGCATGGCCATACTTGTTCTGCTTTTAGGGCTCTTAGCTCTGCAATGGCCTTGCCTTCCCATTTAGGTTGTGTTTCTTCTGCCATGAGAGAGAAGAATTATACTTTAGGAGAAATTAAGTACAAATGATATGACTTCATATAATTTCAGGTAATTATATAGATGAAAAAACTGGCGTAGTAAATGCCGAATGGGGTCACATTCTACATTATCTGGGGTCGAAGTCTTCAGAAAAATACAATTGGGTTAATCTAAATTATTATTAATAAATGGTTGTTTTTTTTTTCATTCATATTGTATTAATTATAAAAAGGTTTAGGTCAAATCGCTTGTATGACCGTATACAAAACACTTAGTGATCTTTTCACGATCAATTGAAATTGCTTGATTATTTTGAGAAAATCTTAACGCATGACTGATGGGAAGGAATCTTTGACATTGTGGGCAGCCACCCGAATCACCACTTTTAATGTATTCTATTTTTATAAAGGCCCGATCACCACTTTTATTGGAGAGAATCTTGGGTGCATGCGTTCCATTATTAAGGTGCGATTCGTGTCACATGATAAGATTGTAATAAAAAAATACATGATGCATTCAGGTACATCCAAAATTTTCTCCTTTCAATGTTGCTCAATCAAAAAAAGGGAAAAAGGAAAAAGCAAAATGTTATATGCTAACAATAAATTAATATATTTCAAAAGAAAAAAATAATAATAACTCAAAAGCCACTTGATAATATTGTGAAAGCATCTTCAATACTCTCACAGATTATAAAAAAATTATATGTTATATATGATGAATAAATATAGATTTCAAATAAATCTCTCCTCATCAATGTCAAGTTAAGGTAGCAAAAAAAAAGGACATTGTCAACATGATTATATGTTTTCAGAAAATATGTTAGATAGTGAATGTCGGCAAATTAATAATTAGTTAATTTTAATTTTTAAATCTAATTAAAAATATAAAAATAAAAACATTAAATAGAAAACATGAAAGCATTAAATAAAAATACATTGAGACATTAAATAAAAATACATGGAAGCATAAAAAAATAATTTTTCAATTTGATTGTCTATCAAATAATATTTATGTCATGTAGGAAGTAAATCCTTTAACATTAATAATATAATTTTTTTTTTTTTAAAAAGCACAATCTATAAAAATATTTAAGACACTCTAAGCGCGTATGGTACTTTAACTCAAAAGCAAGATCAAATTTCAAGTAACATCATCCATGAAACATGAATAATCTCAATTTGAGACCTCATATGTGGGAATAAATTTTGCTTAAATCCCTTTGGCTAATATGGGTTCGTCCCCTGCTTGTTAGGAAATAGAGTTAGTAATACTTTTGTGGTTTGGATCACCATACATTATAGTCATTATTAAGAGGTTCTGACAATCATAAAATATATTTATAACATCAAAAAATAATTGTAATAAATGAAAAAAGTCAGTGATGTCTGAAAACAAGAAAAACTATAGTGACAAAACAAACACCGTTAACCCCAAAACAACGAATCAAAACGTTCCTGAAATCTAAACCAGCAATTATCAACACTAAAATTTAGCCATCTATATGAGACCAACTTATCTGTAATATGTAGAATATAATATCATTCTATGCTAAAATTATATTTAAATAGTATAATTAACAATTTGCAAACACAAAGAATAACACATCTCTTATTCCACACGCATTAATTTTGATAGAGGATTTTCTAGACCAGAAAATAAAATCAAATCAACAATATTATAGCTAGGCTGGCATAACATGCATGGTCAAACTGACCCAGTTTGAAGAAAAACATTTTCCATCTTATTTGCCATGAATTGGAGACAATAATCGATATAAAAAATCAAATCTTCCAATCTCCACCCTTCAATTGGATCAGCTACAAATGACCACTCAATCCTGCACCCATCTTTCCCATCACCACCGTTGATCGGTAATACTTTGAGTGTGGCCACATACAACTTGAATCCCATATTGTTATCAATAACTTCATAGCTCAAGCACCGTTGGACGGGGTCGATCATCAGTAACTTCTCTTTAGCCCACTTCGTTGTACTCTTCTCATCAGTGCCGTTGGATGATGAAGTGCCCGTGGAAGCGCAGTAGCGGACCAAACCAGGCTGTCCTGGAACTCCCTCAAGCTGATAACATGTGTCAATAGAAGGGATCCATTTGTGAAGGTTGCAGAAATCTTCAAGGCATGGCCATACTTGTTCTGCTTTTAGAGATGCTATCTCTACACTTGACTTGCCTTCCCATTTTGGCTCTCTTTCTTCTGCCATGAATTTTGAGTGAGAGTGAGAGAATATTTTGTGTGGAAAGCAATTCGGGTGCTTCTACATATAAGCTATTGATTTTTCTATCCACAACAATAATTGAATATCCTTTAATAACTATTCTTACAGTCAATCTAAAAATTATTATGGATGAGTAATTTTATCAAATCAAAACTTATAAACTACAAAAAATTGTGTGGAAATTAGCGAAAGAGCATCTTCTTAGATAAGATTGGCACCACACTACAAGAAAACAAGGTATTAATACCGTAATATGCATATCAAGTACTAAAGGCCTGGTATTGATAATAATTATCCATACCGAACATCAAAAGTCAGAATGGATAATTAATAATTAAATAATATGGATTATTCATACCGAACGTTCAACGAACCCGATATGGATAAGAATTATCCATATCGAACAGATCGGACGCCCGATATAGATAATTCATATTTAAAAAATTAAAAATCGGTTATCCATACCGGACGGGTCGTCCAGTATGGATAATCTGGGCATTTTTATGCCCGCCCGATGCCCTCCCTCTCCATTTTCTCTCTCTCTATCTCGTTCTCTCATATTCTCTCTCTACAAACCCTAGCCGCCCCCACCCTAGCTCCGGCGAGCGGTGGATTCCGTGGCCGAGTCTCTCTAGCATGGACATCGAAAAAAGGCGACGTCATCCTCCTCCTAACCCCCAACTCCATCTTCTTCCCCATTGTCTGCCTCGCCGTCATGTCTCTCGATGCCATCATCACGACCACCAACCCTCTCACACCCCACAAGAAATCGCCGATTCAAAACCCGTCATCGCCTTCACCATCCCCGAGCTCGTCCTCAAAATCGCCACTCGAACCTTCCTATCGTGCTCCTTGACGATTTCATGATCCCAAAAGCCAGAATAATCGACACTATACAGAAAATGATGACACAACCTACGAGAAAGAGTTAAGTCAGGGAGCAAATTAACCAGGATGACACAGCGAAAGTCAACGGGGATCGGAGCGTCGACGGACTCGTTGGATGAGAGCAGGAGGTATGGGACGGCGGGGATGTTGTCACCGAGCATGGAGGCCAAGATTGTGGACCCGGATAGTGGTGAGGCCTTATCCGTGAATTGGACCAGTGAGCTTTGACTCAAAGGTCCCTCAATCATGAAAGGTATAGTGACCTGTCTTTGTCTCCCACTACATGTTTTTTGTGTTTTTACATTTGTCGTTTCTGTTTTAGTGGTTTGGTTTGAAGTGGAACTGCAGTATTTTACAATTGTGCAACATAAAGTAATCAATGATGATATCGATTCTAATGCAGTGTTTAGTTTCTGACAGATTCCAAATTTTGGATAATTAGTTTTGTATGGTTAAATAACATAAAGTAATTGGCGATGAAATTAGTTCTATATTAGTGATTAATTTTGATGTATTGTAAACTCTGGATAATTAATTTAGGACGTAGTTAGATAATATAAAGTAATTGACCATGATATTAGTTTTGTGGTAGTGCTTAATTTCAATAGATTTCGAATTTGGAATAATTAATGTGGTATGGTTAGTCAATATAAAGTAATTGAGGATGATCATGCTTAATAAGAATAGATTTTGAATTTTGGATAATTAGTTTGGTATGGTTAGAAAAGATGCTGCTGCATTTTATAATTGACTTAAGCTGGTATGTATCTAGGTGACAAAAGTGCAAACTTTTTTGCTTGATATTTGATGAATTGTAACGTTTTACTTGTTGGATGATTTGTGTTTGACTATCATGATACAAGTTAACAGATAAATGCTAGCGAATCTCCAAACAGAACACCAAGAATCTTAGTGTGTATGATATTCCATTTTGGAAACTTTTCATGCAAATGTGCTAGTAATGTTGATTATTATGTTATTGCAGGTTATTTTAGTAATCCAGAAGCTACTACGTCTACTCTTGATTCTGAGGGATGGTTAAGAACTGGTGATCTCTGCTACATTGATGAAGATGGCTTCATTTTTGTTGCCGATCGATTAAACTCTTTTATTGCTTAATCTGTAAAATATATTGTATTTTAAGATTATGTACTGATTAATTTGTTATAACATTTCACAATATACATTAATTTTTGATTATGTAATTTAAATGTTGTTTATATATTAAATTATATAAATTTTTATTGTTTCTATACGTTATTTGTTTTATTGTAATAAAAAAATTATGTCTTTTAATTTATTTTTTTAAATTAATGTGATAATAATATTCATATCAGACTGGTGCCCGGTATGGATATTGATAATGTCGCGGGTTGACCCATGGGTCGATTTGTGACTTGAATATATCCATACCGGGCACCGTCCGGTATGGATAGTGACAGTATCCATACCAATAACAACCAAGCCGAACGGGCTGTCAGGTATGGTTGACTCGTTTTGTTGTAGTGCCACTTTATAAATTAACATGGTGTGTCTTCGTATTTACCCTTAATTCGTTTCCGTATAGAGATGGATTTGGAAATTTTAATTTAAATTTGTTCATCACGACACAACTAATAAAATACATTTTACAAATTTTATATAAAATGTCAACTTTACAAGGAAAAAAATGTATTACATGACAATGATTTAGATATACACAAAATTGATATTGTCTTAAAATTTATCAAGAACTTATAAATTTTTGAACCTGTTTGCTGTAGATTTTGGATAAATTTTAATATTAATTAAGTTTACTGTAGTTGAATGAAGAAATGCAATACAAGACATGGCTATATATATATAACAATTAATATATGTTTATTTTAATATTATTTTTATATAATTATTAATAGTAAATTTAAAGATTCTAGAGAAGAAGAATACAATTCAAACCCATAAATGTAGTTGTATAAATGTAATAAACATTTCATTAATCAATTTTATCTTGTTGTTTATCTTAAAACGATTAGTGATGGTTTTAACTCATCATTAATTACTTTCAAAAAACAAAAAACTCATCATTAATTAATTAATTAAACTTCTAGATAAATTTTTGGGATAACTCTAGTTTTCCCCTGTAGTTTGATATGACAGTAAAAAAATCTCCTGACTTAAAGAAATCACTTTCTGTAGTTAATAAAAATAATAAAAACCCTTATTGTTTATGAAAATAGTAAAAAAACTCGTATTATCAACTTGAACGTTAAAAGTTAATGTTTGACCATTAATAAACAATGGTAGAACTTTCAATTCATTATAAAATAAGTTAAAAAATTTTGAACAAATAAATGAGGGCCGCATGTACACTCCTGGTAGAATATTATATTTTTTAAAATAAATAATAATTAAAATGATAAAAAATATATATTTTTTTTAAATTTATGTCCATCACATAATTAAAAAATAAAAAATAAATAAATTTCAAAATAAATAAAAACACTTCTCTCTCTCTCTCTCTCCCTCGATCTCTTATTCTTCATCATCTTCTCTTTTATGATATCTTCTTCTTCTTCTTCTCTTTCTCAAAACCCATTATCATCCGAGTTCAAAATGGAACCCAGATGTTCAAGTCTGGGTTCGAAATTGAACCCATATGTGAACATCTGGGTTTGCATCACGTTTGAGTTCAAATGCATGAACATTTGGGTTCCATACTTCAGGGTTCGATTTCGAACCCAGATGCAAACATCTAGGTCTACTTTGAACCCAGATGAAATTGGAGACATTGGTGGTGGCCAAATGAAAATTTTGTTTTTCTGTTTGTTTTGTTTTCAATAAGATTTTGAATAAATGCATTTGTTGTAATTGAATAGTTGATGAGAAAATGTGGTTTTATGTCTAAAGACTGCTTCTTTTTGCTGTTGATGAATGAATCTCAACTCATCAGAAGCTAACCAATTCATCATCTTTAGTTCAGTAGTTTGTTGTTAAGGATGATGATAATGATCTGTAGGTGATTAGTTAAGTGTGTTTGAAGACTTATTCCTTTTTTAAAAAATTTTATTTTTGTTTTTATTTTGTTTTGTTAATGGGAAAATGTGGTTTTATATCTAAAGACTGTTTCTTTTTGTTGTTGATGAATGAATCTTAACTCATCATAAGCTAACCAATTCATCATCTTTAGTTCAGTAGTTTGTTGTTAAGGATGATGATGATGATCTGTAGGTGATTAGTTAAGTGTGTTTGAAGACTTATTCCTTTTTTTAAAAATTTATTTTTGTTTTATTGATTTTTTTTTAATAATTAAGAATAATTTCATCTTTTCGCTTATTGTCAATGTCATAATTCATTTTTGACTAACAGAGTTAATAAAGGGGGAAAATGGGATTTGTCCAAATTATAAGAGGGAAAATTAAGGATTAGATGAAACAATAGGGAGGATATTAGAAGTATCCCAAAATTTTTTAATGTCAATGCAAGACTGAGTGGGAGGGAATCGTCTAACTTTATGGAAAGACTCAAAGACACGACCACTTTATTTCTTTTTATTTTTCTTTTTTTGAGAGGCACAACCTCAACTTTTAATGTGTCAATCGAAAGTCGAACCAAAGGGAAAGGAGACTGTTGATAATGATCCACTAGCAATAAAATTACAGTGAAGTCTAGATAAAATACAGTGATAAAGGAGAATACTGGATGTAATTTACAAAACAATAAAAACAAAAATAAAAATAAAAAAGGTCTCCAAATATTCCCTAAAATCTAACCTTGAAGAAATGAGTCCTCCATTTTCTTAGCCATTCGCTGGAGGCCCAAATCATATTTTTTAACCAGCCCATCAAATTCCATTCGTTCCACAGGATCGACAGTAAAGGACCACTCGATCAAGCACCCAGTTTGACCATCTTCATCCTCTGGAACAATCTTTACCGTCGAAACATAGGACTTGAACCCAATATTGCTGTCGACTATCTCGTAACTTAAGCTACGTTGATCATGATCAACGGCTATCAACCTCTCTTTGGACCAGCTAACTGGGCTGTTGCCATCGTTTGATGGGATGGAAGAGCCAGCGCAGTAGCGGATGCAACCAGGCTCACCGTTGGTGCCGTGGACGCCATAACAAGTGACCAAACTTGGAAACCATTCGTGTACGTTGAAGAAGTCCTTGAAACAAGTCCATATTTGGTCTGCACTGGCCTGCGTTAGTCTTGTAGAGACCTTGCCTTCCCATTTTGGCTGTGGATTTTGCTCCATTAATATATTTAATTAGAGAGGTAGAACCGTAGAAGTCGATGTTAGCAAGAATTTTTAGGTTGAAATTTATGGATACAGATATGGGGAAATGTGGTACTAACTAGTTTGAATTTCCTGTGTCTGGTTCTAGATCGTTATCTTCGAGAATTTTTTAAAATTCTCTTGGGAAATTAAAGGGAGAAAAATATTCTTTGCTCTAACTTTTTTTTCAGATCAATCTAATCTTAAAAGTTTAAAAGTGTAGTTTGAATTCGTAAGGAATAATTTTAATTTCTCCCTATTATTTGATGAAATCACTAATTACCCCTCTATAATTTAAAAAAATTCTCATTTTATCCTTTCTGTTGACTTTGTTAGTGAAAAAATGAATATGACAATGACATTGGACAAAAAAAATTAAACAGTCCCTCAATTAAAAATTAAAAAAAAATGAAAGATTAATTAAAATTTTTTTATGAAACATTATTTTTTTTTAAAAAAAAAGAGATCCAATCTCCAGAAATTGACGGTTAAGATCCAACAAGGAGATTGGATCTCCCTTGTTCTTGTTCAATGAAAAAACATAAACAATATTCTTCATCTTCATTTTTATCAACAAACACTAAATCAACAACAAAAAACTTCATTTTTCATAAATAAATACCAAATCAACAATAAACCCATTTATCAACATTATCATCAACATCAGCCTTTTATCAACCTACCATCAGCAACATCAACACACAATCATGATCATCATCCATTTGAAAAAAAAAATAAAAAAAAATAAAAAAATGGAAAAATGAAGAACATTGAGTCACAATCTTGCGAGACCAGAATTGGTCTCCATAGAGATAAAAACTAGATTTGGTCTCCATCGGCAAGGAGACTAGGGTCCAGATGGCTTCGATGTGTTTGTTGTCAGCAAAGAAAGGGTGTTGGGCCTCAGAAATGGACGAAGAATAAGTGGTTGTTAGGTGTTGACGATGGATGAAGAGGAAGGGCTAGTAGGTGTCGACGATGGATGAAGAGGAATGGTTATTGGGTGTCAACGATGGATGAAGAAGAAGGGGTGTTGGGTATGACAGTGGACAAAGAAGAAGTAGAAGATGGAAGAAGAAAGAGATGATGATGGGTGTAGGTGTAGTTGTGGGTGTGGTGTGGGCGTTAGAAACAATTTTTTTTTTCATCTTAATCTTTTTTTTTTTCATTTCATTTCATTTTATTTTCCATCTCCACCGAGATTTTTTTTTTTTTTTTTTTAAAATATATTTTTAAAATTTTATTTAATATTTTTTCATTTTAATTTTTTTCATCTCCATCATCCATTGTAACGATGGAGATGACATTATTATTATTTTTTTAAATCTATTTCAATTAATTAATTAATTAATGTTTTACTGTATATTTTATCTTGATTTAACGTTTTTGCTTTTTCATATTAACGATAAGATATTGATTTTTAACGTCCAAGTTGACTGTAGGGGTTTTATTTGTTTATTTTTATAAATGATGGGGAGGTTTTTGGACTATGTTTATAAACTATAAGGAGTCCTTAGCGATTTCTGAAATTAGGGGGTTTTTTACTATTATATCAAACTATAGGGAGAAGTTAAAATTATCCCAATTCGTAAAATAGATGACAGGTTAACTACTTTATCAATTTCATCTTATTGTTGTGGGTATATTTAAGATGTGACAAAAAGTAAAGAAAAAAAAAATTGGTGCCCATGAGAAAGTGATGATTGGCGTTTGAAAACGTGTGCATCTTTTATTTAAATCACACAATTTTGAACACATGATGAATTGGATTTAAAAAAAAAAAAGAACAAGAATACATGATGAATTACATTTATATGTTGTTATTTGAATGAAAAGTATGTAGCACAGATGTATAGCACCCTGTTTTGGTTCCAATTTTGGAAGCATTATTAGTCCAACGAAACAGTTTCACTTGATCACATTCTTGTCTTCAGTGATATATCCATGCAGCTGCATCAGATAACACTTTTCTATAATTCGTACGGGGGAGGAAAAAATAAATAAAAATAGTATGTTTAAAAATTTTGATAATAGGATGACAATGTACAATTATAACTTTTCTTTTGGTATCGGTACTTGCTCAGGTAATAGTCGAGACCAGCTGAAATATGACTTGTAACGCTATCTAAAGAACATCTCTGTAAAAATGGGAGAGACAACCTCAGTCGATAGTATGTGGAGAAAATACCCACAGCTTTGTGGACTTGGACGTAAAACCCGCTACCTATAATGAAGTTAGTGGGTAGTAATATGGACTTTATCATTAAACTACAGCCCGTTGTTTAACGTACAATTATGATTTAAAACTTGAAATATAAAAGAAACTGAAAAGAGTACAACATAATTGAATTACATGGAATTTTTTTTAGATAGTACTTGAGATGAGATTGATTCAAATTTAGAATATCATTATGCTGAATATGCATTTTATTGGATCATTATTGTTAGGGTGAATAATCAATGGTTATTTATCATCATTTTATTACAGTGAAAACCATACAAACTAATACCAAATAATTGAGTTGAGATTTATTAGCACCTATCTAGCTAAAAAGATAATATTATCTTTCATTGATGATAATAATAATAAAGGTTTCAATTTGTCATATTCTCCATTTTTTTTACAACTCTGATTTCCAACCCACTTGCAACTAAGCTTCTGCCATTTTCTTCTTCATCAAAGAGCTATAATTTTCTTCATCAAAAACCAAACTTCAGAATATTTTCATTGATCAAAGAAAAATGTCTCTTGTTCTTCTTTACCTTTAGGAAGATGATGAACCTGAACTCGAAGAATGAATGATAAACTTGAACTCAGTTCACTTTCAAAAACTCTATCCTATTGGTAACTCTTTGTTTCTTTATCGAACCTAATCGACTCAATTGAACTCTAGTTGAATTGTCATCTGTTAGTGAAAGCGAATAGGGTTCATGAACTAATAATGATGGTTGTTTTTGTGGTCTTTCAAACTTTTAAAATATCTTATAATTAAAATTTATGAATAATGAAATGATGCTACTAAAACACATTTAAATTCTTTGGTACCATTGCAAAATAGTCATTTTCGACTGGCAATATTGATGTTGACAATTTGACTTCTTACCACAATTACAAAGCTGAGCGACTGTAGTCTGTAGATTTCTTTGTCGGCGTTAGACTAGATGTGTAAGTTTGGCAACCTAGTCAATTTCAATGATGTGCAGATTCCCGTGGTGGAAGAGAGAACATGGACTACTCATTCAAGCCTTCGTACATTTTAGTCCGATTGCAGAACGCCAAAATTCAATTTAATCACAAAAAACTCGATCTGGTTAACTAATCATAATACTCTCTCTTTAAAAAAAAAATCAAAACAAAACAAAAACTAATCATAATACTCTGGAAGACATCGAATTCCCAGCAAGTCCACATATTTAAAATATGAAACAACAAATATTTTCTTTTTTTTTTAAACGTCAATTATAAAATATACAATCTATTGAGCCATATTGTCAAGTTGTCAACCTCCTCGTTAATCGTTATAATCAAATAGTAATTTCGGATTTCAGATCCCATTGCGAAGTCTATAGATAAATTCACATGATACTCGATTCAAAAAATTCACATGATACTCGGATCAAAAAAAATAAAATAAAAAAGACAAATGCAATTATGAAAGTCAAACAAAGAAAATAAAACCACACCCAAATATTAGTAGTTTTAATATAGTAGTAAATTAATAATATTATGGTGTGTTTACTTCACTTAGAGGAATCAGAATAGGAATAAAAATAATCTGGAATTGAAATTATTTGAAATCAGAATGAAGTATCGGAATCAGAATAAGTTGTTTACTTTAACTACAAGAATTTGAATCGAAATCAGTAGTATTCCCATTGAATTGTTCACCTTACTTTGAAATCGAAATGAATTAATTATAAATTATAAAAATATCCTTAATTAAAATTATGAATTAATTACAATATGCAAAATTGTGTTTAAGATGTTAATGTCATTTTTTTATTATATAACTTGTCATAATAGGTTAAAAAAAAAACTTTCTTAACAATTTAACAAGTATTGTAAGCATTTTGTGTATCTTTTTTTTTTTTAAAGAATATATTGTGCATCTATATTTTATATCAAGTCTTTTTTTTTTTAATATAAAATATCATCTAAACTTTCTTAACTGTATTATTGTAATATTCTTCAATCCATCACAAAATTTGAGTGCTAACTGCAAATCATTGGAATAAAATATAATATTTTGCACTAGCACATTTCTTATGAAAATTTATAGCATATGTAAATATTTATATTTATAATTATAAAAACAACCAACTACAAGTTCATAAAACATAATAGCAACCAACTACGAATATAAATATAAAATCCCAATATAGTATCTATAGTAAGTTCATAAGCACCTAATATATGAACTAAACCCCACGATAAGGCATCTTCAGGATATAATCTTTTTTGAGTTGATCAGGCATGGTAAAACAAACACGTAGCAAATCGTGTTTCGTGGCCAATATGTTAGTGGCATCATATATCCGATCCTCATCTAAGCTTAATTTTCATTATCTCTTCATATAACTTGGCTTGTAAATCTACCACATCCTTATCTACAATAGAAAGCACATTAATCAAACCATCTAGCTTAGGCATCATTTTTTGCTACTGACTCAGCCATTGGCCCAATACTTAAGCACATATGATCAAATGATTTCTCCTTGTTCTTTCTTTTCTTGGTCTTGTTCATTGAAATACTTTGGGTGTCATCACCAGACATATGATGTGGTGAAGTTAGTTGTTCTGTATAAAACAGATGATTAAAACTTTCTTCAAAAGCCTCCTTGATTAAGTCATCACCTCAATTGACATCGATATTGTCATCTAGGCGTATGTCCTCTTCATCATTGTCAGCATTGCCAGCATTAGTTCCAATGGCTCGATCACGACCATATAACTTACCGAAAGTAAAATAATGAGGAAATGATTTCTGAAACAAACCAACTGCATCTTTCCTTTGCTGTTATCAATAAAAAAAAATGAACAATATTGTATTAATTAATAAAATAAAGTCATTTAAAAAAAATTAACAAGTGATAAAATATAGATTTAAAATAAGTTAACAATTTACCTTAACATATTCTTCAAAAACACTTCGATCACATGATATCATCATCTTCTCATTATCCTAACCAAACCCTCTAAGAGATAACATATCAAACAAAATAAAATATTTTTGTTTCAATGATTTCACTTGAGTTTCAATGTCAGGGGATGCTTTCAAATTACAATTTTGCAATTTGGTTTCATCATACTTTCTAGCTAGTTCAAAGACCCATTTTTGTAACCAGAATCTGTTTTTCACATAGCATTTTGACTTAATTCGAGTAATGAATCCACCAATGCAACATCTTGCGTCGGTGTCCAATAATGTTTGTTCACACCTCGATCTTTTCGAATAGAACTCATCCTTTCTAAAGAATCAACAACCCAAATAAGCAAATCATTGAATACACTCGAAATTATATAAAATTAAAACTTCAAATTCAAATAAGTAGCATTAAGATGGTAACATTGAACATCAAATTTGATTTCCAAATTATACAATCTACAACCAACTTGGACAAAAACACACATAAAACCACAATTCCAAGTATACAATAAAATTCCAACTAGAGTAAAGCCATTTAAACCATCACGTGCATATCATCCATCGTATACATTCAAATAACCAGAAAGACACTAGGTTCAACATAGCATTGAAAAATAGCAAGAAATAAATCTTATTGGCTACTTTAGAATGTTGTAATTAGTAGACATTTCCACATCAAATTCAAATCTTATTGGCTACTTCCTCTTATGTTGTTCCACATCTCTTGAGCCAAATTTTCTCCTCAAGTAGTCCACTTGTTTGAGGGCTTAGTTGAATTAATTAACTCTGTTTCGTATATATTTTCTTCAATCGGTTCATTTTCCATCGATGTCTCCATGTCATCAATAGGCATTTCCTTTCGTATGAAATTATGTAGCATACAAAAAGCAGATATTATATGCCTTTGAATTTTTATATCATAAAATGTTGAACTTCTTAGTATGGCCCATCTCTTCTTCAAAAGTTCAAAGCATCACTTAATCACATTTCGAGCACTTGAGTGCTTCATATTAAACAACTCTTGTGGTGAAGTTGGATGGTGTCTATCACTAAGGTCATTAAGTTGGTAACGTTGACCTTTAAATGGGGCAAGAAAACCAGCCTTATTAG
This sequence comes from Litchi chinensis, assembly GCA_019925255.1. Lineage (NCBI taxonomy): Eukaryota > Viridiplantae > Streptophyta > Magnoliopsida > Sapindales > Sapindaceae > Litchi > Litchi chinensis. The sequence continues at coordinate 44,094,376 of CM034461.1, forward strand.
TATAGCCACCATTAACCAAATAATAATAACTTATGAACAAATATAAGACATATCATAAGAATCTAATTTATAATATACAATCTTAGAAGTTAAAGACAAATGGTTGTTGGATGTATTTACCGGGAGGAAGTTTTAAACCATTCCTTATAGTTACATCATCTCTTAGCACATGCATATCATGACTTGAACCTTCCCACCCTGGTAGGATGTATATAAATTGCATATCTTGTGAACAAGCTCTCAATACATTTGTTGCATTTTCATTTTTCCTAGTTCTATACCTTGGTTTATTTGCCTCTAAAACATGAACCTTTATATATGTACCATCTAATGCTCCTAAGCAATTCTACATTACAAGATGTAAAAACTAATTATTTTACATAATCAAGTATATGTAAAATTTAGGTTTCAAACTAACTATCATATATACCTAAAATCATTTCCACTTCGGATCAATTGAAAATATTTTTCACTGGCTCAGGTAATTTCCAAAATTTTTTATGACATCTAATCATTGCTTTTAAACACTCATGAAAACATTTACTAATCGTTCTTCCAGATCTCATAAAATTAAAACTAACCACTCGATTCTTCAAATGATGTTCTTAGATATACAAAAACATCACAAGCATCTCTTCAATGGATACATTTGTGGTGCCCACTAAACCCCATTCTCATAAAGAAGCCTGCATAATTTTTGAAATGTTTTTCTATCCATTCTTAGTTGTGATAAACACTTGACATCACTTTCATAAACTAATTCACACAAAAAATTCGATTGTTTATAAACTCTAAAAATCGATTTTGGACCTTCCAATTTTTTTCATGACCTACAGAAATATATGAACATATAGCAACACAAACAACCATAATCAGCTGTAACATCATAATCAATTCTTGTATAACAATCATAATTCTTTTCTTTCTTGCTAAAACACAAGTCGTTCCTATGCATAAAAATATATATTTTTAAAAGAAATGTAAAACCTGCAATGTTAATGTTGACAACAAACAAACAAATTCATGTAAAATCATATACTAAATAGGATGACAGGTCAAATCCATGATGAATTAAATATGTAAAATAATATGAATATAATATGTACATGTGAATATAATATGTAGACATGTATTTATAATAATTATTAAGAAATTAGTGATAAAAAACTAATGGTATACAGTTTTTTATTATAATAAGCAATTTTTTTAAACATCAAATAAAAAACTGGTGTTAGCAAAGACAAAAACAAATAGATATTTTAATAGTCCACTAACCTGTAATGTGTGTAGTTTTTTATTATAATATACATTTTTTTAATATCAAATAAAAAACCGGTGTCAACAAAGAAAAAACAAACAGATATTTTAATAGTCCGCTAACCTACAATGATGATGAAAGATGGAGAGACGGTTGATGAAAGCAAAAGTATGCGACACCAACAACAAACACAAACTTGTCAAAGTAGGTTTTTCTTTATTTTTTATAAAAGGGTATAAGAAAGTTTTATCTTGACAAAGGAAATGGGAAGGGGAATGAGATTCTCAAGTGAGTTAGGGGGAATGAGATTCTCATTCCGTAACCCTAAGTTGATATGAGGCTCATATTTTCATTCTCATTACGAAATGAATTTTAAACAAGTAAACACTATCAATCAATCTCATTCTCCATTTCCATTACTCAATCCGTGAAGTAAACACACCATTATATTATTCATTTCTTTAAAATGATGTAATAAGCTGGTTTATAATAATTATATTGACCTTGTAATACTATATGTAGCAGTGATACAATAGTTATATATCATTTTATCATATTATATAGACTATAAATTCAGGAAATACTCACTTCGGAAAAAAAAAAAAAAAAAAGGAAATTTTTGATAAGTATATGACATTACTTTTATTTCGAATCCAACTTTAAGTGCATGCATCCTCCATTGTCTTAGCTATGCCCTAGAGCCAGCGACCATAGCTGGTCACCAAATCATCAAGTTGCCATCCATCTATAGGATCAACGGTAAACGACCATTCGATCATGCACCCATATTGATGATCATCATCTCCCTGAAGAACTTTGAATGTAGCAATGTATGACTTGAACCCAATATTGGTTTCAAGTATCTCATAACTCAAAGTACATTGATTTTGATAAACTTTTATTAGTCTCTCTCGAGCCCAGTTAACACGATGGTTGTCATCACTAGAGCTGGGGCCGGATGCTTCCTTGAATTGCAGTATCGATCGGGTGCAACCAAGCTCACCGTTGGTGCCATGGACAGCGTAACTAGTTGGTAGGCCCGGAAGCCATTTGTGAAAGTTGAAGAAGTCTTTAAAAAGCAATAGCTTTTCTTAGAGTTGTAGAGACCTTGCCTTCCCATTTTGTCTGCAATTTTTTTTTTCCATATTAAAGAAACAAATATATGAGTTCAAAGTAGATTACTTTCTAAGAAATTTATATATGGTCCGTTTGGAATAGCTTTTACTTTTGATTTTTAGCAGTAGAAGAAGAGAAGCAGAAGCCTGTACTTTTCAGATGTTGTTTGGATTATATATTTCATAAGAGCTTTGAGACTGTTTGGTTGAAATATTGCTGAAATCGCTTCTAAATATGATATGATTTTTATACCATTCTAGAAGAGCTTTTAAATGTGTTTGGATGAAATATTTCCAATTATCACTTACATAATATATATATATATATATATTATTTTTAAACAATTTACTATAAAGACATATGTGTAACTTATTTTTCAATTATATTTACCTAAACTTTGGTATTTAAAATATGTAAAATAATAAAAATTAAATTAAAATTACATATACATTTATACATAATAAGATATACAAATTATGTCAATAATTTTACATAAAATTATAATGATAAAGATAAATAAAATAAAATAAAAAATTATCTAAGCATTAATTCTCTTGTAATTCTATCACGAACAATACCCATCTCACTTTCGTCTATCATTAAATTAATGTTGAATTCTTCATCTTCTGGCACATAATATTGATTTTCATTATATGATTGAAACTCAACATCTGCAATAACCTCCCTTCTTATGAAATTATGTAAAGCCATTGAAGTCGTAACAATGGCTACTTGCTTGTCAAACTTATAATTAGGCATGTTATGCAAAATTCTCCATCGAGCTTTCCACACACCAAAACTACGTTCAATTACACTACGTAATGATGAATGCACGTAATTAAATGTTTCTTGACTGCCTCTTGGTTGACCACTATTACAAAATTCTGGAAGATGATATCGTTGTCCTTTATATGGAGCTAAATAACCATTTATATTTGGATATCCTGAGTCAACTAAGTAGTATTTATCTACAATAAGAATTAGACAACAATAAAACAATATTATTCAAAGCAAAAGAATAATTATAGTTAAAAGTATTACTAATAAATATAATATTCCATTAGGTGGTTTTGGAAAATTTAACTCATTGTTTCTCAATGCTTCCAAAAATATTCGTGTATCATGCGCAGATCCCTCCCATCCAGGCCATACAAATGTGAAAAGCATGTCAAATCCACATACTGCCATTATATTTTGAGTAGGAAATCCTTTCCTACCAATATAAGGAATCTGTTCATCCACAGGAAGCAATGCACGAATATATGTTCCATCTATAGCTCCAATGCAATCCTATCAATAGCCACTAAAAAAAAAAAATGTAGTTCAATTTACTTATAAACAAATCTATATGTGTATTTAAGTTTTAAAAATTAAATATAAATAACAATACCTTAAAATATGGCCAGTATTTACAATTACTTCGAATGTAATGTGGAACTTGATTATAATCTTCAAGTGGTTTAATTTCATCAAAAGCAAGCATGATCATTTTGTTGAGTACATTTTCAAATTGTCTACTCATAGTTTCACCTGAATGTTCAAATTTTTCTTGAATCATTCTATTTCCAACTTCATGCCCTAAAGTCATCAAAAACATACCAACTGTCTCCTTAAGCCCAACCCCTTTGGTAGAAGTTAATCCATAACTTCTTAATCTATCACATAATTTACCAAAGACATGTTTCTCCATTTGAAATTGCTCATAACAGCGTCGTTCATTTCCCTCAAGTATTTCTGCTATGAACATCCATCCTGTATGAGGAGAATTTCTGCATGACTCTTTTATCAAAAAGTTATTATGCTGATATACAACCGTTCTTGTTGCCGCATCAACAAGTTCATCAAACTCCATACAATCTTTTATAACTGCATCCAATACTTCTTCTTCCATGTTTGTCTCTGAATATGTACCATTCTAAATTAAATATTCAAAAAACACCAAATAATATTTATGAGTTCAAGTTTTAACCAATAAGCTTTGTTTATATCACAATGGATTGGAATCAACAAGTCCATATCACCAACATATTCCACACCAATATTATTTCTAACATGTAAAAAATCTTAGAATTTATGAATCTAATAAACCATCAAAGCCTACACTTTCCATTAATCAACAACAAAAAGTATCACAATGTAATTAATAATATTATATTTTAATATAATATGTTCATACATATACAAAAAGTGTCAAATTTTATAAAGTGACAATGCACTTGATTCTTACATATATAAAGTATATTCTTACAATACACAGAGCATCACAAGTGTATTATAAGAACATCACAACTATCATAAGTGTCACAAAAAAGTATATCAATATACAAAAAATGATATTTTTCAAAAGTATGTCAATATACAAAAAGTGACATTTTTCAAAAATATGTCAAGTATACAAAAGGTGACATTTTTCTTTAACCATCCATTGCTTCTGTAGTTAAGATTGATGCTCTTTCAACCACTTAACTTGGTATTCAGGTTCCTTTAAGGCCACAAAGATCTCCCTATTAGCCTTCTTTGCAAACAACCTAATACCTATCATAAAAAGAGGAGACATAGGTTCACATTCCGGAAGAGTTGCTAACTTATCAACAACCTCTTGAACACTATATCCAGGTGGATCAGTACGTATATATGAACTTCTATTCTTGATGCTTTCACAAAGTTCCTCAAGGTGCTTGGATAATTTTGATGTATCTGAAATTTTTTTCTTCACTTTTTTGAATTTCTTTCTATTTGGTTCAAGTGATGTTTTGTTACGGTTGCTACATTCTACTTCCTCATGATGATTACTTTCATCAGAATCTAAACTAGAAGCTACATCATCAACATTATCATTTATCATAGATGTTTGAGTATACAAAGGAGGCATCAAACCAGAAGTTGGTGCCCAAGCCCTAGCTCTTATTGCTGTAACATCTCGAAACAATTCATCTAACTTGAATGCATGCTCCAATCCTTTCATGCGAAATTTTGAAGCTTCAAGATGTTTCTATTATAATTTTTAAGTTAGTGTATGAATTATAAACATATAATTAGACTATACACAAATACAATTCATATATAATTTATTTAAGGATACCTACTTGTAGCTTAGCTTCCCACCATTCATCTGAAGCCTCGATGGTTTGTTTTTATATATTCCAACCAATTCCAGTCTCTCCTCTCAATAAGGAGTCTCATAGTTGCCATTCTTTTTTAACATTATCCCAATAATTCTTAAGTTACTTTCTTTCATCTTGTCTACCGGTTGTCTTGTTAAAGTTTTCAATAAAATTTTTCCAACCTTATTTGTTTAAATGTGTTCCACTCCTATTACCTGCCTGAACTTGTTCAACAGCCAAATCAACCCAAATCTCATGTGTTCTTGAATCCCATTTAAAAGGTTTTTCTTTGTGTTCCATCATTTTTCATCTAATAAAAAAATTAAAATTAAATCAAGTTAATAATCAAATTTAATCAATTTGAATTATTTTTCTTCTGTGTATGATTGCTTTTATATTATATAGTAGTTCTTTTGGACTATCTCCACCTACTTAGGTTCCTCCTAAAGTTACCTATAATCCATATGTCAACATAGCCTTTACTGCTTTGTTATCATATAATTACTTTTTAATACCTAAAAGGTGCCTAGTGACCAACCCATAGATCCCAAGTTCTATTTTTCTTGTAATTATTATGTCCTAAATTTATGTCATAGTCACTTCATATGGCAAGGCAGTAGATAACTAGATATACATGACTTATAAAGCATTTAAAAGTCCAATATATGCATTTGCATTACGCTGGTAATAAAACAGAAACCAAGAAAGAATCCAAATTCGGCATTTGATATTACAAGTAACCACCGAAGTGATATTAAATCCCAAAAACAAGAAGCAAAGACAACAAAAAGAGGTCTTACATAGTAACATTTGAAGCCCACACAAGCTCAAAAGTTCAAAATATACTGCTTAAGATCAAATAACTTTTATCAATTACAAACATGTAGGCCCACTGTCACATGATATTTGACTACTTTTTGAAGTTTCTAACTATGACTTTTGTGCTTGCTATATGGTTCATATAATATTAAACTACTTGTTGGAGTTTTTGACCAGTACTTTAACAAGAAAGCAAAGATTCAAAGACATCAAGTGGCATAAACCGATACTAATTTAAAAAAGGTTGAAGTTGTTTACACCTATCATTACAACTTCAAACTCAGTTCACAGGCAATATTTGTGTGCATTATGAAGTTCAGTAAATAATGCCAGCTTCAAATTCTCTTGTTTTTTATTTGTTTGTTTTCTTCTCTATTACAGGTATTGAAGTTATTGGTTAACTTTGACATAAATAGCTAAATTTTAATGTCTCAACCATTAAAATAACAGGGTTCAGAAGAGAAGAACCAGAAAATTTTTAATAATCTTAAAAGAACAGGGTTCAGTAAACTCCAAATTAAGCAATGACGAACACTAAATGAAGTTGATCGAACTAACAATGTAAAGGCATGCGAAATTATTGAAACTGCAAATGGGGGTTAACCTATGAAAATCAATCAGCATCATAGACTCAACATCATTGAAAACCCCCAACACATTCAAAAACCACATGTTATGCTTCCGTGCAACATCTACAAATTTATTCAGCATCCAAATCATGTCAGATGGAGATAAGTTACAACATGTTTATACTATAATCTCATACAAATTAAAAACATACATCACTACAAAAACACACAGAAAACACATAAACAAAAAAGAATCAATAATGCAAAAAAAAAATCAAGAGATTGATAGGTTTATATGTAAATCCTAAAACTTGAGATAATTTCTTTATTATTCTCTTGATGAAGAACTTAAAACAATGAATTACTTCTAAATATTTACCTTGATGAAGAACACTAGAGGATAGCAATTTCTTCTCTTTTCATTGAACCCGTGCCATTGATGAGTTCATGGTGGCTAGGGTTCTAAAAAGTTCTTCTCAGAAAAGTAAACAAATATATATATATATATATATATATATATATGGAGGTGGGGTTATGAAGGGAAAATTCTATTTGTTGTTTACTAAAATAAGGGTAAAATGGAAATTATAAAAATTTCATTAAAAGAATTTTGGCTTCCCTTGTTTTCATTGGAAGCTCTTTTTGGAGAAGCTTCAATTTGTGGCTTCACTTGGAAGCTCTTCCCATAATCAAAAGTCATTTTAGGAAAACCACTCAAACACTTCCTTAAGCCACTTTTAAGCTCAAGAAGAGCTTTCAAAGCCTCCAAAAGCTATGCCAAACAAGGTCATAGCCACTTTGCGTGTCTCGAAGTCGTCGTCAGAATCCAACGATGATGTGTGAAATCATTGACTTTAGTTGTTCAAAAATACACGGAATGTAGTTGTTTTAATTTTTTATTTAAATAAAATAACAAGATGATTTATAACAATTACTTTAATTATATGGTGATTTCCTAAACTTTTTACCTAAATAATATGATAAGATGATTTGTAACAACCATCCTTCAAAGTAGTGTTCTTAGAATTTGAGGTGTTTTAGTTGTAAACTTGATACCACTAAAACAAGTTGTTAATGCCACAATTTGACTCAATTTAAACTAATAACCTTATATGTGTTTCAATTGTATACCTAGTACCATTAAAGTAAGTTGTTGGTGTCACATTTGGACCCATAGCTGAATTGTCAGGTTTTTAACTTTACCCTCAGAGGGGTGCGATGGAGGCTGGATGTCATCGTATTCTCCTTAAACCGCAAGGTGGCGTCCTTAAGATTTAAACCAATAACCTTATAAGTATTCTGATTGTAAACCTGACATCATCAAGATAACTGAAAGGATACGACAACATCAAGCCTCTGCCACACCTATTTAGGGATAAGATAAAAAACTCAACGCTTCGACTAAAGGTCTAAACTATGTAGGGCACAACAGTGTACTATCTAATTAATCCTATTCACTAAAATAGTAAATATTGGAGTTAAATTTTTATTTATTAATTTAAACTTTTGAGTTTAATAATTATTAACATAGTACAATGTTCGAAGACATTGGGTTTAAATCCTCTCTACCTCTTTTTATTTGGAATTATTATTCATAACACATATTATCCAATGTGGGAAGTCTAATGAGTATTCGCCTATTGTTATTTCCCTTCATCACACTATACATGAGAATAATGTGTTAACGTATCATGAATTCTATTAACGTAAGTCGTAATTAGTCTAATTAGATTCCTATTTATCAATTTAAACTTTTACATAAATATAGGGGATACCAATACTAATAATGACTAATTTCCCTAAAAAAAAAAAAACAATAATACTAATAATGACTTCAATTATAAAAGACAATATTTTTGGAAATTCTCTCGACATTTTTTTTCCGAAGATTTTTCCCTTTAACCAAACTGTTACTTGATAAAACTATAACGTGTTTTCTTTCCTTCTCATGTGATCTAGCTCTAATTTCAAATTTAAGATTCTTTTACAGATTTACATAAATTATGAATAATATATGAATAAATTTTACGAGCGTCAGTATCGAAATTAATTAATATCTTAAAAATCATGAATACCTATATCTATATATTGGGCGTATCAGAAACCAGATCTTAATGTAAGAAAGAAAATAGACAATCCTTATTAATTTATTACAATACGAAAATGACAAGCGGCGATGAAATTTCAGTTGATAAGGCAAATGAAATTTCGGTTAACCACCCTTTTTCAATCCATAAATATACAAATTATCATAGATAGTTAATGTCTAATCCAAGTAAGCAACCATGAAAAATTCAAGTCAATTATAAAGTACCCCATAAGTTATAATAGTCAACATGAAATCAGAATTTCAATCCCTTTCATGAATTTCATCCTGCAGAGTGAAAATGAGGTGAATGCAAATCTAAGTCAACAACATACACAAAACGGACATAGCAGAAATCGAAACACGTAACTTATGACATATGACACAAAATAATTAGGAACATCAACAATATTGACCGTTAAGATAATTTACTTTCAACATAAGTTTCCTTTAGCTACTAAGTCAAAAAGAAAGATTACTTACAAATCTTTTCTCAATCAACTGATTTTAAATTACTGATACTCCTATTGATATCCACAAAATTACTGACTACATAGGATAAAAAAAAAGTTCTCACGATGACGGTTAAGCTGATATCATTATTTAATACTGCATCAAGCTCTTCTCCATCACCTTCACCTTTGGAGACATGCCACTCTTCGGTTGGTTTTCCAATTGATATTCTCTTCACATGAGATTGAACCGTGTTAATTAACAACCAACAACTAATTTTCATTATTGTAACATGGCCAAACGACCAAAATGAACTCAATTAATCTTGATTTTAACAGCTCGTCATCCTTATATGCATGGGAAAAGAGCATGAGAATTTAAGTAGGAGTGTAAGACTCCTGCAATGTTATTTTCAAACTATACAAACCCAAACATCAGATCTGTGTTCAGTATACTGTGCCATATAGCTCTTAAAAGAGCATCTTTCAAAAATTATGGTTTGACTGACTTCTCCAAGTCGTTTACAATCACACTTATCCTGTCATGATTCCTCAAACCTCACTTTTTTTTTTTCTTTTTTTTTTTAACATTACAATTACAATTACAATTATTGAGATCTCCCGAAGGTAGAATTCTAAGACATAGTTTGTAACTTTGCTCCCAATAGGCAGAAAAAGACTACCCACACAAAGTGAGAAGATTGCCCATACATTAGTGGGATTTAGATATTGTTGCTACTCGAACCTATCACTCGACTTAAGAAAAGCAAAGACAAGTAAGAGTGCACCACTCCCTTTTGGAGCCTCAAACCTCACATTTAGATTAAGGCTATGTTTGAAAAATTTTCTCCGAATTCAAATAGATCTTAAGTAGTAAATTTTTTAAGTCAGAGTTTTAAAATAAAATTTTTTACATATAAATTATTATGTACTCATTTAATTATTAATTTGAAAAAATTATTAATTATGTAAATAATTTAATCTTTTAATTTTGAAAGAGTGGTTATTAAAGGAGAATCATAAGGGTTGAATTTTATAATCGGAATGAATACAGAGTAACTGATAAAATAATATCTAAAACTTTTGTGGGTAAGTTCCGCAAATTGAAGTTTCTTTTATTAGATTACTAGCTAAAGTTTAAAATTTTAGCAGGTAAGTCCGTTAAATTTAAGTTTTTCCATTGATTGGATTGACTAACTAAAATTTAAAATTTAAAATTTTCGCGGATAAATTCGTTAAATTGAAGTTTCTTTAATTGTATTGACAAACTAGAATTTGCAATTTTTGCAAGTAGGCCCATTAAATTGAAATTTTTTTGTTATATTAATGAATTTTATTTTTTTAATTAATTACATTAATTATGATGAGCTGATTTTAGACTATATTTAACTTTTAACTTTACAAATCTTAAGAGCACATTTATTATCATGAGAAAATTTTAGTAAATTGAAACTTAAGATGCTAAAAATAATTATGAAATTGGTGTTATCAATTATGTCATAATAATTTACACAACAAATACATTACTCACTACGTTTTTTCCCTCCTCCATTTTAGCTATAAAAATATTCACAGACCCACTTGAGCAGAGAAGAAATCAGAGAGGAAAAAAAAAAAAAAACTATCCTGCTAGAAATTTAGTCATGTCAATATTGGGTGATGATGAATTGAGCGTGATGCTCAGCTTTGTTCCTGAAGAAAGCGACAGGGATTCCTTCGCCTTCGTTTCCAAGCAATGGCTCAGAATCGAGGACCTGAGCCGATTGTCGATCCGGGTCCACGAACCCAACTCTCTCCAAAATTTCCTGCCCAGATTCCCAAATTTACGCGCTTTCACGTCACCAGCACTGCTTACTGATGCTCACCTCGAGTTGGTTGCCAAAACATGTCCAAAACTCGAGACTCTGAAACTTAATTTTAAGCCAACCCTTGAAATTTTCGATGGGGTTGATTCTGAGTCCGGTTTTGATGATTTTGGTGACGACGGTGTTCGTGCAATAGCAAATGGGTGTCCAAACCTGTCCGAGATCTCGTTGAGAAGGAGAAAAAATATTGTAAGTCTTGGGGTTATGTCGCTTGTTGATAATATTAACATAGCTCAAAAGCTGACATGTTTGGACCTACGGGGCTGTACTTTGATTGGTGATCGTGCATTGGAAGCTATTGGGAGGTTGAGTTCAATCTTGGTGTTGAAGCTAAATGGGTGCTCATTAATCACAGACAAAGGGTTGGTGTTTTTAACACAATGGTCCTGTTCGAAATCTTTGCGAACTTTGTTTGTTGCAGAGTGTGACGGGATCACCGACTGGGGAGTGTGTACATTTGGATAAAATGAGCTGTCTAGAAGAGTTGAGTTTGGGCAAGTGTGGACCCAAAGTGACTGACGTTGGTGGGCGTGCCATTGCCACCATCAAGACTCTCAAACGCTTGGATTTATCTCTGTTGTTCAGTATATCGAACACTACAATCCATGCAATTGCTGAGCATTGTAAAGATTTGGTGGAATTGATTTTACTAGGGTGCAAGAACGTTACAGGCACGGGCCTATATGGGTTCGAGAACCATGAGCATTTGGAAACGCTAGTGTTGTCTTCTGGTGGTCACTTCTCTTGGAATGATTTGCAGGTGCTGTTCCAATGCCAGTCATTGAAATACGTTCTGCTCGATAGAGGATTGAGAGAGAGGATGCCAGCAGCTCTGCGAGATAACGTTACCGCCTATCGTGTGCAGGTGATCGATGAACCACATTACTAAAAAATTTGAGGGTGAGATTTTGCAATAATAATATAAGGTTATCTATGTATGCGGCTGTTCATTAATGTTTGTTACTTGTTCTTTGATCTTGATGCTTACTTTTATTCAATGAGCGTAGATGTGTTCTTGAACTCAAGCTTTATCTAATGAAATTGCACCTTCTTGATCAAAAAATGACGCATGAGAGATCATAGTGAGAAAAACTAGATGGGTATGTATTTATTCACCGCGATAAACTCTTGTTTTGTACTATAGTTAAAAGCGACCAAACAATGATAAGTTTAACTTTAAATCATAAGTTAATGTAGTTTAAATTTTCGTTGGTAAGTTTGTTAAATATTTATTTAAAAATTATTAAATAATGCTAATTTTAGATTTAAGTTATATGTTAATGTAATTCAAAGATTTGCAGGTAAGTTCGTTAAATAGTTAGTTAAGAATTACCGAACAATGATAATTTTAAACTTAAATCATTTATACATTAATGTATTTCAAATTTTTACGGTTTAGCTTATTAAATGCTTAGTTAACAGTATTATCATTCTTATGGGGAACCAATCCTAACTCAGTTGGACTATATTTTAAAGTAAAAAATATTGCTAATATACTGGTTGCTTGATAACCATTAGATTCTAATCCAAGGATATATAAAAATCAAGGATTTAAAAATTAAAGATAAATTATAAAATTAAGAGAAAACTATCTCTCGTAACTATCCAATAATTATATAATTTTGCTATAGTAGCTAAATCCATGCCCAATTACCATTACAAATCACACAATTACATATGTAGTCCACAGCTCATACATTTAAACCAAAAAATAAAATAAAAAATGCCCATTAAACTTAACACACGTCAGCCCATCTCTATTCCCGTTATAAGCGATCAAGGAATCACTGAAATTTTGGGAATTTTTAAGTCAGACATGCTTCTTGTATGCCAATCTAGAAAGGAATTAGAATTATAATTGTTTAGGAAAATTTGTTAAGTAATCTTGCTTGAGTTAGAGTTGTTTTGACCTTTAGATTTGAAAATTTTAATTATTTTTATATGCTAAGTGTTTTTCTTTTCTTTTCAATGAAATGAGTTTGTATTAACTAATATCAAATAACGTTGATAGATAATAAGTTTTTTGTGTTTGTTTAAAAGTGATTGTATTGTTAGGATCGTTTTGTATTTACATTGCATGCATATTCCGTCTTCTAATTTTATGATTTTTTTTGTTGTATTAATTATGTATTTGAGGATAAGATCTATTAGATTTCCTAACTAGGTATACTTTTTATTTTAATTAATTAGAATTGTCTAGTAACAATAAGATTCACCATTAAAATATATAATATTGTTTAATATTTTTTAATACCATTTATGCTATTATCAGGTTACATGAAAATCCTTTACTATCAAAACACATTAAGTAATGATATATTATTTAATATTATACAATATGATCGTTTATCTATAAAAAATTGTCACATCAACAGCTTATAAATAAAATTATGGTTTACCCCTTGCCCTTATGGAATGCCATACTTGTAGAAATACAGGATTGCTATTGCATTGCAGTTCTTCCCAATATTAAAGTTTTCCATCTCTTCATCTTGATGTTTCAATGTCTAACGATCCAATCCCCTTTGGCTTAGTCCCCCAAAATCACCAATAGTACTGACCATGAAGTCAGATTAACCATGGAGCTGCTCTAGCTAGCTAGTTGGTTTATGAAATTCGCCATCATGGTTTGTTTATAAGTCGTGTCAAAATGGTGCAACTTATCTTTGTTGTTTAGGTATTGGTTGGTCCATTTTGCTGATCTTTGTGTTATACTGGAATTTTGATGGGAAGGTCTATATATTCTGGAGAGTTTATACATGCATTCAGCTTAAATTTGCTAAAATTCCCGTAAATATTCGGGGACTTATTTCTTAATCTGGCAAAGTGTTGTAGAACTATAGAATATTTATTGGCTGTGCTGCTCTCCTCACCAGAGAGCAATTGGAGTCATTTTTAAGCTTCATATGCATTATTTGCTGTAACTTTTGTTGGCCCTAAAATGGACAATGTTTAATTTACTAGAAGATGACCATCAGTCAATAATTTTTTACCAAAACACAGAAGAATATGAAGATTTCAAAGCCGCAATATGTCCAATTACCTTATAGTGGAATCCTCTTAAAGTAGCATACTTGTAATAACTTGAAAAGTTGGATGGAGCATTGTTATTGAATTACTCAAATGTGTAATTAACAATTTTAATCTTAAAATAATCCAATAGGGCATTTGATTACTTTTGTTGATATTGTATTTTAAAGACAAACGCTTTGAGAATAAGAATGATGAAAATAAATCTTCAAAATTCATAACCAAGATATTACAATCATGAAACCGATGTTAATTAGATGAAGCATGACATATTTTGATATTTTGATTGATCATGATCAATGATAATTAGTCTCTGTGGCCCGTTAACAAGACAGTAATTTCCTCATCACTGCCGCAGGATATATCCGAAAATCTTGCATGTATCGAATGCAACTAAGCTCACTACTGTTGGTGCCGTTGACGACACAACAGGTAATCAAGATGCCAATTATTTGGGTAGCTTTCCTTAGCCTGTAGAGACCTTGCTTTCCCATTTCATCCACAGACTTTGCTTCTTCTTCTTTTTTTTTTCCCCTTTTTTTCAACTTTTACAATTTTTTGCTTCAGTGAAGAGATAGACTAGTCCAAAAAATATCACTTTTGGATATATTATATATAAGATGGATTGGGTATCAAAGTCTCCAACAGCCTGATATAACATTTGGAAGATTTCTTAAATTTTAAAAGAAAAAACAGAGAAAAAATTATATATTTATACAAAACTTATAAAATGCATTTAATGAAATTTAATCTTTAAAATAAAGAGGTACATAATCACTAGAGCTATAAAGTGATGTGCTACTTAAATTTTTCTTAATGGAGGATACTACAAACACAACTTCAATTCATATTTATTTAAACATTCGATCAAGATAAGATAGAGGTCCAACTTGGAAATTTATTTATGCCTATCCTAACACGCTTATCTCAATGTATGAAAGAAAATCGGCAGTCATGTTAGTATAAGGTTTGTTGAGATCCGATTAGGTCATTGTTATCTCATATTAGGTTTGTATAATTGAACATAGGTTTTATTAATTTTAAACATAGATTTATATATATAAAATCAAATATTAACTTGCCTACTTGATATTAGTATATATTACTTTCATAAAATGGTTTTGATTTTATATTAAATTTATTTGAACAGAATTGGTATCTTCAAAATATGTCTTGATACCTAGCATGATCCATTGATTAAAGTACATGATCTGCAATATGAAAATGACATAATGACATAATATGAACATCTTATTGAAGATGCAAGTGGGAATGTCATGACCAGATCATTTTGGTTTCTCTTTCTGAGGCACATCCGCACACAAATTTTGCCGGCAAAATAAACATCTTATTGTTAGTTTTCAGAGCAATATATAAATG
Organism: Litchi chinensis; assembly: GCA_019925255.1. NCBI lineage: Eukaryota > Viridiplantae > Streptophyta > Magnoliopsida > Sapindales > Sapindaceae > Litchi > Litchi chinensis. The sequence continues at coordinate 44,110,055 of CM034461.1, forward strand.
TTTGCTATAATTGTCCTGTCTGTAAGAAATCAATGAGACACAATAATAGATTATGAAAAATATCTACCACATCAAGCGGCTGGTCATACCTCAAGTTGGATAATGAATTATTAATTGGATTCAAAAAGCATATGATAAACTAAATGCAGCTATGCAAGTTGAATCACCTCCAGACAACCTTATAAAGGAAAGTAGTCTATAAATTTATACCATAAAATGGCGGTCCAAATCAAAGCGTACGTATGTATTATATGCTGGTAGCGTCTGTGACAGTTTTTTTATTTGATTTATAACAAATTAACAATCAAGTTGTAAACACAAGTGTCCTTTTTTCAAAGCTTATATATACATCATTTGATTATGATTGATCCCCATTAACAAAATTGTATGGGTATTTTTTGGATTCAACAAATGGGCTGGTAAAAACCTGATAGAAGCCCAACAAGTCAATCCAATGAAGTGGCTCAACGGACAAGGCCCGGTTTATTAACATCCAGCCCATGCAAACTCTACAGCTCGCACCAGCGAACTCGCATCACGGCAGTATTCCAGATCGTTGCTAGTATTTACAGTTCATACTATGCGTAGTTCGCTATTCAGAACGAGGTCTAGCTTGAGATCGTCTAATGCAATTTACAGCTCGCCCAATAACCAGTTCGACAAGAAAATCTTCCAGAAAATGCAGTAACCCAAATTGATCGTGATTCTTTTACCAGAATTGGAAATATATTCAAATTCAAACTTAGTAAACGTGATCCCTAATTTTGTGGAGCAGTTTCCTGATTCAGTGTTAACTGATTAAAAAATGTAGTTAATGCGAGATTCTTTTCCTATTTTATTTCAACTCAAATTGTAATCGTCTCTCCCTATAAAGATAGGCTGAAATTCATTGTAACATATAGACAGATACACATACATATATAAGCAAAATAATATTGTTTCTCCGCAGAGTTATCGAGAGGAACAGCCGTGGACGTAGGCATACTTGCTGAACCACGTTAAAAATATTCTGTGTGTTGTTTTTGTTCTCTGTTCTCTACTTTCTTGTGTTTTTTGTTTTGTTTCACATTGATTGCAGGTATTGGGTTCTGAACTGTCATCGACCAGAAATCAACGTCGACAAAAACATAATTGTGTGTCCAATATATCAGAAACTAATGAATTACAGTACATGGATTACATTGTATTGAAGTGGGAACGGCCAGTAAGCGCACCTTGACTTTTTTTTTTTTTTTCTCTTCCTTCTCAACAAAAATAAGCATCACTCAAACAAATCTCTACACTTTTCACCAAGAATCTTCAAGATCCAATTCTAAATTAGGTTTGTTTCAGAAATTGTTTAATCTCTCATAAATCAAAACATTGATGAAAGTAGATGGCCTATTTCTTTTTGAAAATTTTTATCCAAAAGCTTCGTGAAATTTGTAAAAAATAACTTTATAAAACCGACATTGATGTCAACTGATTCTTTACTTATTTTACTACACGCTTGCTAAAACAAAAAAGGGATAATCCTAATATCCCCCTGTAGTTTGACGAAATAGTTAAAATCCCCCTTTACTTTAAAAAATCGTTAATATCCCCCCTCTTGATTTTTAAAATAGATAAAAAAAAAAACCCCCTGTAATTTATTAAAATACCCAAAAAATCCCTTACTGTTAATTTGGACGTTAAAGTCAACGGTTGACCGTTATCCCTTTCGGGATAATCCCAATATCCCCCTGTAGTTTGACGAAATAGCTAAAATCTCCCCTTACTTTAAAAAATTGCTAATATCCCCCTCTTGATTTTCAAAATAGATAAAAAAAAACCCCTATAATTTATTAAAATACCCAAAAAACCTCTTACCGTTAATTTGGATGTTAAAAGTCAACGGTTGACCGTTATATGAAAGGGTAAAACTGTTAAAACGAAATAAAAGTAAAAATATTAACATTTAATAAAATGATAATTTAATATTAAAAAAATTTAAAAAAAAATTAACCGTCCATCTCTAAAATGGACGGTGGTGATCAAAATTACTAAAAAATTTAAAAATTTAAAAATATTAATAATTTTTAAAAAATTACATCTACCATCCATCAATACATCCATCATATTGATGAACGGTGGATATAATCCAAAAAAATAATAAATAAATAAATAAAATTAATACTTAAACACATTCTCTCTCTACTTATCACTCTCTCTTTCCTCTCTCTTCCTCTATTTTCTTCTTCTTCTTCTTCTCTATTTGCTTCGTCTCCCGGTGGTGGGTGGACAGACTCTCTTCTCTCTTCTTCTTCTTCTCTCGGCTATAGTCTCCGTCGACATAGAGACTAGGGGTGTCCGGCGAGGATACCATTGGGTCTCCTTCGTTGGAAACTAGGGGTGGTCTGGCGAAAGAGACCAGATCGGAGATTCTAATCTTCGATCTGGTCTCCATTGCGTGGAGACTAGAACCGATCTCCACGTGACGGAGACCGTTTGGTCTCCTTCGCCGGACCACCCCTGGTTTTCGACCAATGAGACCCAATGGTATCCTCGTCGGACACCCTCAGTCTCCATGGCGACGGAGACCATAGCCGAGAGAAGAAGAAGAAGAGAGAGAGAGAGAGAAGACGAAGAAGAGAGAAGAGAGTCCGTCCACCCACCGCCGGGAGACGAAGCAGATAGAGAAGAAGAAGAGAGAGGAAAGAGAGAGTGATAAGTATAAAGAGAATGTGTTTAAGTATTAATTTGTTTTTTTTTTTTTTTTTTTGGATTATATCCACCGTCCATCATATGATGGACGGTGGACGTAATTTTTTAAAAATTATTAATATTTTTAAATTTTTTAAATTTTAAATTTTTTTAGTAATTTTGATCACCACCGTCCATTTCAGAAATGGATGGTTAATTTTTTTAATATTAAATTATCATTTTATTAAATATTAATACTTTTACTTTTATTTCATTTTGACAGTTTTGCCCTTTCATATAACGATCAACCGTTGACTTTTAACATCCAAATTAACGATAAGGGGTTTTTTGGGTATTTTAATAAATTACAGGGGGTTGTTTGTCTATTTTGAAAATCAAGAGGGAGGATATTAACGATTTTTTAAAGTAATGGGAGATTTTAGCTATTTCGTCAAACTACAGGGGGGGTATTGGGATTATCCTGAAAGGGATAACGGTCAACCGTTGACTTTAATGTCCAAATTAATGGTAAGGGGTTTTTTTGGGTATTTTAATAAATTACAAGGGGTTTTTTTTATCTATTTTGAAAATCAAGAGAGGGATATTAGCGATTTTTTAAAGTAAGGGGGAATTTTAGTTATTTCGTCAAATTATAGGGGATATTGGGATTATCCCAACAAAAAACATCCATTTAGCTCATTAAAGAGAGAGACCGCATAACTAACACAAAAAGGCAAAACTAAAAACATCACAAGGTTGTTCACCTTCTTGTAAATCATATGATTCGATCAAATAATATTATCACTTGCAAACTTTTTGAATCCAAATCTAATATGTTCTGCACATATAATAAGCTTGTTTACATAAAACACCAAAAAAGATATGTTGGGATTTTTTTTAGTAATTAAAAAAAAATACAGGTTTTGAAAATAGCTTTTAAAACTTAATTGAGTTTTTTTAAGCATCATCATTTTGCGGGCATAATTCGCATAGGTCAACAAAATCCAATGAATTATTTTTCAATGCTACTTTTAAAATTCGCTTTTTTTTCTATTATTTACTGAAAATTTCCCTAAAATGTTTCTTACCATCAAAATACTTAAAATTCACATATTTGTTAAAGCCCAACGGTCCGCACAAGATAGAAAGATCCTTTAATACGAACACATTAATACAAAATGTCGAATATAAATTTTATTTAAAAAAAAAAAAAGTTACTGATCTTCAATTGCAATACATTTGATCAAGACATTGATAGATTCCAATCAGTATTTATATTGGAAGTTGAATTAGTTGGACAAGAAGTCAAAATAATGTCCCAACTGAATGTTTTAGTTGTCTTTTCTGTTCTTGAATTATGAGAATGGAATGGCTCAACAACTGCATGACATCGCCAATATGAAACAGCGACAGCTCATTCAATCAGGTGGTCCCGTAAATGAATTAAAACAACTATTGGCAAATCATCGAATATTACATTTATCTTCACAAATTGATGTATTTATAGTATACGTTATGCTAAAAATTGTTGCAAGTAATTACGTTGATCATTTTATTGGTCGTTAGCGGTATTTGGAAACCAAAGATGACCTTTGTTTAACAACCTTAAATTCACCATCAAATGGAGATAATAACTTCTCACAGTTTTTTTTCTTTGAAATACCAACGTCCGTTTTGTAATAAATAGAAGATTAAGCAGCAGTTTTAACTAAGTTTTAGATTTTGTTTGTTCATGTTTTATAAGATTAATATATAGTAATTAATGTTTTGAAATATTTTCAAGAATGTGAAAACGGAATTTTTTGTGTATTTAATAATTAATGTATTCAATTATACTTGTAGTAAATATTATTATTTAGATTATTGTAAATATGAAGTTTTTAATTTAGTTGATAATTAACAGGATATTATATACAATAATGAACAAAAACTCTTTCCTCTTTATCAATTTCTTATTCTTAAATTAATCTTTTATGTTTAACAGTAAGAAAAATATAATATGTGTCCTTCGTTAATCTCTGAATTAAACGTAAATGAATATATAATGTCATCAACTTTTTTTTTTAGTTATATTTTGAACACAAATTTAATACTCATTTTTTTCTAATTAAACTACTGAATTTACCTCTGCAATTAATGTTGTTAACTTCGTGGCCCCTTGAAACCACAGGAATTCAAGTTTGTGCAATCATGAGAAAATTCAGTGAGTATAGAAGAGTATCAATCCTACGGAGAATTCTTCAATAACTCATTTATTCTTCTTTTCTTTTTTTTTTTTAATTTAATTTAGTGTGACGTGGAACCAAAGAAAGGTCGATACTTGACTTCAGCTGCCACTTCTTTCTCCTTACGAGTCCTTCAATATTATTATTACATAGTTAGTAACTAGTTCAAAGTCTTAAATTTTCGTCGGAAATGTTTTTATTAAGTCAGCGGTTGAGGTAAATTCGAACACACAGATTGATTGTTCATATGAATCGTCGTGATCTACATTGATGAAAAGACAGCCACGTGGCAGCTGGGTAGTTCAGTAATTGCATAATTCATTCCCGCCAACTCCATCGAGCTGTCTGAATTAAATTCTCTTCACTCCAATTACCTCCAACGTCAAGACAGCAACTTTACATAACCATTTATTTTCTCACAAAAAACTATATTCTTTTCAAATACAAAAAGTTAAAAACTAAAGTGGTGATTGTTTTTTATCTTAAGTCTTATAAAACCTTATTTTAAATGATGGATTAACAAGACTTAATAATTAGATATTTAACTTTTGTTTGTTTTTCCATTTAGGAATCCTATACTCAAATATTAAGTGATGATCTTATTACCATCATACCCTTTCTATATAAATATTAATTTCTATTTTTTTTTACCAGATTATTATTTTAAGATATATTAATTATTTTATTTTAAATAAACAAATCATATTTATTTCTTTTAAAAAAAAAACTCGAATAGTGAACAAAGGAGGGAGCTTCCTCCTTCGTCACCATTATTGGTGCAAGAGGAGGCCGTTGACCTCAACTTAACCGGTGACAAAGGTCGACTGCTCCATGTCGGAGGTTGCAGTCCTCAATCATTGGTGTAAGGTCTCCTCTTGCGTTGACAGTTCGTCAGTCAATTGTTAGCGTCCTTTTAAGGTTGCAACGACAATTCATCAGTTGATGTCTTGTACCGGTGATAGAGGCTGGCGGCCTTGAGTTGCAAATAGAGGAGGCCGATCGGCTTTCTTCGGTGGTTTATTAGTGATCGGCGGCTGTCGTCACCAGTCTTAAGGAGGTGGAATTTAGGTTTAGAGTTAGGTTAGGGTTAGGGTTTGGACAATAGCATTTTATATCTATCACTATCCATGAAGGAGAGTAGTTTCAATTTTCAACCGTCGACAGGTCTTCACTCTGCTCTTCTAGTGATTAATTACAAAATGTTTGTTGACGTTTTAATTAATTGATCTTATTTAATTAATATAAATATAATTAATGAATATAAAATAATAGACGTTCAACAATGGCAATGAGCCAAACAGAAACTGCTAATAGAAAGGCTAACGTTTTAGTTTTCTCATTAACGAAGAGGATAATTATGATGTGATAATTAAATGTTAAATTTGTCTAGTCCATCAAAATCAAGGCCTCTCTCCTTCAATATTAAATTCCAAGGCATTAACAAAAGTCACTTTTTCTAACTCCAAATTCTCATTGCAGTGGACAACAAATTGATATTTTATAAAACAAACAAACAAACAACACAAAACAAAACAAATATTAAACAAAGCCTATTATTATAATAAAAAGAAATAAAAATAAATCGTATATGTGGTCTCAGTCCACCTCTTCGGCCCCTTATAAATGCATGTGATGAGCACCACCATCTTCACTACAATCAATCATCTTCATACTCATGTTCATATCCTTCTCTGTCTCCTTGTAGTTATATATGAAAATGGAGGCAGCGAGCACACCTGCTATAGCAAAAAAATTGTGTAAAATTTTACGTGTGGTTTTTTTAATGATTCAAAAGGGTGTCACGAAGAGCAAGATCCTGCTTGATCTAGATCTTATGATGAAACGTGGCAAGATCCTAGGGAGGGCTCTGAACGACGTCGTATGCCACCACTACTCGGCTCTCACTTGCAGGTCACAGGACATACACGCCTCCTTCATCTCTCCTCGTGAGTACGAGTTCAGCTGCAGCAACAGCCCAGCCTTTCAGCCCTACATCCCCTTCCACGTCAGCAGGCGCAGGTACGGCGGCGGTCGGTATCTGTGCAGTGGTCAAGACAGACAACGTGCTGCGGGGCCGGATAGTTGTAATGACGAATATGATGGGGCGGCGTTAGCGGGTGAGGTGGCGGAGGAGTCGCCGTTGGTGAGGCCGGTGAGGCGGCGTGTGAGGGTGACGGACTCGCCCTTCCCTGTGGGAGACGATGACGTGGACTGCCACGTGGACAAAGAGGCCGAGGAGTTTATTCAGAGGTTTTACAAGCAGCTGAGGTTGCAGAAATCAGAAGCTACGTACCAATAATCACTATGGATGACGTGGCAAGTGAGTCACAAATAAAACTTTGTTTTTTTTTTCTCCGGTGATATATATGCCGTGTTGTTTCACGTGTGGTGTGTGCTGTTTTTATGCTGTTGACGATTGTACATTTTTCACAGAAATATCTGATTTATGTTTCCAGTTTAATTTCTTGTTTCTCTCGTTTTTTTTTTTAATGTATAAAATATAGATAAATAAACATGTAACAGCAGCACTGTTTCTTTGGCATATCCATTTGCGATCATCCATCAATAGTTGATGAACTAAAAATCATGGCACTGTTGTGGTGGGCTCATGTAAAATTACTGATGGTCACATATATGAAGTCCAGCCGATCCTTCTCAGGCTAAGACTGAGTGACTGAGTTGTAATGTTTTGTGTTTTATCAAACAAGAAAGTTATGGGTTGCATGGGCAGGCCTAGGTCCCATAATCATTGATAATATATCCCCACTCGAAGAGTGTGACAGCGCATGCATGTATAATATATTATATAATATGTATGGATATTGTAACAGTTGTACTCCCGTAACATTTTGCAGTTTTAAATATGGTGTGTATGTATATAGTAAGCTAAGAATTGAAGATGATGTTTCGCTTAGCTAACATGTATGTATACAAGTATCAAAATGTTTTATATATACAGATATACTATATATTTTTTTTATCAAATAATGTGCACCTCTAGTCCTAATTACATTCATATATAGTTATAATTTGAGTCCATACATGTATATTATATATATTGAATTATAAGAGTAAATATTCGAATTACATAGACAATACTTATATTACATTTATGCATGTAAGACCCTAGTAACTATCTTGGATATAAGCTTGGTAAATATAAGTTGGGATAAATATCTGTTGACGTCTGAAATTAGTCGACTTGGAGATTCTTAAACTCATACTACAGCTCTGATAATTAATGAGAATGAATAATGATGAAGGTTTGTGAAAACAATTTAAAAACAATTAAGAAATAAGAAAGTAGAGGAAGAACAATGCAAAGACGATTATTTTTACGTGGTTCGGTAAGTGCGCCTACGTCCACATGCCACTCTGAATATATTTTGATAGAGTGACGATAATACTAGTTTCAACTTATTGTTTCCAAAGGATTTCACCTATATTTATATAGAGGAAGATTACAGTTGAGTGTTACACACGCCACAAAGTAATCATTATATTAACTATTCTGACTTGATCATACTGTATTAATTACTATTGCACTAATTATTCTTACATGATCATGCTTGCATTAAATACTCATGTGAAGTCTTCGCTACATTAAATGCACAGTCATCACTGCATTAAATGTCTTCTTGGATCAATGATTGTAGAGATTGTGCCGACATAAAATCAAGAAATCAGAACGATCTGGCATCGGCTTCTTAAGAGATTATTTGGCGTGATTTCAGCAATCTGATCTGTTTACCTTCACGAGCTGAGGGTGTACCGAGATGGACTTTAACATATGCAAGAGCTAAAGAAGCCAACGAGCTCATTATCGCGACCAGAGTATTGAGCCCTTGGGGCCCCTTGCCACTGTGCTCAGTCTTTAGGCCTTCAACGGTCAATTTATACATGTCGTAAAAACTGTCATAACAACATCAATAGTAAATTACATTTAAAAACAGAGGAAGTTGATTGCCCAATATCATTTTATAGGATCTCTTTCTTTAGTAGAGGATTGAACCAAAGTTTATTGTGCATGAACTTCTTATGTCGAGAATGTGCTTTTATTATAATTTATGGTATGGCTACGGTGCAAGGAACAATGACAATCGAAGACAAATATGAGAATAAGTTTGTTGACATCGATTTTTGGTCTCGGTCAACCGGATGATTCAAAGCTCAATACCTGCAATCAGAAAGCACACCAAAGAAAAGAGAGAGGAAGAACAAGAGAAGGAACACTGAGACTTTTTACGTGGTTCGGCAAAAATGGTGCCTATATCCACGAGTCACTCTTAATATTTTATTTTTAGAGTGACTGTTCCACTAGTCTTTTTTCAACCTTCTTTACAATGAATTTCCTTCCCTATTTATGGAGAATGAGGGATTATAATGGAGTGAAGTACACGTAAAGAAATTAACTACTCTGACATAACATTTATTACATTAACTAACAACTCTGTCATAACCATACTGCATTAATTGCTCCTCGGGATCTGGAATAACATGGAGCTTGCTGGTACGAGACCTGAGAGCTGAGAGCTCCATCCTGCGAGCTGAGGAGCTGGATGCTGAGAAGCTGGAGCTAGGAGCTCAAGCTGAGAGCTGCGAGCTGGAGCTGGCTGAGAGCTGCGAGCTGAGCTAGCTGAGAACTGAGGAGCTGGATGCTGAGAAGCTGGAGCTGGGAGCTGGAGCTGGAGCTGCGAGCTGCGAGCTAGCTGAGAGCTGCAAGCTGCGACCTGCGACCTGGATGCCAAGGAGTTGAGAGTTAAGAGCTGTAAGCTCCATCCTACTAGCTGAGCTTGAGGTAACTGCGAGCTGAGGCTGAGAGCTGAGAGCTGAGAGCTAGCTAGCTGCGAGCTGAGAGCTAGGTGTTGAGGATTCTGGGCTTCTTCTTTTGGGCTTGCTCATTGGGCCTTTTTCTTGGGCTTTTACCAGCCTATTTTTACAGTCCCAAAAATAGGTATAACAAAGTTATATCTTTAACTTTAAATTTTTATATTTTTTGAAATATCTAATTTTTGTAGACCCTTATTAGATTTGAATTCAATTATTAATTTTCATCCTGTCGATGCGTAGAAATGGTCGACCGGAGATTCTAGACCCAATACCTGCAATTAACGAGAAGCAAAGCTAAAAAAAAAAAAAGCAAATAGGAGATGCAAGAGGAAGAACAGAGATTGCATAGATAACAATAAAAATATAGATAACAACAAAAAATAGATGCAAATAACAACAGATAAAAAACAGCTAAAAATGAAAGAGAATGGAGGAAGAACAATGTGGTGATATAGAGATTTTTACATGGTTTGGTAATGGTGCCTACGTCCACGGTTCACTCTTAATTATTTTAGCAGAGTGACCATATCACTAATAAATTAGCTCTCTCTCCAAAAAAGTCCCCTCATACAAGAGATTTCACCTCTATTTATAAATGGGAGATTTACAATTGAGTGTAGTATACGTTAAGTAATCAACTACTCTGACATGACATTTATTACATTGACTAATAGCTGTGTCATAGTCATACTGCATTAATTAACAACTCTGACATAATCATTCCTGCATTAATTGCTCATCGGGACTCGGGATTGCATAGATCTCATAGGTACGAGACTTGAGATCTGAAAGCTGAGACCTGAGACTTGAGACCTGAGAGTTGGGGTTTGAGAGCTGAGAGCTGAGACCTGCGACCTGAGACCTGAGAGCTGAGAGAGAGCTGAGACCTGAGAGCTGAGACCTGCGAGCTAAGGCTGAGAGCTGAACCTAGAGCTGAGAGCTGAGAGCTGAGACCTGCGACCTGAGGTCTGAGAGCTGAGACTTGCGACCTAAGGTCCTGAGCTGAGAGCTGAAACCTGCGACCTGGGGTCTGAAAGTTGAGAGCTGAGACCTGCGACCTGAGGTCTGAGAGCTGAGAGCTGAGACCTGCGACCTAAGGTCTGAGAGCTGAGATCTGTGACATGAGGTCTCAAAGCTGAGAGCTGAGGTCTGAAAGCTAAGACCTACGACCTGGGGTCTGAGAGTTGAGACCTACGACCTGAGGTCCAAGAACTGAAAGCTGAAACCTGAGAGCTGAGAGCTGAGACCTGTGACCTATTCCTTAGCTCCTTGACTTTGTCTATTGTATCAACCCTCTGAGTTAGTTTATTGAGCTTTTACCAATCCTTTTATGTAGACCAGAATTTACCCATAACATAAGCCCCCCAACTCTCAGTGCGATCTTCGGACTGAGAGCTAAAGCTCGTTGGTAAAAGCCGATGGGTTACCATCTATTATGTTGCCTTTTTCAGATTCTTTCCTATCACTTGACTTGTGGCGACTACCTGGGTTAAGTGTTTATTTGCCACATTTCAGACCGCTATAGGAGCGATGAAGCAGTTAGAGCTTCAAGTTCTCGAGAAAAAGAAAGAGTTTGAGAAAATTATCTGACGAGCTTCTCTTCACGATAATAGAAGCTGAGAGATCATTAAGAGCAGAGCAAGTCTTTCGAGCTAAAGCTGCTGAGTAGCAAGCTGAAGCAGCTGAATAGAAAGCTGAAGCAGCTGAATATCGACCTGAAGCTACTTAATAAAGCTAAAGCAGCTGAATAGCGACCTGAAGCTACTGAATAGCGAGCTGCCTTTCTAGAGCTCAATAATAATAATAATAGCTCACAAGAGGCACACATCTTCCAGAGTTCGATAATAATAATAGCCTCAATAGATATACTTTCCAGAGCTCGATAATAATAATTGCTCAACAGATGAGAGCTCAATATAATAACTCAGAAGCAACAAATGAGAGCTCAATATAATAACTCAGAAGCAACAGATGGGAGCTCAATATAATAACTCATAAGCAATAGATGAGAGTTCAATAATAATAATAGTTCATAAGTAGCGAATGTACCTTCTAGAGCTTCAAGAGGTAGTAGCTCGCAGGTAGCACATTCCAGAACGTAAGAGCTAACAGCTCAGGTAGCACCTTCCAAAGCGCGAGAGCTAGCTGTTCACAGGTTGCACCTTTTGTGAGGACATGTCTCGTAGCTCACAAGTTGCACCTTTTGTGAGGGCATGTTTTGCAGCTCACAGGTTGCACCTTTTGTGAGGACATGTTTTGCAGCTCACAGGTTGCACATTTTGTGAATTGAAGGTCCCTAGTATTACCCTCCAAGGTGCATGGATAGCGACCCCTTTCACAGGTGAGACCTTTTCAGAATTTGAGGCCCTAGTAGTACCCTGAAGGTGCATGAATAGCGATCCCTTCCACAGGTGAGACCTTTTCAGAATTGGAGGTTCCTGGTAGTTTTTCCTCTTGCCATGGCGGTTGAGAACTCAGAAAATTGCAGTCTGGACCCTCTTTCTAGCGCCAAAAGATGTCGACGTCCGGAAACGATCGACCCAGAGATTCAAAGGCCCAAACTATGAACATGGTAATAAATGGTGATTGCTGCAATAAATTCGTAATAAAAAGGGTTTAAGGTTGGTCTATTGTAATAAAGGTGGAGGAATGTTGGTTATGGTAGATGGAGACAGTAATGGAACAGTTAATACATAAATGAGGGGGAAGAATGAATGCAAACACAAAGATTTTTACATGGTTCGGCGACTGCGCCTACGTCCACGGGCCACTCTGAAATGATTCTGGCAGAGTGATGATATACTAGTGTGGTTAAGCTTGTTTGTACAGTAAAAATCTCTCCTATTTATAAAGGGGGAGGAGATAAAAAAGAGTGTTATTCACGTTACAAATGATAGTTATTTCAACTAATCCTGACATAAATCATGCTGCATTTATTGTAAAGGTAATGATTATTCCTTATATGCACACGTCTGCATTTAATGCACCAGGAGAGGTCTTCTTTTCATTAAATGCATGACCGCCATATTAAATGCTCCTTGGTAACTGTGTAAGTGGCGCCGGCAAAAAATTAAGGCATTAGGTAGAACTAATGACTTGCTGCATAAGGCATTACCTGGGGCGAGCTCCCTGGTCTGACGAATCGCGCGAGCTGAATAGGTGTTGAAGCGGGCTGAAAGTATGTTCAAGCTGTCTCGACGTTATGCGAGCTAGCGATATCGGTGAGCGCGCTGCAGCGACCTAAGGATTGGGCCTTCTGGGTCTTTATTTCTGTTCACATTTATTGAGCCTATACCACCCCATTTATCTAAGTCGAAAAAACGGACATAACACATCCCAAGTACACTGTTGAGTCCAACAAGACAATATGACCATATAATTTATGATTTTATCAAAAACCTCATCCCATAAAACAACTTAGATTAAATTGAACATCATTTGCTGTTCGCCAAACGTGTATGGTTTTTAATTACGATTGAGTTGGACATGCATTTCCGGGGTGTTTTGGATACTTCAAATCTATTTCACAGTTTCAGAATAGGCAGACACGTGTCTGATGCGTATTGTCTGCCTTTTTCATAATGCATGTGGAATCGTTGCAATCATGTGATCCAGCTATGTTATGGATTTATATTGCGTTGAGAGAAGATTTCAAATATTAAAAATTAAATGAACGTAAATTTTATGTAGACTAATTTCAACTCTAAACAGTATTTTTTAGTTTTTAAGTATTAAAATTAGAGGTGTAAAGAGAGAAAAAAATCATAAGGTTCATAATTACATTAATGCGAAGGTATGTAGCATTTACATTGACATCATAAATTTTTTTAGTAGTGCCTTAATTATTAAGAGAGTCTATATTCAGTCAATCATATTAAATTATATTCATAAACAAAAATATTTATGTGTTTTTCTTAATATATAATTCAATATTAAAGGTTATATCGAACTTTTATATTCTTGAAAATTTGCTACATGTACTTACACATTAAATTTTATACTTGAACTAATATTACTGCAGGTAACTCTCTTGAACTCGGTAATGAAATATATACGCATATATATATATATATATATGTTTTTCACATTTGTTGTATATTATTATTTTAAAAACATTACATTCGTGACAAAATCAAGGGGTTTACTGAAACTTGATAAAATCAATCATCAATAATCTGACTCAAAAAACTTCTATAACAGAGGAAGGACAACTCCCATTTGAAGGGAATGTGGTAACTCAGGTACACTTATGCATCTCTCTCCATTTTAGTGACCCATGTTTTAAATCTTATATATGGCAAATAAAAAATGTAAACACTGTGAGGAACCCCTGGCATTGTTGGAGTAGCCATTCTCATCACGCTGGCAATGTTTGATTCTGATATATCCACAAAAATCCAACTAGTATTAACCATTTAGAAAGTCAATTTACAGCTATAATAATGGCTTTTGTGGAGGTGCTTAAATTTCCAAATGAAAGTACAAAATGGACAGATCCGAGGAAGTGAAGGGGGCGTCTTCTTCGCATCTTTATTTATCTTTTGTATTTTTCTTCCTTTCCATGAGGTTCGCTTCTTTAAAAAGTAGCACTACTTTTTTATTTTGTTTTTTCATAATCGGATAAATTCTACTATTAACCCTACCTTTAAAACCCTTTTGTTTCTTGACGTGTCGACTTCTCACTCGACCGTGGTCTATTAAAATAATTGAACTAACAACACGATCAAAACGTTACATCTTTGTAAGAAAACAATTCTATCCAAATGTAGTTTTCGATTAATTAGTTTGATTTTTATTTTTTATCTTTCATTTTTTTAGCTATTTTGTTTCTTTCTTCTAACGGGATTTCCTTAATCCTCACATGGGTAGTATATGTTTATCACAACCCCACACTAGACTCTTTTGGATAATGTTTTATTATTTTTTTATAAAACACGTTGTAAATAAATATTTATGTGTATATATATATATATATATGTATATTTCACAAATCTGTCTCTAATATCCAACATATAAGGGGAATGTTGGGTTTAAGCATTATGACAAGATTAAATATTAGATGAAGTTATGGGGTATTGTCAACAAGAGACTCAATCACATAAGAATAATTCTAGGTTATCCAAATAATTTATATTCCGAAATCATGTTTAAATAAAATGGTAAATGAGTCATAATTAATATATTGTCCACCAAATCATCCTATAATTTACATAATAGTTATAACTCATATATCACTTTATTTAATAATGATTTTGAACAAACTATTTGGGTACTCTATTATTATTCATCCCACAAACATTGACTTAACTGGTTGTTTATAGATCTGACTTTGGAAGCTAATGAGAAAATACACATCACTTTGTTAAACAAGGATATGTTGTTATAAATAAAAATTTAAATGTTAAATTTCACATCGACAAATTAATTCTATTTTGTTAAAGTTAATCCTATTTACTTTTTTAATTATTGAAAAATATTTTTAAAATTATTATAATTAAATTAATATTTAGGAAGATAGCTATTTGAATATATTTTTAAGTGTTAAATCATCAATAAAAAAATCAAAGTCAACTTGAATGTGAGCAATATAATCATAAGCAACTTTATATTGACATAGAAAAGTTATTTTGGATTTGGATACTTAGAGATTGTCTGTTTTTTGCAGTTATAAGTTATAATTTAATGTTTAAATTACATGGTTTTTTTTTTAATAGTCAAATCACTTAAAACTTTAAAAAAAAAAAAAAAAAGAAAAAATTTTAATTTAATTAATTTTAAATCACTAAATAATTTTTTTAAATATTTTATTATATATTCTCCCTAAAATAATATATTTTTATCATAACTTTATATTATAAAGATTCTTGTATAACAAACAATGTTAAAAGTAAAAACACTAAACATCTCATTCTCAAATTTGATTGTATTTTTCCGCTCAAATTTCGTTAAGAGCTTTTATTTAGTTATTTATTGAATTACTTTTGGAGTAGCCTATATTAGTTTTGAAATAACAAACTAATTTTTTCATATTGTAGTTAGTTTATTGGTTTAAAAGAAAAAAAAAATGTTTTGGAATGGTAGGTTTCATGCAGAAAAATTGCGGCGCCTAAATATCTTTTGGATTTTGTTTTAGTATATTGTTATTTATTGGTCGACCTTTTAAGTACTTTATTGTTGTTTAGTATATAATTCTGTTTATGTTGCTGGTACATTGTTGTTTTTTGTTTGTTTAATGTTGTGGAATTGAAGACTTTCTAGATAAAATTGCAGTACCAATTTCAGTTTTTGGGTTTTGTTTTCGTATAGTGTTGTTGGCTTTTTTTAAAAAAAAATTATTTTTATTATTTTTTTTTTTTTTGAGAATACAATACATTGTATTGTTTAGTTTATTGTTGAAGAAAAAATTGTAGCACCCAAATTATTATTTTTTTAAATCACCCAAATATATATTTTTTGTTTTGGTAATTGTTAGGATAATTTATCTATACTTATTTTTATTATATTGAATAAAATTACATAATAACTCTATAATAATTAATAGTAAACGGATATAAATATTAAATTATTAATTTTCAGATAATTTTTATTTAAAAAATCAATAAAATTATTATACATTCAAAAATAAAAGAAAAAATAAATATATTATTTAAATTTTAGACTACGATCATTATATTTAAACAATGATGATTACAAAATTAGCATACTGTCCCCTCATGATGCATCATTGCATGCACTTATTAAGTAAAATGGTTGGCAACTTTCCTTTCCCCACAGAATGTGCCGCTGTATCACAAGATCTATCATCGTATTGGCATCCTTGTAAATTTTATTTATCCATCTCACAAATATATTTTCCAAGAAAAGATCTTTCTTTAGAACTCAATGATACGGAGGTACCAATCCAGAGAATAGATCTATTTAAATATGGTCGTAAGGAAATATCTCTCTAGAATCCATTAATTTACACTATTTATGAATTTTTATTTTTTCAATTATGGATATTATAAATTGAAAACATTATCCATTTTACTGTTTACCTGTAGATCTCTTATGTCTCAGCTAATTTCATATCCTAATTTATGAAGTAACATCTAAATTTAATTTACACTGTGCATTCATTTTCCTTTTAAAAATTGATGTGTAATTACCAATTTAACTCTCAACTTTTAAATAAATTCAAATTACATGTTGCTAGATTGAGATGTCATCTTGAATATACATTCATTTTTTTAGTATCACGCGAGTGTTCATTATCACCAAGACATATTGAACATTGGTTATTGAGCATTAATTCATAATTCAACTGTCTGTACAGTTCTTTTTATTTGGGATTGAGTTTTGTACTTACCCACTTCATAAGCCAGGACTTGGGCACTTCATTTTCATATTAATTATAGCAATTTAACGTTGGTGTCCATGTTTATCAATACACATAAAAAGTGTTTTTCTTGTATTAACATGTACTTATTTTCTGATATAATAAAAATAAATTTCCAATTCTTGTATGCAGTCCTTAATATCGATAAATCTAAACAGATTTAAACGTTGACATGAAATTTTTTAAAAATTATTTTTTGTGAAAACTGAAACGAGTTTAAATGATTATTAGAACCGACTGAAATAAAAATACTGATGGTACAGTCCAAAATATTATTTTCATATGATAGGGATCTATCCCATAAAGCGGAGTGAGGCTCACACGAGATTAAGAGATAACCCACACATAATGGTGAAATAACTTTTATTATTAGTATTATTATTTGAATTGAGGGGTGGATGTCGAACTCATGCCACTAAAAGCATTGGAGTTGTGGGCGCCTAACCAACGATACCGACAGTGAAAGACTTCAAAATTAAAATTGAGATGTTATGAATGATCTTTTATTATTTTATGTAAAAAAACATGATAAAAATAAAATCCTCTATTTATTATATCTTTTCTCTTATTATCGTAACTTATAATGACAATGACAGTTATATTTTATTCAAACCTTTTAATATTTTGAAATAATATAATCTATTCAAACTTGATGTCCAAGGGGAATAACATAAAGATTTTTTCTTCTAAAATAAGCAGAATAATTTATGGATATTATTCTCAAATCAACTATTAATTTAAAAATTCCAGTGTAGTTTTTTTTTTTTTTGGAAGGAAATTCCAGTGTAGTTTCCCATTATTAATTAATAAATATTACTCACATAAAAAATAATAAAAAATAATTCTAAATTTCACGAAAATCAGAAAATTAAGCGGGGACTTTCACTTTTCGCATCTTCTAGCGCCCATTTTTTAGACCAATAAATACATAAAACAATTTCTCAAAAAAAAAAAAAAAAAAAAAGGTAATTTAAATTCAAACATTAAAATTAAATTAAAAAAATCACCAATAGAAGAGAAATTGTTTTGTTTTCTCTTTGCATCACTATTCACATCTCTCTCTCTCTCTCTCTCTCTCTGTGTTTTAATTTTCTTTTCATTTCCCTCCACAGATCTCCAAACCCTAAGGCTATTCTCTCTCTCTCTCTCCACTATCTTCGTCTTCTAGAATAATCACATCGTAATCATAATCCCAATCATCGTCTATCAATCAAGCACTCTCTCATTCGTGATCGAATCTCGACCCTTCGATTTTGATGATAATGCTGATGATGATGATTCTAGAAGCTTCATGAATCTTCTTCTTTCCCTTCATGGATGAACCACATCCATACGATGCCTGAACTGCGTAGCCGAGCTCGCAGAAATCGGGCCTTTCTCAACCCAAACCCGAATCCGACCCGACAACTTCGCCCCGATAATAACAATAATAATAATAATAATAATAATAATAATAACTGTAACGAGAGGAGGAAGGTGACGGTACGGAGTCGGCAACAGAGGAGAACCGGAGAGAACAAGAGGCGCCGTGACGCGATCGTTCTTGTTGATGAAAAGAACGAGAGGAATATCGACATTGTGAACGGTGACGGACCTGCGACGCCGTTTTACGACGACGACGACGACGAAGAAGAAGAAGAGTTTGTGGTGAAGAAGAGGATGGGCGAGTACGATAGCGGTGGCCGCAGCGGCGATAAAGGTCCTGGAGCTGAAGATGAAGGAAGCACAGCTCCTCTTCCTGAGAAGGTTTAATTTTTCTTTTTTTTAATCTATTTATTTTTTGTCCTGTCTGGATGGTGAGAAAGTGGAGGAAAAAAAATTGTTTATTTTATTTTTAAATTTTTTGTGAATAGGGAGCTGGAATGGTTTGTGAAGATGAGGGTGGCCTACTTGTTTATCTTTATTTTGTTTTTATTTTTATGAATAATAATACGAGTTTTGTTGTTTGATTGATGAGAAAACTGAGGAATGTTTTGTTTTTGGGTTGGTTTTGAGAAGTTGCATGTTTGGTACTTGATGTGTTTTTTTTTTTTTTTTTTTTTTTTTTTTTTTTTGCGTTTTCATATGCATTGATGTTGCAGGGAAAGATGTGTGTAATTTGAAATTGGATTCAAAGTGACTAGGTATTTTTAATTTGGCTTTGGGTGCTTTCGTTTTCTTCCTTGTATTTTTAATTTTTGACAAGAACATGGTCTTTAGTTAGTTAGTTATTGATGACACTTAAAAAAGATGTGGGTATTGTTATCTAGTTTTGGATTCTGGAAATGCATCTTATTTTGTTGATTTAATGATAAAATCAGGTACAAGTTGGTGGTTCCCCGATGTATAGAATAGATAGGAAACTGGGGAAAGGAGGGTTCGGCCAAGTTTATGTTGGTCGGCGAATAGGTTCAAATTTAAATGAAAGAACTGGTGCAGGAGCTGTAGAGGTATGTCTTTATTAATATATATATATATATATATGTATTTCTTCTCTATTATGGTAGTGATATACTTATGTTCTCTGTGTATATTTCAGGTAGCGTTGAAATTTGAGCATAGAAGTAGCAAAGGATGTAATTATGGTCCGCCTTATGAGTGGCAAGTTTACAAGTGAGACTTCTGTTGGATCTTCTCTTATGCTTGTTTCCTATGTGTTGCATTCTCTATAGAGGGGTCATGTTATGCATAAAGTTTTAACATTCACTTTTTCTGCTTTTGCACAGCGTGCTTGGTGGCAGTCATGGTGTGCCACGAGTCCATTACAAGGGCCGACAAGGTGACTACTATGTCATGGTATGTGTATAATTTAAACTCCCTTACTGTCTTTAACATCAAAGTTTTACTTTCTTATTTTTCATGTTTTGATTGCATCTGTAAAATCTCCAATGTTGTATACAGGTTATGGATATGCTTGGACCTAGTTTGTGGGATGTTTGGAACAATAATTCACACACGTAAGTCCTTTACAAACTTATAGCTGATATTTTGCTATGATATAATATTAAACTGACTATATTATTCCAATGTAATGGGTTATATTTCTATTTTTTGGTCACAGGATGTCCATTGAAATGGTTGCATGCATAGCCATCGAAGCAATCTCCATATTAGAAAAGATGCACTCTAGAGGGTAACATTTCTTATTATCATTTATTTGTATGATGTTTTCATTTTTTTAATTGTTAAATTTAAAATTAACTCTTCCCCTTCTCCCTGGTGCACCTTCCACCTTGTAAGACAGATGTTTTGATTATATTATCCAGGCTGCGGGTAGTAAGGTGGAAGAGCTTTTTTTTTTTTTTTTCCTTTTCCTTTACTTCATCTATGCCAGCTGCCTTTTTATTCAACTGGGAGAAAAGGTGTTAACTGAAACAGCTGTTTATCAATGGTATGCATGTTGCAGATATGTCCACGGGGATGTAAAACCTGAAAACTTCTTGCTTGGTCCTCCAGGAACTCCTGATGAGAAAAAGCTTTTTCTTGTTGACCTTGGATTAGGTACGTTGTAATATACACTGTCTTCTTTGTGCAGCAGAGTAGATTTTATAATCTTGACTGTCCTATGTGTTATGTAACAGCAACTAGGTGGCGAGATAGTTCAACCGGCCAACACGTTGAATATGATCAACGTCCAGATGTTTTCAGGTAAAGTTGAAATGATTTGTTTTTATTTTTTGTTTTACCCATAATTATTGCTGGGAGTTTTGACCGTCCTTATATATCACTCTGTGATTCATTGGTGCATGATAACTTCCGTGCTGCAGGGGAACAGTGCGGTATGCTAGTGTTCATGCTCATCTTGGTAGAACTGGTAGCAGAAGAGATGACCTAGAGTCACTTGCTTATACACTCATTTTCCTTCTTCGTGGTCGATTGCCTTGGCAAGGATATCAGGTATACGGTTTCCAACTTTCTAACATTATGATTACTTATAATTTGTATGTTTATGTTTTCTGATTCAGGTTTTTTCTTATTTTTAAAGGGAGAAAACAAAGGATTCCTTGTTTGCAAGAAGAAGATGGCCACATCTCCAGAAACTCTCTGTTGCTTTTGCCCTCAGCCTTTTCGACAATTTGTTGAGTATGTGGTGAATTTGAAGTTTGATGAAGAGCCCAACTATGCTAAGTATATTTCGCTGTTCGACGGTATTGTTGGTCCAAATCCAGATATTAGGCCTATAAATACCGATGGTGCACAGAAGGTACTTTCAATGTTTGCGGCCTTATCTTCTGACTTGCTGGCTATTGCGGCTAATACTGATTGGACTTTTAGGAATTCATTTGACTCATATCTTGTGTTTCTGAAGCTTATATATCAGGTAGGACATAAGAGAGGAAGATTAACAATGGAGGAGGATGATGAAGAACAACCAAAGAAGAAGGTTCGTATGGGGATGCCTGCAACTCAATGGATTAGTGTTTATAACGCTCGTCGGCCTATGAAACAAAGGTATGGCCTTGAAGTTACTCCCTTAGCTCTTCAAGCTAATGATGCATGGACTGAAGTTGATGATTTTCTCTCCTGTGTAGATATCATTATAATGTGGCTTAGTTGATGATTTTCTCTCCTGTGTAGATATCATTATAATGTGGCTGATGGGAGGCTTTCTCAACATATTGAGAAAGGAAATGAAGATGGTTTATTTATCAGTAGTGTGGCTTCTTGTTCAAACCTGTGGGCTCTAATTATGGATGCAGGCACTGGTTTCACTGCTCAAGTTTATGAACTGTCACCATACTTTCTTCACAAGGTTGTCTGTGTTCCATTTGAATGTTTGTTATAAGAAATCTGCCGTGTGGCATAGTGTATACTGCATTCCAAGCGATTTGGTTGTTTCACTTGCATTATAGCATTTGTTTCATGTTTATTTCAACTAATTAATCATGTGATTGTTTATGTTCATTCAAAGGAATGGATAATGGAACAGTGGGAGAAAAATTACTACATTAGTGCAATCGCAGGAGCGAATAATGGTAGCTCATTAGTCGTAATGTCTAAAGGTCTGTTTTGCTATCTGTGGGGCAGATATGATGTTGCGTTTTTTCGTCTTTAATTTTTCACAAATATAAGTTAAATGCTCTTGGTTTATATCATGTAGGGACCCAGTATTTACAACAATCCTATAAAGTGAGCGATTCATTCCCCTTTAAGTGGATCAATAAGAAATGGAGGGAGGGTTTTTATGTCACTGCTATGACCACTGCTGGAAGTAGATGGGCAATTGTTATGTCCCGTGGTGCAGGATTTTCTGACCAGGTCTTGTTGGAAGTCTTAAGTATCTGCTGAAGAGAATGCAATGTGAAAAAAATATCTAATATAACATCTTTTCCCACTGGTTTGCAGGTGGTGGAACTTGATTTTCTGTATCCTAGTGAAGGTATTCATCGGAGGTGGGATAATGGTTACCGTATCACTTCAACGGCAGCAACTTGGGACCAGGCTGCATTTGTTCTGAGTGTTCCAAGAAGAAAACCAGCTGACGAAACTCAAGAGACTCTCCGAACTTCTGCTTTCCCTAGTACTCATGTCAAGGTGCATTATTTTGAATTTATTCTGTACTTTATTGTTTTGATAGGACTGTTTACTTTCTATATATATATATATATTTTGGTGCCTTATTTTTCTTGAAGCGTAAGTGCTAACACATGGCTTTCTTTGCAGGAGAAATGGGCGAAGAATCTGTATATTGCATCTGTTTGCTATGGTCGAACTGTTTCATGAATTGCCAAAGTTTTGTTTGAATGCCACTATATTCATTTGATCATGCATTTGACAACTGCAAGCGCTTTATCCGTCTTCTCCACCCTTTTGTGAAGCTAGGATCCTTTTTAGCCAAGTTGACTGAGCACGGCATTTGGAGTTGATGTATGCAAAACTTTACTTTATTGTTGCTATCATGTAGCATCTAGTATAAACACCTGTGCACTGTCTTTCAATTGTGTTGAAATGCTTATGAGCTTGTGTTAGACACTTTATTGCCACTGGGTTGGAGTAATTCTTACCTATTATTAGAATGTTTGTATAGTCTTGAACAATAATCACTTGGTTGAAGGCATGTGCACAGGTCATGTTTTATCATTAATGGTATTTTGGAGACTTGCTTCAATGATTTGCAATACTTCTAGACATTGTCAGTTTGTAGTTATATCACTCCCCCTTATTTTTGTACTTGATCCTGGGATGTCTTAGTTTGACACGAAAGAGAGAATGCTATCTATTTTGTATTCTTCAGAGCGACAGTTTGTAATTGCTTATGATCATTTATGCCTTTTTAATGCCTAACCTCCAAATTTATTTAATGTTGGTGGTGCATGGTTGGTCTGAACTCTGAATATATGGTGCTCTTGTTCAAATTGCATAAACATGCTATTGATCTTTTCCTTTCCCAGCTTTCCAATCTTTCCTTTTGAAATTCCAATGTACTATTTTCTGTAAGGTTTTTTTTTTTTTTTTTTTTTTTTTTTAAAAAATTTTTCTTTTAAAGTATGATGTGGACCAAGTGGCATTCATTATTTTGATTTGCAACGGATACAAGCTGAAGGTCACCGGTCTTTCTGAAAATTATGAATTTTTGGGGGATAAGTCGCTCTGTGATAAAGTTCATAATTTTAATAATAGGTTGAACTGTCGATCAATTTCTGTACTGACTTATGGCTTTCCTGGATACAAGTGTGTAAGTTTTTGTCAGGGTAGTCACTGAGTTAGTGTGTTGGTTAGACTTATTTCTGCCTTTCTTTTGACCAAGCTCTACGTGCTGCTCTTTATTTTTAAACTTGTCATTAGTGATTAGCCAGTGATTTAGTATGTTGTTGGCTCGTCCAAATATGTTTGCATAGCAAGGCTTGACCATGTGAATCAACTAGTCTTTGTGTGTATCATCAAGTCTTAGTTATTGATTTTGGTCAAGATCTTGGAACCAGAAATACAGTACGCAAGGCTTCTTCACACCTGTTTCATGCTTTGTTGTATCACGAAACCGTGCAGCAGTCCCTCTCCAAAGAACCAGGCATTTGTCAATGCGGTAAGTCCCAAGTGTTGAAAATTTTACTAAAGTTTCTAGATAGTAGGTTTTATATTCTCCTAGTTACTAAATGTTCTTGCATATTTTTATTGTGCACATTGTTTGAGTTATGACTACATTTTATCGGTTTTTATATGTTTATTTATTGTTATTGGTAACTTTCAGGGGAATTCAAATTCACATGGCTACTTTACCAAGCATTGGCTAGCTAGGCCTGTTAAACTGGTAAGCCTCGGTTCATTTCCTTATCTCTGTTTGCTTGTGGTGTGTATAAACAGAACCAGAAGAAATTGTCATAAGTCTCAGGGTCCACTTAGACGTTGCATGATTGTGAACAGCTTTGTAGTGGTTTCAATATACTGACTAAAATCCACCACCAGTTAAGTGCAACTGAAGAAAGTGTAAGTCAGCTCCTAATTGTATCTGACCAAATTCACTTTCTTCTGTGGTTGGTAGTGATATCCCTATGCTGGCTGACATCTTTAATCAATTTACTACTGAAGAAAGTCTAAATCTGCTCCTAACTATATCTGACCAAATTCCACCGTTTATGGGTGAAATGATAACTCAAAATCGTATCATAGTTTCTGAGATGACTGCCATTTTCTCTGGCGACCACACTCACAAATTTGCATTTTTAATGTCACTAAATTCTTTGGGACTGGTTGCTTGTAACCTTGCATGTACTAGTAGAATAGAATGCGTTCTATGTACAGAAGTTTCAGACAAAAGATAATTTAGAGTACTGAATTTAGAACTTTTTTTTCAATTGCAAAAATTTATTTATCTTGTGATTTATCATACATTTAAATCTGTTGAACATGGTTAACTGATAGGATGTTCATCTTTTGTTTTCTTCCATTCTTCCATGTCTATACCCATTAGAGTTTAGACTGTTCAATTGCATCTCTGTTTTGCACTACATTTTGTTTCATACAGTCTGGGTATGCTTATTTACTGCACTCGTCTTTCCCTGGTTGCAGGTCTTAAAGTGGCTACGCTTGCTCAGAACACCCTATCCAGATGAAGTACTGACTGACTATTAATGGACCTTGTTAATGATATTTTTGCTGTTGACTTTGCCAATAGAGAGAGAGACAGAGAGATTCTTCATATTTTTTTCGGTGGTAGACTTGGAAAAGTTTTTGTGGATTGCGTGAAAATTGAGTGAAGGATTTTTCCATTAGAATGGCACTGATACTTTGCCGTTTCAGTCGAAATCTTTACTTTTGTGGCACATTCTCTATTCCCATAAATGAACTCACAATAGTCCTTTTAAACAATATTCTACTACCATTAGGGAGAACATTTAGATAATCATCTTACATTTGAATTGGGATTTGGGATCTCATTTAATTTCATTGCGTGTGAGAAAAATGCTTTGCACAAAGGGTTACACCCTTTAAGCGAAAGTAATGTTTTCTCTAATGTACTGCTACTGTTATAATATTGACATATCATTGAATTTTATGGGATTTTCTGATCTAAAAACAGCAACCTATTTGTAAACAAACGGTCCTGATTTGTTTTAATTGTAACTCAAGTTTGATAAATAAAGCTTGAGAAAAGGCAAATGATAGCTAATTCCACTGGGATTTCTTTGCATTTAGTAAATAAAAGCAAATGACATCTACTTCAATCGGCAGTCAAATTGATTGTATTATACATGATCGCCTTTTGTTCTGGGTCAGGAAGGATGCCAGAATAATAAAAGCAATTGCATCAAAACTGTACTAATGTATGCACATCATATTGCCAAATCATTCTACGGGGTTGCCAAATAACTTTGAACTCTAATGCCCCCTCATCTCGATATAGCCACTATGGTGCAAACTGATTCCCCACTGGCCCTATTATAAAGACAATCCCCATGCGGACATAGCCACGATGGTGCAAACTAGGGACTAGCTCTGTTATAATGACAATCATGAGCCATTGATTAACATTAGAGCAGAGAATAAAATGCCGGTCGGCAACATAATCTTCTTAAACGAACTTTTTCCTGGTACAAGAGAAGTCCATGAGAAGACCTGACAGATTTGACGTAGTAATCATCAAAACAGAGATAAAGAAAGATGATGAAACAATGCTTGCCTCAGTGTTGTCATGATTGTATCGGACTAAATAAATGCACCGGCAGCCTCTTACATCGTGCATTTTCCTTTGGATATGTACAATGTGAGCATCATAATAGATTGCTTGATCTCTCCTCTCCTAAAGTGCAACCAGATTGCCAAATGTAAGATACAATGCAGCATTGGGAAAAATTCTTGCAATACATCCCGACAAGTTGTGCATTAAGAAATACCTGGAGGCAAAGTACAAGATCTCCAACCTTCAACTTCGGACAATCAGAGGGCTCCAACGGGACAGACCGTTGCCGCACACACTTTTTTATGTTGACCCATTCATCCTCTTCAGCCCCAAATCCAACAAATCTTACACGAACTTCCTGACAGAAATTTTCAGTTGAATTTATGCAATAAACTAAAATTTAACTGCTTTCGTATTGTCTCCTATATACTTCTTCATACCACCTTATTTTGGCTTATCCTAAAGAAAGCATCTTAAACCTTCGATCCAATCCCTTCTACATGATATGATGAGATGAACCATTTTGACAATAGTTTAAAATCGGTTAGAAAATTTCAGGATTACTCTGAGGGGAAAGCACAACAAAATGATCTAGGCACTTACAACTTCGCCAGAACTAACAAATCTGTGAGCAAGAAACATTTCAACATCATACCTGCAAAGGGAAAAACATATACAATGCTCTAAGTTTCAATGATAATAAGCATACATGCATATATTACCTTTATTATTATTCTATCCATGAAATATGCACTGATGGCATCAACATGCAACAGATGATGATATAAAAACGCAATTAAAATTTGACAGAAAGAATTAAAATTAAAAGTGAGAGCAGAACTTCAGAAGTCACATACTCCTCTAATCGTTATCTTAGGCTAGCAATACCAAGGTTCAAAGTGCACATTTTCATAAAAATGCAAAAATTTCACCAATAGCAGCAGAGCATTAGTAGATTATAATTAGTGGACTGCAAAAATGATTAAGGAAACCATGAATTTTTCAAGACAAATTCACATTAGAGAAAAACTGAACCTATGACTCAGATCATATTCTAACTGAATTGGACAAACATGCGAATAACTTTCGAAAGAGGATCGCTAGTGTTGAATGTGAGCCATCCTCTCTTCAGAGGCAAGCAAACTTCACATGGATGACAAAAAGGGTGTCAGGGAAACCATGATTTTTTTCCCCCTTTGATTGCATGATACTTCATTGATGCAATTTACATCAACAGAATATTTATAACTTTGTTAAGTGCAAATCAAAGTTGATTGCCACTCTTTCCAATAACTATGTTTCATTCATCATGACTTTTCTTTTCATTGTGGTTGGTTATACATGAAAGATAGTTTGGGATCCTTCTTTTGGGTTGAAAGTTCCCACTAGTGGACCGCCGGTTCATTTTTTTGTAGAATTTCTTTGTTTCTGATTGGAAAACAATATTGATATTGGCTTTCCCACATGCAGTACTCACCTTGCAGGTATGTATAAGGTACTGTCTTTTCACCTAAATATAGACTAATATCATATGACAACATAGGTGTATTATTAGTAATGACTCGAAACAAATCTTTGCTTAATGTAAGTATGCTTACCATGCCCCATCTTTTGATGATCTAGCCTCAAATTCCAATTCTGACAGATCTCCATCTTTTCCGCCTTCTGAATGAAAGAAATGCATTATAATTAATAACAATCAAGAAATAAAAACTCCTGGTAATAGTTTAAAAAACTTAGGAAAGAATTGTCACTACCAGTTAATTATGATCAGATAATAAAAAGGGTAGTAATATTTGGCTAACTTATAAATTGAACTAACATAGATTCCAAACTAGATGATTTTCTATACCATTGTAAAGAATGTTATGTTATTTATTGCGCTCAAGTTATTGTTTCAACATATCTTTCACATAACAAAACAGTCAAGATATAAGACATTTGGAAATGGGTGAACAACATGCCTATAAAACACAATGTACAAACCACAAAACTAGCAAACGGGTACATCCAGAAGGTGAAAAACTGTATCCCTCGGTACTCTGACAAGTACGGTTATACCTTCACAACAAAAATCAAATACAATTCTAATGTGCAACTGAATATGAAACGTATATGAGGATTGTAAAAACAATATGTATTCATGAGCTGATGAACCTTTGCTCCAGTATTCTAAAGTTTAGGCAAGAAAATAAGCACCTATAGGTTCTTGTGAACTTTCATGTCCCTTATTGGGTGGACAAGCTTCTGGGAGGTCAGACACATCTTTCGACATATTAGTTGAAGAAGTAACTTTGGATTGGCTGTCTCGTTGTCTATTTTGGAACCAGCCTTGTACCTAAGACATAATCATAATACTCGGAGAATTACAGAGTAGTCACATACAGGTCAAATAAATTCCAAGTGGCAATAGCAATACACAATGGTAAGAGTAATGATGATGACAATCAGAGTAATGATGATGACAATCACAACAATATTCTTTATGTAGCAAAAGGCTAATTACCTCAGTCCATTTGATAATAGGTTTCCCAGCACGACCAGCAGAGGAACTGCATAGAGTTAACGGAAGAAAACAAAAGGAGTTATTGCAAACATGTTAATCCCCCAGAAATGTGTTACGTATATATTAGTTCCTAATGAAGTAATGTGATTCTTTTTTTGATAAATTAATCCAATTCGCTTAAAACCAATTAATGCTATATGAAGTGCAACTCACCTAAAACTTCTAGCAATTTTTTGACAAAATTCCTTGCTAAGCAAGTCTTCTTCTGATTCCCTAAACAATTTCTCCAACTTCACCAGCTGTTTATGAAAAAGGAGGTAAAATCAGATTTCCAGAAAGCAGTTCAAAACATAAGCACGAATGAAAAATCAAAACAAATGAACTAGTAATTCAATAATTACGCTCGTAGTTCCGATTAAAGGACCAACACCAACCTTCACTTATGGAACAGGGTGTCAAGCTTGACAACTTCTAAACATCATACATAAACCTCTAACATGTTCCGACACAATGCCAACAGTTCATAATTTCAAACCACCATTGAGTTTATACACACACACACACACACACAGGTAGTACAGTCACAACCTACAAAGCTTTTTCACAAATAATGAAAATGTAAAATCTAACAAGCTACATAAAAATTTTCTTAAACTTACAAAAAACCTGACGTAACATCAACATCTAATCTACCATCAATAATAGAATGTCAAAATAATAACAATCATGTGACACGCATAAATTCTAATATGTGTTTATCGAACAAAAAACAAGCTAATCAATCACATTTCTACATGATAACAATTATTGACCAATACCCAGATAGAGATACAACAATGAGAGCCAAAAAAAGACGACTTTTTTACCTCAGCTTTGGTAAAACCAGAGAACACAGGTCTCTGTCTAGGTCGAAGACGATCCATGGCACTTTGTACAAGAAAACCCTAACGTTTTGGTAAAAAAGACTAGATTTTTAATATGTTTTGGGTGGGTGAGTGATTGGAAAATGTGATAACTGTAAAACAAAGTGTGACTGAATTGGAAACCCTAGAAATTAGAGCCCTTTCGGTTGCAGAGAGAACCAAAACCGAAACCGAAACCGAAACAAAGGAGTCTTAACATTTATAAATAAAGCTTTAAATGGTTTAAGCGCCCTTCTGGTGTATTTGATGCTTTGGTTGTTACAGGAATATAAATAAATAAATAAAATAAAAATTTGAAAAACGACAGTGATGCTTCCATATTTCGGGCTGTATAACCTTACAAAAAGATGTCTTATCAAGATTCAGGAATTGAGGTATGTCGTGGCCATCTTTGTGATGACAGGTTGGGTTTTGGGACTTTGGGCCACTACCAAAATGGAAATTGAGTGCGGATGTTTCCACCACCGCTATGTTCACCCCACTCCCGTTCGACGGAATGAGTCGTAATTACAAGAATAAATAACACAAACATAATCAAATTTAGACGTACTTATGTTTAGATGAAAATTTTGATTGTAATTATACAAACATCTTATACTGTGAATAAATTACACAAACATCTTCAAATTTAGACGTACTTATGTTTAGATGAAATTTTGATTGTAATTATATAAATATCTCATACTGTTAGTTGATTTTCGTAAATTTAAATCGTTGATTATTATTTTAATATAAAATCACCACGATACTCTTATTGGAGATAAAAATAATTTTTGAAGTGTTAAAAAGTAATTAATTAATTAATAATGAAAAAATATATATTTTAAAAAAAATCTTTTTTGAAAAACAAACCACTAACGATGCATCAAATTTGTTTTTCTGATCGAGTAGCTCTGCTCCATCGAAGGAGCGGATGCGAGTTCCTCTGTCAAAGGAAGAGATCGGAAATTCAAAGATCAACTTCAATAATTGGGCACCAAATCTGAATTCATAATTCAACTTCAATTGTATTTTATCCAGGATTCGTGGCTATCTCACCTTGAATGATGCACATATCTTGACTATTGTCTAATATATTATATTCTCTCTCCCTCACTCTCTCTTTAAATTTAGTGTTTTTTTTTTTTATACTAGAATTCCATTAAAACAATCTCAAATTTTGAAACAATAGGATTACAAACCCTAATTGCCCAGACAAATTTCGGACAATAACATCAAAGCCCATATATACCCGAAGCAATCCTCACCAAGGGGAAAGCATGAATGACCAAAAAGAATACCAAACGATTTCTAAAACAGAGAAAATAGCATGACATCTCTGAATCCAATCCATTCACATAAAAGGTAAGACACGATATTAAACATACAACACTATAAGAAAAGATGAGAAAAATATCAACACAAAAGAAGTTTATACATTAAGCCTCTTTACTCCAAAGCTGACATCTTCAAACTTAGAAACCATCATATGCTTGGATATAGCCACCATGATATCATTGATGAAAACCTAATTTGCTCCACCATATCCAAAAGCAAAAACTAGGAATCGCCGAAACCTTTGGTTGTCAAGGTGGCTTATAAAGACTATTGAACTTTTTCCTAACTTGAATCACCAGTCTCTAACCTTGCAAAATTAATCGGCCTTCAAAGGCTTGGATTTGGATGATATCTAGATTAAATCCTTAAAACCTCAAAACCCCATAAAAGAGAGGGAAAAAAAAAAGAACCAGCCAGCCAAAACTTTGAGAAAAACCATAACTATACATTTTTCGGGTTTTAAGGGATGGAATGAGAAAACCTCTAAATCCAACCCTTAAAATCCCAAATCTATAGTTGACAAAGAGATAATGATGGAAATAAACATAAAACAGGGACGAAACCTATTCGAAAGTCAAATCTTACTAGAGATAAAAGCTTCAAAGAGTTTTCTCTCTCATTGGTGTTATAGAGAGAAGACTCATATTTAAATTTAGTGTTATCACGAGTGTATTTTGGAAATTCTATTTGATTTGTGATTTGACAAATCCACTATGTTTTTAATTTAAATATATCGAATTATGTTTGCATGAAACATAAGCAGAGATGTTTATAGAAGAAAAACACATGAGAAGGGTTGGTTGTAGACCTCGTCTCTTTTAATAATAATTATTATTATTATTTTCAAATGTTGAGGGATCAAGTTAAAATCTATGACATAATGAAATATATATTAAAAAAAAAAAATGAAAGAAGGGATTGTGCGTCTTGCTACCAAGACTTTTATCAAATGCATTTTATAAGTTTGTGTATATATATATATATATTAATTATGAGAGAAGATATCTAAATTGTATAAATTTAGCATATCTCAATTAGCTCTTGATAGATGTATTTGTTATGGGTTTTAGGAGGGAACATTTCAGAAAAGAAAACATTTAAGTACATGATTATGAAGAATTGACATGATTCCTGCAACTGCATCTACAATTCTGCGTGCTTGATCTCATCGACCTCCACCTTCCAGCTTTCATTCTTCACATGCCTCCCCTGTTCTCCTATTTATTCTTCAGTCTTATAGCGTAAATTTTTAATAATTATGGAAAATCTATGCTGTTTTCTTTTTACTACTACGATTTCACAGAGATTTGAGATATAATATATGAGCACATGACTTAATCTCACGGTTTTTTGGTTGTAACTATGAGGGATTTCCCTCGATACCAACCTCATCTTATCAAAGTCTTTGCTATTTTATATCGGGAATGAGAGACATAATTATACTCCTTAATTTTATTAATATGAAAATGAAAAACGAAGTATTAAACAATTAATTTACTAATATCTCAAAAGAAACTCGATGTTAGCTACCATTCAAATAAACGTAAGTCTACAGTCACAAAAAAATAGAGAACCACGAACTTGCCATTTTGGATAAATTTTGAGATGTTGCAGTGTTTTTATTTGCTGTTAGGATTTATATTAAGACTTGTTATGTTTCTCTGATTATAATTTTTCTTTTAAAAAGAAAACGTAGATTCAATGCTAGATGACGATTAATTTTCGGTCGTCACCAGTAACCTATTTGGTTGATGGAACCTATAATTAGGATCAAATTGTACCCAAATAAATCAATTGTTACTGACTTTGGCAAGTACTACCTAGTAATTAATTAGGCTTGTGTAAGTGTGACATAGCTAGGCCAACTATTTCAAGGGCTTGGACTGCAAGGATTGCTTTCCAAATCCAATACTGAAAACTGAAATGACTCTATGGTATGTATGGTACGTGAGATTTAAAACGAGATTAAGATTCATTTTCTCTCATTCTCCCACATCTCACATTTAGAGTCAAGGAAGGGGATGAATTTGTCATTCCTGGGCCTACCTTCATTTCCACTCTACTTGAGAAATGAAATCTCAACCTTACTCATATCTTTGACATTTCCTAAATTCATTGGATTCTGTTTTTTATTATTATTTTTTTTCATTCTCTCTTTACACAAACTGTCTCTCTCTTATCTCTATCACGTCGAGACATCGACCCATCAGCCCCCACCACCAAATATTGCTCTTTATCTCTCTCATCTCCTCCTCCATAATTTATTATTTATTTATTTATTTATTATTATTATTATTATTATTATTATTTGTTTATAATTGTGAACCCAAATTGGTTCTGGGTTTGATGAACCCAAAACCATATAACTATCTAACCCATAATCAATCTAGTTATAGGTTTAACTGGTTTTAGATTTGATGAACTCATAACCATTTGGTACGACTAATCTAATTATGGGTTCGTCGAACTCACCCCATGTTCTTATTTTTCTTGTTTTTTTTTTTTTTTTTTTTTTGTTTTGATGTTGTTGTTGATGATATTGTTATGAAAGATGATGTTGTTGATGATATATGATGTACCGTGTCTGATGATGTTGAATTATGGGAGATATTGATGAATTTGACTGATGATGAGATGATGAACTGTGGTTTTTTTTTTTTTTTTCAGAATTTTTATATAATTAAATTTATATAATAAAACATTTAAACTAATTTTATTTCAATCTAATCCTAATATATATATCAAACATGATATAACATAAGTTTTAATTCAATCATAAGTTCTATCAAACATGGGACATGAATTTTTAATTCCAATCCAATCAATTCAATCTAATGTAATCCATTTTATTTCATTTCAATCCCGTATGCCAAATAGAGACTAAAAGAATAAACTTAGTAGTCAAAGTTTCATGAGAGCTTTTCAATTTGAGTCCATAACAATAAGAAAAATTCATTTTTAACACTTTATTTACAA
The DNA here is from genome assembly GCA_019925255.1 of Litchi chinensis. Classification (NCBI taxonomy): domain Eukaryota; kingdom Viridiplantae; phylum Streptophyta; class Magnoliopsida; order Sapindales; family Sapindaceae; genus Litchi; species Litchi chinensis. The sequence continues at coordinate 44,143,968 of CM034461.1, forward strand.
AAATTCATTTTTAACCTCTCAAACAAACTAATTACTACCTATACCCACATTACCCAAACTACCCCTAAGTATTTTTCAATTTAAAATTCCCATTAAAACCTTACTGAAATTACGAAATTGCCCTTTTCCTTACTCTTCTTCTTCCCTTTTCTCTTGCAAACGGCTCCCACATCTTTCATCCTTACGTTTTTTTTTCCCATCCATAACAGCTGCATTTCGTGCACTTATTAAGTTGTTTACTACTCATTAAAGCTGCATTTCGAAGCTTCTTTGCCTCTAACAAACTCTACATTCAAGCTTTTCTTCAAGTTAAGGTATGTGATTGTTGTTGTTGGTTGATTTTCAAATTATTTTAGTCACATTGCTTAGTTTTAGGGCATAAGAGTGAATTTTGGTTGTGATTTAACCTGATGTGAGTGAGATCTGCACAAAACGAAGAGAAAAAAGAACATGAAAAATACTGCGTTTCTCTGCGAATCGTCGGGTTTTGTGAATATGTGTAACCCGAATCGGGTTATCTTTATTAATATAACCCGAATCGAGTTGTATGGAATAACATAACCCGAATCGGGTTTCAAGATCTCATAAACCCTGAATCGGTTTATGTTTATTCACAAAAACCGATTCGGGATACATGATTTCACAAAACCCGAATCGGATTCTGTGATGTGTTGTTTTTTTTTTGTTTTTTTTTTGTTTTTTTTTTTTTGTTTTTTGTTTTTCTATTACTTCGGTTGTGTATGTTTGATATTAATTATATAATATTTGGTTGAATTTTGATGAATTTGGCAATAGAAAATTAGATACTAAATTTTAATATGACATAAGTATGTGTTACACTAATTTTTTATACTTTAAATTTTATGGGAATGAGTGAAGTGTCGATAATAGTCAAATGTAACGGAGAGTGGAATGAGAATAACTATGTTGGAGGTGAGACATTCATGATGGGGGCCCCTAAGAACGTTAATTTTTCTCGATTGGTAGAATTCGTTTACATAGTGACTGGCATTGATAAAAGAATATGGGATATTCATTTGCATTATTTACTCCGAGTTAGGGGAATGCCCGCAGTGAAGATTCCAATCACTACTGATCTCAGTGTCCGAGGTGTGATTTCAGACAAAAAAGCTGATTATAGAGAAATTTATGTTGATAAGATTATGAGAGATTCTAGAGGTATTAGCTCTACTGTCCCTCAGTTTGCCATTAATGCAATATCAGATCCAAGACATATGGAGGTACTTACGGATAAAATTGCAAGTCCGATTATAGGTGGAGGTCAAAATTGTTTTATTTCTTCTAGTGGTAGCAACCAAGTTTCAGCTTCTATTGCCGCATTTACATCTGTAGAAAGTCCAATGTATGAGTTTGATTTTGGCGGAAATGATTATGATGATGAAGATCAGGATGCAGTTAGCGATGGTGATGAGACATCGAACAGTGAAGATGATAATGAGGAAACTGAAGGTGATGACATTGAAACTAGAGCTGATACAGAGACCGTGGAGTATCCAGAAGTACGATTTTCGGGTTCACAATTTGAAACCAACCCTTCACAACCATACTGGATTGTTCCTAGTGTAGATCAGTGTGAAATTGAGGGTACATCAGTGGCTATGTTGACCTTCATCCGACGTGATACATTGTACAGAGGTGCATTTTTTGACAGTAAATATGAACTGAATGTAGCCGTTGGAAAATGTGTGCTTAATTCCAGGCATCAACATAAAGTCAGACGTTCATGCACGGTTAGATATGAGGCTGGTTGCAAGGATTTAAGCTGTAGTTTTGAGATTCATGCAAGATGTAGAAAGGGTGGTTCTATGTGGTATGTGTATAAGTATGTACCAGAGTACACATGTTGTCAAGATGCTTACGAGTCACATAGACGCAGTGTGAAGACTGTTGTCGTAGCAACATTGTATCAGAAAAAAGTGGGCCTTGATAGTATAACACCTCAGCTTTTGATGGCAGAAATGTTGGAGCAATATGGTGTGCAGATCATGTACACTAAAGCTTGGAGGTCTTTACAATATGCAAAGAAACTAGCATATGGAAAAGCAGATGAGTCATTTCAGCAGCTTCCTTCATATTTTCATATGTTAAAAGAAACAAACCTTGGTACAGTGATTGCAATTGAGACAGATGAAAACAACAGCTTTTTATATTCATTCGTTGCACTTGGAGCCTCAATTAAGGGTTTTCGATCTTACATCAGACCGGTTATTGCGATTGATGCCACTCATTTGAAAACTGAATACAAAGGAGTGATTTTTGTTGCTGCATGCAAAGATGAGGAGGAGATGATTTATCCTATCGCTTTTGGATTTGGTGATGGAGAGTCGGATAATTCATGGACTTGGTTTTTAAGTAGATTGAGAGAGATTATCAGTGGGAGGCACCATTTGCCATCGGATTTGATTATTGTATCCGATCGTCATAAAAGCATTGCGAATGCGATGAGTGATGTTTTTCCCGAAGTCCCACACGTGTTCTGTTTCTTCCACTTGAAGCAAAACCTGAAAAAACACTTTAGAAAGCAAAAAGATGTGGAGGATATGTTTTACCTTGCAGCATATTGTTATACAAGGCCAGATTGTGATAGATATTTGGAACAAATTCAACGGGTATGTCCGCAAATGCATGAAAAATTGATTGATGTTGGAGTGACAAAATGGTCACGTGCATATTCTCCTAAAAGAAGATATGGCATGATGACCACTAACATTGCAGAGTTGCTGAACAAATGCATGATGAAAGCACGTCGGCTTCCAATAACAACCGCACATGAATATCTAAGACATATGCTGCAAAAGTGGTATAATGATAGACGTGTTCATGCTGAGAAACTCAGAACTTCGGTTACCAAAACTGTAGAAGATCATGTGAACTCGATGGCCAATGAATCGACAAGTGTCATGGTATCTGCCATTCAACAGCCGATCCAGTTCGGAGTCACACATGAACTGGGTTATGGTTTTGTTCGGCCTTTTGAGCGAACATGCAGTTGTCGACATTGAGATCTAGATCAGTTGCCATGTCATCATGCAATTGCTGTTGCCAGGTATCGTAATTATACTTTATTATTATGTTTTTGTTATTTAATATCAGTCGGTAATCTTCTATCTTTGTCGTATATCAGGGTGAACGGTGTTCATTATTATACACTTTGTCATGATTATTATAGCAAAGAATGGCTAGAAGCTGCATATGCACGTCCGATCAATCCTGTTCCTGGCCCAAAAGATTGACATGTTCCTTCAGAAGTCATAAGTATGATTGTACTACCATCCAAGGAAGACGACAAGCAGGTAGACCGAAAGAGATACGAATTCCTTCAGCTGGAGAAAGTCGTCGAAAGAAAATGTGGTGAAAGGAGACACAACCGTCTTCGTTGTCCTAACCTTACTATCTAAGGGACGAGTGTAGGTCAAGCTGGACGTGCTAGGATAAGTGCAGAAGCTGTTGAAGATGCTGGGACTAGCACAGAAATTGCTGGAGAGGCCGGAACTAGCTCCATTGCCACTTGGAGCATGACAGAAGATGATACAAAGGCTCGAGTTAATGCCGCTCCTATTGGACGAGTTAGAACCTCCCGAAAATGCAGCCTTTGTGGTATGACTGGACACACGCGACGTCGATGTGATCTACAGTTCCCTATTCCACCCTCAGAAGATGATGGAAATTTATAATGAATAGACATGATGTTGTAAGGTTTATCACATTTGTTGCTCAAAATTTGATATATAAACGAAGTCTATTTCTGTTTTTATGGTAGTTGAACTAGTTTATTCGTAATTATTAATATTATATTATAGGTTCGATTATATCGTCTCTAATATGAAAACAAAATAGAGGATATTATGTTAAAATTTGAAATTTTTTATGTTATTTTGATTGAGGGTGAAAAAATCGAGTAAAAATAGATTAAATAAATTGATATCAAATTTTTAATATTGGAAACATACAAATGAGATAACAAATGACAAAAACAACCTAAAAAAAAAATTAAAAAAAATTAAAAAAAAAATATCGTTTTTGCACTTAAACCGACGTCGGTTTGATTTAAATCATAAACCGACGTCAGGCTTTGATTCATTGCATTTTCGACGTCGGTTGTAGCGGTGAATTCAGTCGATGTCGGGTCTCGTTGTACGTCTTACACCGGTGTCGGTTTTAGCCTCAATAAAACCCGACGTCGGGTATAGAGAGACCTCGAAAACCGATACAATTTTTTTTTTTTTTTACCACTTTATGATGTTTTGGTGGGACAAAAATGATCCTCATTGGCTTTAAATTATGTTAATTTAATTGAATTAAGAAAATATATTGCTCTATCCATTATATTTATCACATTGAATTGTTAGATGTCATTAGGTCAAAGTACACATCATAACTCAAGATATAATGTCTCATGTTTGTCTACATTGTTGGGTTGTAGATATACATAATAGGAAATTTATAGTTTGGGGGCTTTTTTGATCAATGGAAACAAAGAAAATGAACAAAAATTCTTAATTTTATGTTGAGAAATTTTAAAATCGGTATGCAAGGGGTAACAAGAACCTATATCGGTATATGTGGCTTTGTTAAAACCGATATCGGATGACATTGCAGACATCCGATTTATGCAATCGGTGTACATTCTATTATTAAACCCGGAGTCGGTTTTTGTGTCAATTCTAACACCGATATCGGTTTAGATTCTAGATCCACTTGATGTATGGAATCGGTATACATCACTATGTTGATACCGTCATTGATATATGTGGGCTTATGTAACCCGACGACGGTTTTTATATTCTCTCGAAAACCGATACAATTTTTTTTTTTTAAAGGAAATAATTTAGAAAATTTTGACAGAATTTCCTTTATTTTTTCATATACTTTCCAATAAACCTGCATAAAAAATAACACTTATATTATTTCTTATAGAGACTCAGTCTCTTAATCCACCATCATACAACCACACAATATTTGAGCAAATATTTACTAAATAATGATGATAAATGAATCAAATATAAACAAATATATAAACCAATCAATCATATACAACATTGCTATCCTCATCTAATATCCATCGCCCCCAATCGTCTACTCTGTATCTTGGGGTGGAATACATATATAAATCTGATGCTATCTGTGCCCTTATTTGACGGGCATTTTCCTTGGTTTGGACAGATTTCCATTCACCCTCTAAAGAGCATAAGATATCATGAATGTACATTGCACAATATGCCCCGCAACTGCTCCTGTATTACGCACAGATTTAGGTCAAATAATTTATTATACATTATTTAAATATATGACTAAAGAAAATATATTTACCCATCAGGTTGCTGAGACACTTTTTGTTTATCCACACGCTCCACATCCCATATTTTTTCTATAGGTGGCATTTCTGTGTTGGTCTTCCCGTAGTAATCAATCGACCGTAAGATCAACGGTAGATAGCAGACCAACGGCTCAATAGCATTTCTCCTGTGGACAAACTCTATGGAACTAGCTGGATCATATATGACAATCTTCTGCTCTCTTAGGCACACCTTGCAGACTATCCAATGGGTCTGATATAAACTACATGGGAACAACAGCTGCATGTTGAGAACGTCAGTGATATAGTTCGAATTCGAACAATCAAACAATTATTTTTATTCGTACAACACTTACATAATTAACAGACCATCAAGGGATTTTAGCGTCCTCCAAACCGTTAGCAAACCTTATCCAGTGGGGGGGGGGGGGATCACAGCTGTAGCAGGATCAAATGTCTTTCCTTTACTGACATATTCCTTATTCATAACTAATGACAAGTCCGCCTACAAGTGATAAAATTATTTATTACTTAACAGAAATGAAAAGATGAAAAAAATATTTTAGTAATTATAAAATGTAAACACTCACAAAAAAGGCCGATCCATGCACTACATATCTCTCATCAGGAACCTCATTCCACCACTCGCTTTCTTTGATCCGTAGGCACTGTAAATAACCATCGATATGCTCTGATGTCAACCAACTATCCTCATTCTCAATAGTACAAAAATCTTCAAGGGTGAATGCTAGCGGATAACCGTCGACGTAACGCCTAAAATCAAAACAAGAATTAAAAGCCAGTTATATTAGATTAGTAATAGAATTAAACAAAGATAATGAATATTTTTATTAATACCTGAGATCTAAAGAAGAGGAAGCTTTGTATTGCTTGTACACTTTTTCAACCATATCATCCCCCAGAAATACAGTTTCTGTCACCTGCTCCTTTGACACTTTTTTCTTTTTTTTCGCGCGTTTAGGATCTGTGTATGGTGATAATAGAGATACCGACGGTTTAATTTTTTGTTTAGGCCGTGTCGGTTTCCCTTCAAATGGTGGGTCATGATAGAGTGGGACCTCGACCTCCCCCAATGATCCCGATCCTAACTCCTGAATCTCTACAATCTGCAGAAAATCAAAAGTTGTAATTACAAGTTTATAATGATTAACAAAACCAAACTAAATTACAAAACAAACACAAAATTTACCTGATCACACTCATGCTGCTGCGGTGGATCCTGATCGACTGGAAGGTCCTCACGGGAAGGTATCCGATCGACCTCCCCCAGCAGCTGTGATCCTACCCCCTGGACCTCTATAATCTGCAGAAAATTAAAAGTTGTAATTACAAGTTTACCATTATTTGAAAAACTGAACTAAAACACAAACTAAATTATAAATTTACCTGCTCGCTCGCATCCTGCTGCGGTGGATGCTGATCGGCTGGAAGGTCCTCACGGGGAGGTATCCGATCGACCTCCCCCAACAGCTGCGATCCTACCTCCTGGACCTCTATAATCTGCAGAAAATTAAAAGTTGTAATTACAAGTTTACCATTATTTGAAAAACTGAACTAAAACACAAACTAAATTATAAATTTACCTGCTCGCTCGCATCCTGCTGCGGTGGATGCTGATCAGCTGGAAGGTCCTCACGGGGAGGTATCCGATCGACCTCCCCCAGCAGCTGCGATCCTACCTCCTGGACCTCTATAATCTGCAGAAAATTAAAAGTTGTAATTACAAGTTTACCATTATTTGAAAAACTGAACTAAAACACAAACTAAATTATAAATTTACCTGCTCGCTCGCATCCTGCTGCGGTGGATGTTGATCGGCTGGAAGGTCCTCACGGGGAGGTATCCGATCGACCTCCCCCAGAAGCTGCGATCCTACCTCCTGAACCTTCTCAATCTGCTCAAGTTTATCATGATTAGCAAAACAAAATTAAATTACTAAACAAACACAAAATTTACCTGATCAAATTCATGCTGCTGCGATGGATCCTGATGGGTCAGTAGGTCCTCATAGGGAAGTATCTGATCGATCTCCCTCAGCAGCTGCGATCCTACCCCCTGGGCCTCTACAATCTGCAGAAAATTAAAAGTTGTAATTACAAGTTTGTGATGATTTGACAAACGAAATTAAAACAAAAATTAAATCACAAATTTACCCGGTCACTCTCATCCTGCTGCGGTGGGTCCTGACGGGGTACTGAAACATCTACTGAACATTGTCTTTTTGGTGATGGTGTTGTTTTCAATGGTGACGCTCTTTTTTATGGTAAAGAGCGATGGATGTACTCATTCCGGATAGAGCTCTCAGTATCATGCTCATCGTCATCATCATCATCATCATCATTCGGGTCATTCCCGCCATCCGGAGGCACACGGATTTTCAGCACCCTCTCAATCCTACTCAACCTCTCATTTTGCTCCTGTTGTGTCTTCAAAATAGACTCCAACAAGGCCATAATCTTGCCCACCTTCATCTGAGGCTCCTGCAAATTTAATTAAATAAAATATAATAATTAAGTGGATAGTTATGTAAGAATAAAATACAGTAATATAATCATACAAAATTCGCACCTGACGCTGAGAGGGTCCAGGGGCCACGGTGTGACCTCGTGGGACTGCGGTGTCATCGTGCTGATCCTCACCTCATCTAAACTCGTGTGCTCTTTTTGTCCTTGCCTCTGAATATGCACTATCTGAGTCATCTCGTGGGTCTGGGATGTGATAATGATGCTGCTCCTCTTCCTCCTCTTCCCTAGTCGCCTCTGTCTCACTCTCCTCTTCCCTAGTCGCCTCTGTCTCACTCTCCTCTTCCCTATTCGACTCCCTCACACCCTCCTCCTCTCTATTAGGCTCTCTCTCCCTCTCCTCATTATTTGAACCATCACCTGTAGCTTCATCAACAGCCCCTCCACCGCCTACTTTATAGGCATTTTCCCTAACCAAATGCTCGGGATTGAAAGAAATCCAATAATCTTTTTCTTTCTCTGCATCAGTGGGCTCAAGGGTGCTACTCCCTCCTATTAACTGCATAACATATTATAATATATTTAATATTATAATTACAAACGATAATAGTCAATAAATGAAAATAAATGTAAGTTAATTTAGAAACTTACACAATTAAGCTCATTAAACCACCTTATTTTTTTCTGCTATTACACATCCAATTCACACACCTTGGCAGCACCACATCGCCGCCTATGACTCTCTTTCCTACCCTGTTTTCCAACCACGGAAACATTTTCACTAACCACCACTGTAATTTTGATAAACAATTAGTTAGTATATAAACACTAAACAATTTTTATTATTTAGAAAGATAATATATTAAATATCGTACCTCAAATGCCCAAATAAAACCATACAAATTAATGTTACGTCCAGTCATAAGCCGATCCTCATCAAACGCCCGATGAAGGCCCTCTATCAACCTACTATAGGCAACTGTACCAAAGGGGAACTTATTCCACATATCAAGATCCTCTATCAAGACCCACAGATAATCTTCCACCCTAGACCGATCATCAAAGCCGTAGAATAAATCATAAGCGATGATTATATTACTCAACTTCAAGATGTCCTCATCGCTTATATCTTCCTCTCGGACCCTTAACATTTGCATAATTTCAGCCAATCTCGGTGATATTCCTTTAAAAAGTCGCCACAAGAGACTATCCTCATTTGTTTGCTTCCACTTAAGGACATGTAAGTCAACATACCCGAATTGGAGTCCTGTCACTAGTAAGAACTCCTGCTTTCCAAACCTATATGGTCTTCCCCCAATTTCAAACCACATCTCATCAGGGTGTGAATTAGGATAATCTACTAACTCTCTAGCAAGAATGGTTAGCATAAGGGGAGTAGTCAGCAACTGTTGACCGCATTGTTTTATAAAATACGCGATCGAACTCTCTGCTTTAAACCTATCCAGAAGCTGTCTCTGTGAAAGAAATCCATTTAGATAACCGATAGGCTTCATACTATTATGTGTACTCCCATTTGTTCCTTCTGGCACATGCTGAACCGGGTACCTATAATTGAATTGCATCTGTAGGAAGAAAAGCAACAAAAATAAATAAATAAAAAAAACTGACAAAATAAACTGATCGGTTCATATATAGACACAAAAACTGACGTCGGTCTGTGAGGGCAAACATAAACCGACGCCGGGCTAAGTTTGTGCAACGTAAGCCGAATCGGATTATGTTGAAGTGTTTGAACCGACGTCGGCTTACGTTACCCATCCAACCCGAATCGGCATGTGTTTGTCAACGTAAACCGACGTCGGTCTTCGTTTTCCAAACATCTGCCTAATTGGCATTCGATTTTCAACTTGAACCGACGTCGGCCTATGTTTCCAAACACAAGCTGACCCTAACCATCAAATAAAACTGATTGGTTTTTGTTTGTCAACATAAGCCGACATCGGTATAAGATATCCAACATAAGCCGACGTCGGTTTATGGTGCCTCACAAAAACCGATCGGCTTCTCACACTACAACTCTTCTAAACCTGCAATTTCAGTACAAATCCAACCATATCCTAACCAAATGCAGCACAATCTCACCATAATCATCCTAACCCAACCTTTAAAAACACAAACCAACTCTACAAAATGGCAAGAAATTCAAAAAGTCTCAAAATGATACACGAATCGGCGTACCTTCACCAATGGAGTAGGAGGACGTGCTCGGCGGCGGTTTGCAGTGGTTACAGAGCGACGGCGACGGCGACAGCGAAGGTGTGAGATGGACGGCCACTGTGCAAAGTCGGCGTCGGGGTTCGTGGCTTGACAGACACCGGGTTTGGTTTTTCGTCGGGTTGTGTTTGTCACCCATTCTCACCGATCGAGATATGTTAAATAACAAGGGTATTTTCGTAATTTCGGCTTTCCATTTTTTTTTTTTTGAATTTTGAAATCGAGTGGCAATTTCGTAATTTTAGGCCAGGGGCAATTTGGGTATCTTGGGTATGGAATGCAATTCATTTGTTTGGGAGGTTAAAGTAGAATTTCTAATAATTGGTGGCTTAAAATGAATTTTATGTTATTGAAAATGTTATTTTTGGTATTTTTCACAAGTTTTCATATACAAAAAAAGGCAATTCATTTATTGTAAATTATGTAAAGTTGAAACTTAGAAGCCTTATTCGATCATCAAAATATTTAAATAAAATTTAAAATGTCTTTTCATGGATCCCATTTTTCAATCAGCATAAATTGGACGTAAGAAATATGAAGTTGTAACTTCATATAAACTTTAAAATAAATCAATTGACTTCAAAAATAGAGAACTTTGAACAAGAACGGGTGAATGAATACATTGCAATTTTGATGTAACAGTTGACAAATTGTGCAAGTCTGATCATTGAACAATAGGATTTTTTTTTTGGTTGGAAAGACTGCTATCTACTGTGTTCGTGGAATCGAAAGCATTCCAGAATGTGGAAGTGCTTTTTGGGCTTTTTTATATTCATTTCTAACTTAACGAAAGGTTGGTCTAGTCAAAGCACTTTGTTATTGGCATCAAAACAGACTAGGTCCACTATAACTTTTTAAAGGTCAAGTTGATGTTCAATGACTTTCTCGTTTTCACAATCGGTAGTCACAGCCCACCCCAGAAGGCTCTATATTATTGACCGACAAATTTGAAATTGGAAAACAATATCTCTACTTTTATTATTATTATTGTTTTATCTGATATAATCCCTTAATTCGTTGTTCCATCATATAATTTAGATATTTCTTGTGTAGCATGACAAAAGATAATAAGAATATTATTCTATAATCACGTATTTCATGTTAAAGTATATTAATTATGTTGAATCGCATAATAGTTGACATGAATTAATAATGTTAATAATATGTACAAATTGTTTATGTGATTTCACAAAATATTGTTGATATGATATCGACTTGTTACATGCTACAATGATGGTGGTGGCAAACTCAATAATATTTTACAATAAAAGTTTACCAAATTGTTTTTGTCACGATTGAGAAAAAGAGGAGGTGGAAATCATTTAAATGACAGTACGAGCAAGAGCCCACCGATATGATGCAGATTTTTGAAAAATGTGCATTGATATTGTACATGGCAAGTCATGTGGACATTGCAGTAATTTGATGAGACATTTTTTTTTTCCAGCAAATTTGACATGAGACTCTAGAATAATAGTTTGTTATGTTCTAACACTTTTTATTTTTAAATTATAATGATGTATTTATTAATAGAAATTTAAAAAATAATTTAATTGATGATTTATAACTATAATATTTACTAAAAATTAGTGCAAAATAAATTATATGAATCTTATACTTAAATTAAAAAATTGTTTTATATAATCTAAGGAATGAAATCTTTCATCCTAATATATATACATATATATTTTTCATTTAGAATTGAGGAAGAGAGTTATAATTTGATTCGTTAATTTTAACGGTTGACTATCTTAACTTTTGTTTTCCACTTTAAAAATATTAACATGTTACATGTGCATTACTACACAAGTTAAGCACATCTAAAATTAATTTGAAAAACACATCTATAAAAATACAAAAAGTTTGTGATAGTGTATCTAGATGATACATATAAATTATTTATTTTAGCTTTAGTGCATTGTCAGTAACTATTATTTTTTAACCAACTAAACTTATGTTAAATGAGTTAGGTTAATATGTATCATAATAATGTAAAACTCAATTAACTTGATCAAAACAAAATAAATTTATATGAAAATAGGATTAGGATCCAAAATAGATTATTTCATAATCACTTTATAAAACTAACCCCCACTTGCTTTTTAAAATTATTGTCAAATCAATCTAGATTTTTAAATAACTTTTTATAAGATAAGTGTATGAATTTTGATTTTACCATTATATCAAAATCACGTTCTCATCCTCCTTCTATATTTAAATTGGATATTAAAAACCAAAGTTACAACAAATTTCCCATTCAATTTAGTTAATGGAAACAGGTGCTATCATACCAATACCAATGCTAATATACTCAATTTCATCAATATATACATGATACATTCACCAAATTGGGAACCATTCGCAGAGTAGTTTTTCTTTTGGGCCACATCAACAAAAAAAAATACTAAAATCAAAGAGGTTACATCATTATGAGAGACACGATGGGGATCATGCTAAATGCACATTCGAAGATTTTATCAAATAGAGGATGACGTATATTTCCCACCAAAGAATTTCGAAGTGGACAATGACGACCAAATAACTTATAAAAAAATTCGAACTTCCATTTCATTTCTCACTTGGAACTCTCTCTCTCTCTCTCTCCTCTCTCAATCTACCAAAATAGACCAACGACTTTCTCTCTCTAAAAAGCGCGGAAAACATTCTCTGTTCTGCCTTCCACGTTCCTCCCATACAATGATGTCAATGCAAAGACACAACTTTCTGGTACCAAACGTAAACGCTCAACTTTAGTTTATTTTTCTTCCTTTCTAGAACAAATAGTTTTTAATATTCAATTATAATTCTACAAATATGAAATCAAAAAAAAGAAAAAGAAAAAAAAAGTCTCTCTCTCTCTACCATTCCTGCTCTACCAACTCATACACGTGGGCAGTCCATCTTATTCTATTTGACATTGATTTGAACCGACGCTTCATTTTCAACCTACCGCATAATAATGCAACAACGTTCTCTTGTCTAGGTAGCTTATAAAAGGCTTGGTTTCTGTCTTAGCTTTCGTAATTCACAGCAACGCAAGTTTCTTCTCCGTGTTTTGGGTGTGATTTGGCTATCTGGGGTTGTTTGCGTTAGTGTTGTTTTTTGCTCTATAGCTTGTTTTCAGTGTTTGCTTGCAGAGACTTGTGTTGGGGAGAAACGAGAGAAAAATTTGGGCTTTAATGGAGAGTACAAAGATGAATGGTGCTGTTTTGGATAACAAGGCTGCTGCTGGAGGTGGTGTTGAGGACGTGTATGGTGAGGACTTTGCCAGCGAGGATCAGCTTGTCACTCCCTGGACTGTCTCTGTTGCTAGGTGATTACACGTTAACAATCTAGTTACCATATCTAAAGTTTTAGTCTTTTTAATTTTTTCTAATGTTATTATTGACTGCAGCTTTTCCATGCGGTGGATGGTTTTTTCCTTTTCTGTTTGTTCTTTGTTTTAGTTTTATAAAGTTTTGATCTTTGTATTTTAGTTGTTTTCTTTTGCAGTTATTTTATAGCCACAACATTTGGTTCTATTTTGTATAACAAGATGGATCATAACGTTTTCCAGTTGGTTTTGCTAGATCTAAATATGCAAAAACTGAAAAGTCAAAGCTTTAAACTTTTTTTGAATGCTTTTTAAATGTCTCTGGAAATTCTACTGTGCTATTTGTTTTTCTGTCAAAATCTTCTATTAAGAAGAAAACTCTGTCACATTGGAAGAGATTCAAGAAGACAATGTAGTAGTATATTCCGTCTTGTCGATTAGTTAATTAAAAAATGGAGCTTTTTATTGCAATCTTTTTTAAGAGAGCATAGATCTGGAAATTATCCCGGAGAATTATAGTGCTAATTAGTCAAATTCAAGAAATTTTGTAGTTTCGTGAATGAAGAGAAGATCTTGTGATCCATTCATCATAGTTGATGCACTCCTTGTCCGTTTATAGGTAGAATGTGGTGTTTTGAATTTTTACCAAGTTGATTTATTTCTTCATCATATGTTATACAGTGGGTACACTTTGATGCGTGACCCTCGTCACAACAAGGGGCTTGCTTTCAGTGAGCAAGAGAGAGATGCTCATTACTTGCGTGGCCTTCTGCCCCCAGCATACCTTTCTCAGGAACTTCAGGTCGGTTTGATGACAATGCTGCTTATAGTACTAACCAAATATATAATGGATGAGTCTTTGGCTTACATTTTCTACCAATGTGTTCTTTTCAGGAGAAAAAGTTGATGCACAACCTTCGCCAGTATAAAGTTCCTTTGCAGCGATACGTGGCAATGATGGATCTTCAGGTATTTGTTTACCCATCACATGTATCTCAATTGGGGGGTTGATAGATATATTTTTGAATGTCATAAAAATAAATATTCACCAATGTTGATTTGAATGAAGGAAGATAATTATTGTTGTAGCAGAAGAGGACCTTGTAATATTGAAGGTTCTTCTTTCCTTGTTAGTTGTTACCGTTTTAATTTTTTTCTTTGCTTGCTGTTAATATATTACAGGAGAGGAATGAGAGGCTATTTTACAAGCTTCTCATTGACAATGTCGAGGAACTGCTTCCAGTTGTTTACACCCCTACAGTCGGGGAGGCTTGCCAGAAATATGGGAGCATTTTCAGGCGCCCTCAGGGTCTTTACATCAGCTTGAAAGAGAAGTATGTCCATAAAATTGCAATTTTGTTTATATATTTTGTGTTCTTGGTTTCATTTCATTGAAGTAGAGATGCTAACTATTGGTGTAATTATCAGGGGGAAGATTCTTGAAGTATTGAAAAACTGGCCAGAGAGGAATATTCAAGTTATTGTAGTTACTGATGGTGAGCGTATTTTGGGGCTTGGGGATCTCGGCTGCCAGGTAATGTTATTTGCATCAGGTCATGAGCTGCATCAATGAGCCTCTCTCTCTCTCTCTCTCTCTCTCTCTCTCTCACTGCCTTGCTAATTGTTGTACATTACCAGCTTAATTAATGTGAATACCTCATTATGTTGCCAGGGAATGGGAATACCTGTTGGAAAACTTTCTTTGTATACAGCACTCGGAGGACTCCGCCCATCAGCAGTAAGCATTACCGTCTCTCGTGTTTTTCTTGTAAAATGGACAAAAGAAGCTCTGAATTATACTTGATAGATTTTCAAGTTGTACTGACCATTGCATTTATTACTTGCAGTGCTTGCCAATAACCATTGATGTTGGCACAAACAATGAGCAGTTGTTGAATGATGAGTTCTACATTGGACTTAAACAAAGGAGGGCAACTGGGCAGGTTAAAGATTGTATTTTTTTGTGCTGTTTTGGCTCATCATGATTAACTAGCTATGAAGTATGCTTTTAGTTTTTGAAATATTGAGGAGTTTCCTGCTTTTTATTGTTCAGGAATACGCGGAACTTCTACACGAGTTCATGTCTGCAGTTAAGCAAAACTACGGGGAGAAAGTCCTTGTACAGGTCTGTCATCATTTAACATGTTAACAAGAAACAAGTCAACTTCTGTAGTTTCACATGATTACGTTTTCTGAACAATATAACTATGTTTTACAGTTTGAAGATTTTGCAAACCACAATGCATTTGAGTTGCTGTCAAAATACAGCTCAACCCATCTCGTTTTCAATGACGATATCCAGGTAATAATGTTGTAAAAAATTTCTCCTTCTGTTTTTCCATGGACAGCAATATTTTTCTCAATTTGATATAAATACGTTCTGTTTCTCAACTCTTTCATATTATTGCAGGGTACAGCTTCTGTAGTATTAGCAGGGATTATCGCAGCTTTGAAATTAGTTGGTGGAAACTTAGCTGACCACTCTTTCTTGTTCCTGGGTGCTGGAGAGGTGAGACTGAAGCACCATATGCCTTCAAAACTCTCTGTTTGTTTCTTTTTTGTTTAAATAAATTGATGCATTTTTTCTCCTTTAGTTTCTTATCTCTTACCTTGTTCCTATGAATTATTAAGAGATATGCACTGCATTTACTTATTGAGCTGTTTTTACTCACTGTTTTTCCTTTTGAGTGTTGCAGGCTGGAACTGGTATAGCAGAGCTTATAGCTCTTGAAATGTCAAAACAGGTATTAACTTGCTACGTGCTTTATTTTATTCCAATTGTTCCCTTACCAAGCTTTGTGATTAATAATGTAGCATCTTCTTGACAGACAAAAACTCCAATTGAAGAGACCCGTAAGAAGATTTGGCTAGTGGATTCAAAGGTATTATTACCTTTCAATGAAATGTTTACTTGTCGAATATGCACTTTTATGTGTATAGTACAAGTTTCCCAAATATGATTTATGTTACAAACAACATTTTCAACTTGTTGCAGGGACTGATCGTTAGCTCTCGTAAGGAGTCACTTCAACACTTCAAGAAGCCATGGGCTCATGAGCATGAACCTGTCAAGGGACTATTAAATGCTGTCAAGGTTTGTAAAAACGTCTTAGATGATTAATGAATGTTTTTGGTTAAGGTTTCTGTTCCTTGGAAAACATCTAAAATCTTACTTGATGCTCCCAACTAATCAGGCAATTAAGCCAACAATGCTGATTGGAACATCCGGAGTAGGAAAAACATTTACAAAAGAGGTGGTTGAGGCCATGGCATCCTTCAATGAGGTTTGACCCTCTTCTCCTCTCTCTCCCTCAAATATATGAATATTATCTGGAACAAAAGAATCTTACATTGATCTCAATAATCCGATGTGCAGAAACCTGTCATTTTCGCTCTATCAAATCCAACCTCGCAATCTGAGTGTACTGCTGAAGAAGCTTACAAATGGAGTGAGGTAATTAAAATGCTATTTCTTTTGAATCCTTAACAACAGAGAGTTTGAACATAAAAAGTGAGGAATACGCATTTACATTATTCATTTTTAACTTGATTATAATCTGCAGGGTCGTGCAATCTTTGCTAGTGGTAGTCCATTTGACCCTGTTGAGTATGACGGGAAAGTTTTTGTGCCTGGCCAGGTATCATCTGCACGTGAAACATCTTTTACTTTTTATACTTCAAATTACTCTTTAATTGGGATTTATAATAATTGTTCCTTTTACTCTGTACTCAGGGAAATAATGCTTATATCTTTCCTGGATTTGGTTTGGGTTTGATCATCTCTGGTGCAATTCGTGTGCGCGATGAGATGCTTTTAGCAGCCTGTAAGTACTTGATTATGTTTTATGCGTACTCCCCAACATAACCAACCCCAACCCCACCCCCCACCAACGAACCTCCCACCCCACACAGCTCCACCCTCATTGTACATTTATTTCTAATATGCTTCAATATTCTATTTTCATGGTAATAATCAAAGCTAAGTCAATGCTTTAACTGCTTTCGTTTTCTCGCTCAACAGCGGAAGCTTTGGCTGCACAAGTGACTCAGGAAAACTTCAACAAGGGACTGATATACCCACCATTCTCCAATATCAGGAAGATATCAGCCCACATTGCTGCTAAAGTTGCTGCTAAGGCATATGAACTTGGTGAGTTCCTCTCGATGTTTTGAATGTTTCTGACTGCCCTCTTCGATTCCTTGCTTCCAATTGACTGACTTTGTTTAATTGCTATATAGGTCTGGCTTCTCGTCTTCCTCAACCTAAGGATCTGGTTAGTTATGCTGAGAGCTGCATGTACAGTCCAGTCTACCGATGCTACCGCTGAGCTTAGGATTATACCATGCATATCTAGTCTGCAATTGCCCCCAAGTCCAGTTAATTCGTTGTTTTTCGTTTACCTTTTTATTTGTGATTTGTTGTCATTCCTTACATGCTCAATCTATATCTAGTCCTTGGGTTTAGTTTTTAGGTAAAAATGCTGGGCATTGCAATGGGGAACTAGTTTTTTCTTTTTCCTTTTTTGCAAGAAAATGTAGTCAATTTTCCCATATCCAGAATGAATAAGTTAAATAAAATTATCAATGAAGTTTTGTGATACATGTTTGGTGCTCTTTTTGGAGCTCAGCTCCACGAGTGTGATGCAGAACAGATGTTTTCAAAAATGTCCGGTGAATCATGAATGAGGTATTCTAACCATGAAAATAACAAGAAAAAAAAATTAGAAGAAAAAAGTGGACTGCAAATATTTGCTGAATATTTATTCAATTTGCCCTATTTCTTGGGAGGCACAAAAACAACTAGATCTTAAAAGTTTACTTGACATCAAGCTTTTCAATTCAAATAATCAGATTAAATTCAATTTTCTGGCTTGTACAAGTCACTACTTGATATAGTACAACATGGAATTTTGGTTCCAAGTTCCATGAGTTGGCTTTGAATGATTAAAAATAGCCACCAAAACCACCCCCTACGCGGCATTCATTTTTTGGAAAACATTTACTAATAGAATGATATTGATGTTACAGATGAGAACCAAATCAACTGTAGACAGACTTACTAGAATAAATTGCTTAAAATCAAAAAGAAATCTGGGACTGATTATCACTAATATAAAATTCATAACCCCATATGCATACAGAGTTCACAAATTCTATGTAAAGCATTTGATTTTGCCTCTTAAGACATAGTCCATGTTAAAGGTGAATTTACACCAATCCTAGATCTTCATATATCAGCCACTCCCATATCTGCTTTTATCAAACTATCTCTATGTATAGAGATAGGTAGCGATATTTACAGGTTATAGAGTCCATTACATCGTGACACAACTCACGAGCAAATTTTAACCAGCAGAAGATGACTTATCTTCACGTGTGCTATCAACAACTTGGCCACTACGTATTCCCCAAAATGATTTAGGCTTCAACTTCTTGTTTGTGGCGGTAAAAAGCCAACCCATGTGGCTTTCACATGTACAGCACTTTGAGATTGTCCATGCATACCTGCAAAACACAGCAACTTACATCACAATCACATCCTGAATTTACTTCTGCAGCCAAATTAACATAAAATGGCAGAAAAAGAATATACACAATTCTAAATTTTGGGAGTTATTTAGAGTGAGAAAACAGAGGTTAAGTTCGTACCCAGGAAACCAGCTATATTCTGTATGCGCTCGGCCATCAAGTGCTAAGCCATTTGCTTTGTATAGAGTCATTATCTCATGCACACAACCATGTGGATTCACATAAGCACCAAGAGGACCATCACTAGACATCACCAGCATATCACTGCGCTTAGCAATTGCAGCCTGAATAAGGCAATCAAGAAGTATTAACTAGTCAAGTCTTCCATATCAAATGGGTGTGTCCATTAAAGCATGAACCACATGAGCACAGCTGCACATACACAAGCACACATACACATGCATGGCGAGTGAAGAAAGAAAACAACATTACCTTACAGGTTCTACATCTGACAACATCAAAACTCTCGAGTAATTCAATTTCCCGACGTAATCTATATGAAATACCATCAATCTCCAAAAGCTCTTGTCTTGTAGATTCAGAAACAGGAATTTTACTAGCGATATGAAATGATAAGAGATCAGGCTTCTTTACAAAACCATCCATGTTTGGAGTTCCAACTATTTGTTTCCACTTCTCTGAAAGTAATAAAGAGTTGTTAATATCAATGAGCTATGATAAGACATACATGTCACAGTCCAGCACCTAATCAATCCCACAAAATACATGTGAAAATGAAAGAAACATCGCCAACCACTTAAAGAAACATCGCCAACCACTTTCCCCCTCCCTCCTCATTTTTTAAAATTTTCTGAAAAATTCCCTAGATATATGATATGGTCAAATCTCACATACATTTTTTTAAAAAACTTAGAGAGCACAAATATCTGTTTAGTAGAATATTATATAACAATAGTGCATGGTTCTGAACTTACAATGAAAAGCTCTCACACATGACTTCACCTTAAATATGAATAAGGTCTATTTTAAAAGGAAAAAAATGACCCTCCTGTAGCTAATAATAAGGTCAATTTCACAGTACACATCTATATTATTTTCTTTGGTTACATGCGTAATAACATCATTTTGTTAGTATCAAAGCCAAGTACAAAAAGGACGGACCAACAGTCCACAGAAATTGCAGCCAAACTATAAAGAAATGACAAAAGTCAAAATGAAATCATTTGATTGTACCCTCCCAATTTTACAACTATTTTTTAATTCCAAAAATTCTTCTCTTCGTAGAAATTTTGTCATCAGCTCATTTTTCACATATTCATATATGAACTATAATAATAACATTAAATATAGACTCAAATGCTTTTTTGAGAGGGGTCAAAAGTCAATCATGCTTATGCAAACAAATTAAACTATAAATTTGCAAATCAATGTTAGCAAAGAATGAAAATGCATAGTCAAACTACCTGCTGCCCTTTGAGCAAGAGAATAGGAGTCATACATACGGTAAACCCAATATGGCCAGTATGCTCTTGAGACTCTACGGAATTTGTTTAACTCTAAACTTCTGCAAGGCATTCTTAACCTATCCCCTCTACGAGATTGTCTTTCTGACGTGGAACTCTCTCCAATTTTTAAGGCAACATTTTCACTTTGTTTCCACTTTCCCATGAAGTCAGATTCATTTGCAACAAATTTTCCAGATTTAGATTCCCAGTCAGACGCAAATTTGTCATCATCACTGCTTGTTGATTCATCCATCATATCATTCCCATAGCAAGACAAAATGGCAGACTGGTGAATGCTTCTTTCAGTTGGTGAGAGCTCACTCTCAAAGCTTTCCTCTGAACTAGCCTCTGAATCATTGTCCCCATTTCCATATCCATGAGATGAAGTATTTGAAGGCAGTGTTCGTGAGAGACCGCGGTTTGGCAGATTATTCATTGGTCCCAATTTCCCAAATGCATCCCGCGGGGTCCTCAATGGCAAATCTTCCTGGATAATTTGAACCTCTCCACAAGGCTAAAAAAATGAAAAATTCATGTCATATCAGCCTTATGCAATATAAGGTAACAAGAACAAAAACAATTCTTGTGACTTGTCATTTCTTTCAGAAGGAAAAAAAAAAAAATCTCATGACTTGTCATAAAACATTAGGAAAAACCTAACCACTCCTTCTACATCAATCCAACGACGTCTTAGATGAAATCGCTGCTGCCCACGGGTAACAACGTTGAGTGATCCATCTTCCAATCGTCGATATTGCCGAATCTGTAAAAGTGAACTATTGCAAGTAAGGACCATTATGAGAATTGGGGCTAAAGTGGCTCTGACAAGCTTAATAGATAAACATCATAAATTAGTTTAAAAGCAATTTAAATTTAAATGACAAGCCTTAAGGTTAGGTCAAATTTGGCATAAAAATATAAAACATGAAAATCCATTAATCAAGAACTCAGGCTGCAGACGGTTAATGCTCCAAAACATTAAAATAATCGCAGAAGCAACGATATTTTACAAGATAACTAACATATTCAATTGTCAGCTGATCCCATATGCCAATACCCCATCATTCTAAAATCTTCTGTAATATAAACTGTAAACCTTCAGTAACAGTAGAGATCTGAGCTTGGGAGTACCATAATAAACATGAAGTCTTATGGGAATTCTGTCTCGAGTCTCTAGGATTACTTAAAATCTAGCACAACTGCCATCACTTTGTCACTAGATAACCCAAATCAACCAACATGGGTGTGGGTACACAACCTATTCTTTTTAGTCTTTGATTATTTTGCAAAAGTTATCAATTTCCATTATTCGAATGGAAATGGAATATACAAGTGCGGGGTAGAAAAGGTCTATAAATCATCATCGGGGGAAAGCAAGCAATTTTAGAACTTTGAATTGAAACATTAATCATTTAGTAACTGTTACGGTTATTCTTTACCTAGGACAAGCATCTGTCTAGGACCCTCCTATATAGTCTTTTGTTCAAGATAATATCCATTCAGGAGAAAATATGAGGTTTGGTCATCAAGTCTAATAAAATAAAAGGAAATTTGCCCGTTAAATTAGTAAGATGAAGAATACTAACTCATCAAGTTAGTCTAGAGACGATATGTCAGCTTATAAACTGAAAAGTTAAAAAAGGAATAACAGATGAAAATGATAGCTAGCAAGTGAAGAAAGCAAGGACCACCCACCTTTGAGGAATAATTCCAAGAATCATGGTCTAGTATTGATTATTTTCATACCAAATATGATAAAATTACCTCTATCAAGAAGCAACCACACATGAATATTTTCAAGATAACATCAAGATCACCATTACAAAAGCAAGGAAGCAACACATGGTCAACAACTTAACACATCGGACATAGAGTGTGAAGACTAATCCTAGGAAGTGATACTCATTTGTTGAAGGCCTGTGGCGGGCATAAGGAGTAAAGGTATTGATATTCACCATAAGGTACAAAATGAAGCAGGAATGGGTACTTATACTCTTCCAACTGACCAAAAAGGACAAATGCCCTTTTTTCTCAGTGGTTCTTCCTTCTTTATCTTCTTGATGGTGAATTTTGATGCCTTCTTGGAAATATCTACGCATGGCTATCTCTTAGCATAGGGTTGTTTTATCATGTCTTGTATAGAAAGAACCACCAAACCATGATTCTTGGAATCACACCATAAAAGTGGATGATCCCCTCTTCCCTCACATGCATTCCTCTTTGTTCTCTCTCTCTTTTTTTGGTTGATGAGCTAGTATACGATGTCTCTAGCCTATCTTTATAGGCAAGTATACTTCTTTATCATTGTAATTCCTCTTGGATGAATCTACCTTGAACAAAAGCCTCTAAGAGGGTTTTTATTGGACAGGTGCTTGTCTAGGTAAAAAATCATTGTTAACAATAAGCAAAAGACTTATGATGAGAGTCTACGTACTAATTTTTTATTTTTTAAAAAAATGCTCGAACAAATTACTTATTTGAGTATGCATCTACTCTCTTTGTATTCCAAATAACACCATATGAATATAATAAATTACATCTCATCACATAATAAAACAATAGAGCAATAGGACCAGATATTAAACCTCTGCGGTTGTGCCAATGGTTGCAACTCTTCTATGCCTGCTACTAGAATCCCAGCAAACATGAACCTGGACAAAAGTATAGATTCTCTGTCACACCAAAAATCCTTATGGCAAGGATTGCAATAAGAGAAAGAAAGTAGTAAAGATTCCACATACCACTCCTATAGTAAAAGGAGCATCAACCTGGGTCAATGCTCTCTCAACAGCAGCTACAAAATTGGGTTGAATAACCCTAAGAGGTAGGGTAGCTTCAGGGAACAGAACAACTCCTATCAAGTATCAAACAACATAGTCAAATCCTCAGGGTCACAAAAACTCAAATATGAGGAAAATTCAATGAAGAAGCATAAGGCATCCCCATGACAAAAATAACTCATCAACATCACTAGGTCTTTAAGGCTCCTAACATAGTTATAGTACACTTATTACCCAGAATTTGAGCTAAATGAGTTATGAAAAAACTAAATAGGACAAAATAACCCCAAAGCCAATATAGCTTGTGAAAATCAAGATTGTCAACTGTATGGTAATTGGTAACTATGATTCATAACCCTTTCCACCACCTCCACACCTCTAAGTGGGATAGATTTTTATAAAACCATAGAATTCTAAAACTATATAAGAAGAGATGCATGAAAATAATCTTTATTGCAAATTTTTCAAATAAAGTGCTAGTAAAAAACACATAAATAAATAAATCCATACAGTCCGTCATTTCAAACTTTCCAAACAATCTTCATAATTACTGATCAGCAATTCATCTTTCTTTCCTACCCCACATGACTACAATTAAACCTCATGCCAAACAAGCTATAGACTGGAACCAAAAAACTGAAAATCATAAGCTAATACCTTCAAGATAGAACAAAGGAAGAGTCAAAATTGCACCCCCTTCCAAGAAAGCCAATCTATGATGAGTGTCTTCAACCTCTGTCACAAACAATGAATATAATTAACCAATATACAGAGTCTCAACTTTAAAAGGCCAAAAAAAAAAAGGAAAAAACATAATATATTCCATGCTCACCACCAAGATACGTGTGCAACGAAGCCAAACATGTGTTGAAAGTAAATTCATTGGATGCGTCAGCTCCACTTTAAAAAAAACCCGATAAAAGATAATAAAAATTAAAAATTAGGTTATCAATCACATAATTGTTTAAATAAGTTCAATTATTCATCTCCTACACAAAACAAACAAAAAACACTACACAATCTAGGCAACGATAACCGTCGAGTGAAATAGTGAAAGCAAAAGAGACGCAGTGTAAAGAGATAAGGCGGTTACGTACGTGGCGTGGCGGTCGTCGTCGTCAGAATCATGAAGATCGTCGACTTCTTCGACCTGCAATTCCTCGAATTCGAGCTGTCGAATCTGCTGGATCTGGCGCCTCTCGGATTCCAGTAGTCTATCGGCGTCCATTTCTGTAAGAGTTTTGTTTGTCGTTAGGGTTTCGATTCGAAGGCAGATGGAGTGGTGACCGTGAGGTTTTATGGCGGATTCTCCATAGTAAAGCTTTCCTCGGCCGCAAATCTGAAAGCCAATTGGTGTCCTGGCTTCCGTCTCTTCTGCAGAAGGCTCTCCACTGTCCAGTGAGTGCTACAGTGTGGGCTTGTGGGTCCAAACACTTGTAGCCGCATGGACCCAGCCGGTTTAGATTTCGAATCTCGCTCGGCCTGACCCAGTAATCATGAGCCCGCATTTTCTCATTCACTTTTATATATAACTATATAAATGTATATATATATTCTAGGTTTTTATAACATCAGATTTTGATTTTTGTTTTTATGCATTGGATTTTGAATTTAATTGATTGATTTTTTTCCTTGTAAAATTTTATTTAATAAGCAAAGATTTACATATTTATAATTGGTTGATTCATGTCAATTTACAATTTTGGATTAAATTTGTGTTATATTAATTAACTCTCAATAGCATAGATTAAAATATCTATAATATCCATATATTTCCGTCGATATTTTCGTAAATCAAAGGTACCAATATTGATAGGAGTGTAATATCTTCCGTAAATATCCTGAAAGTTTTTTGAAAATATCCACAATATTTTCATAAATTATATTTTTTCTGTGAATGCATAGTATAAATTGCACAAACTATCGTGGAAATTTTTGAAAATATCTTTGAAATATTTGTAAAATATTCATGAAATATCATATTTCATCAATGGAAATGGAAAGTGAAATTTTGATGATATTTCCTAATGTTTTTATCTATATTTTTGTTTGTTATTTATATTACATAAATTATGTATCCGCATTTTGTTTTTTAGTTGTGCTAATATAACGGATGTCGAACAAACTATATATTGAAATAAAATGTAAAACAAACTATTCAATTTTTTTAAAATAAGAATTCAATACTTTTTTTAAAAAAAAATTGTAAACTAAAAATGTAAACATTGGTTTTCATTTTTTTCCCCAAATAGAATCTAATTATTACATTGTTGTTGTTGTTTTTTTTTTTTTTTTTTTGGAGAATTATTACAACTTGTAGTTATATATGAAGAAATCTTGACAATCCTTGTCTTTCATTTGCTCTTGAATTGGTAGTATTTTGGTATCTTATGAATTGACAGCTTCAATTTGTTTTAGTTGTTTTATAAGAAGAACATAGGGGATTGTTTGTTTTTTCTACTTAAAACTTAATAGTGCTGAATTGCATCTATTAAGTTATTTCCATTTGTTTTTTTAAGTGGTCAAACCACTTAAAACTACAAAAAACAAGTGAAAAAATTAAGTAAAAATTTTTAACTTTTCACTTAATTGCAAATCACTTAATGACATTCAAAATTTTTTTTTTCTAAATCTATCCTCTCCAAAATAATATAATTTCAAATTTATTTAGTTTTATTACTTAAATTTTTATTTTTTTCTTGACATTTAAAAAAATATATTTGAAAAGTAAAATTTAAATACATCTCATCCCAAATATCTTGAAATAAATTAATATATTTAATTTACAATTTAAACATTCATTTTTTCAGTTGTTTTCTTAAATATATTAATATTTTAAATATATAACATGGTTAATACTATATATTTTTTAATCATAGTTTAATTATGAATAAAATATTATTAATATGTATATAAAAAATGTTTAGAATTTATTAAATTATTTATTTTCAAATGTTTTATTACATTAATTAAAATTACATAACAAAAAATATAAATGTTAACTTACTAGTTTTAGATAATTTTAAATTTAAAAAACAAATAAGTTTACAACATATTTAGAGGTAAGGAAAAAAACAAACATATTATTCAGATTTCAGATTTTAGTCAATATTCGAATTTCAGTTTTAGTAGTACTGTTCAATCTTCGGATAAAAAAATAAATGACCCCATAATCATTATTGCTTTGTATTTTTATCATCCAAAAATATTGTCATTGAACAGGCCATATATGTGTCTAATTTGCATTGCTTCACTTGGCTGGCTATTTAAAAACCCAACTTTTGCTTTGCTTCCCTCACTTCAAGTGCATATTTCTCCATCTTCAATTGTCATTCTCTCATTCAATTTTCAAGATAATTTGAGTAATTTGAGTTTTTTTTTTCCTAGTCATAGCACTTGTTTACAACCATGGGTGTAGAGCTAGAGGACCCGACATAGGGGCTGTTGTTATGGATTACACAAGGAGATGTCATCATCAAATGAAGATAACCTTTCAACTAATATTGAATTCATGAGTTTAGGGACTAGTGATGATGATTATAGAGGTTTTGAGATCTCCAATTATCCTCTCACATAATTCTTTATATATTGATAGCTAGTGAGAAGAAATCAAGAAGTTTATTCATGGTATGTTCATGATTATATTGAAAACCATTCAAAATTTATATTATCGTATCAATATTGTACAAATCAAGATGCTAGTCACACTATGTATGAACAATCTATGACTCCATTTTGATATTAAAATTTATATGACTTGTATGATGCAAATTAATTAAAAATAAAGTTTTAATGGAAGTGTTTTTTTTAATTACTTTAAAAAATGGATTTTTTAAAATTTTGTTTATATAGGCTCGTTTGTGTATCATATTTATATTTATACCTTTTAGTTGTTAGATATTATATGGTTTTTAAAACAAAATGAGTTTTTTGGTTATATAAATAATTATTTTAATTTTTTTTTTAAATATGCTAAAAAATATTATTTTTAACTAAATTTTCATATATATATATTTTATAAATTTTACATTAATTTTTATAAATATCGATATTTCTATCAATATTTCAGATAAATTGTAGTATCGATATTTTCGTCGATATATAAATATTATTTTCAACCTTGCTTGACAGATTGTAAACTTCCCAAAATAACTTACATTTTTTTTTTTCTTTTTTAGTGCAACTTGTGTGTATATACTTGAATATGGATTATTTTACTCGATTAAACGAGGACTTTTACCATCAAATCAAATTGGATGGTGATTTATTGTTATGCACTTCTTAGTCCATTATAATGATATGGTTTAAGTTGCACCATAAACATTTTTTATATCCAAACTACATAATTATCAATAATTATTGGGCTCTTGATAGATCCAATAGATTTTGTTTTTATTTTTCTTTTTGATTTATTAAGATTAGTCAAAAGATAATCGAAACCAAACTAGTATCGTAATAGTGACACTGTCTGGATATATCCATAGGTGAAAAATAACTCACATGTGGGGAAAAAAAATCAACTTTTTATTAACGAGAAGGTGGGGTTGCCTTTGCTGTAATCGGATCTATGATTGGAATGGGGGGAGGGGATGGTTTGCAGATTTACCACTATACTGATTACTGACACCTCAAGCGCAGATCCAATAGAATTATAACCATGTCAACCTGAAAAAAAAAAATTGATTATCGTGATTTAAAGAGAAAAGCGTAAAATCCTACTATTATATCCTTTTTTTGTTTCTTTCTTTTGAAATGAAATGAAACTCGTATTTGCACTGTAATTATTCAGAGTGTGTAAAATCTGAAAAACACGGCGACGAAGGTTCGTGTTTGGCTATCAATTTGCTGCTCGGATAGAATACAAGTCCCAAAATCACGACGATAGCAGAAGACGTAGGGGATGGGGCGCGCTCTTCTCTCCCACTTTCTCGTCGCTTCAAACTCTTCTCCGCGTCTTGCCTCTTCACTGTAACTCTCTCCTGAGCTTAAATCCTCTAAAATCACTGTAATACTGTTCAATGTATTATATTATCAAACTTCATTTTCTGCTATATATGCTTTGAAGCAGGTCGGCTACTGGACTTCCAAGTAAATACTGGAAAAGACCGAGCCTCGTTCGTCGAAATAGCTCTCCACTTCGACGCAATGGCTGCGGTTTCCGTTGTCACTGCAGCGTCTCAGTCTCGCAGCCGGTTGCTCCCGAGACTTCTTCGAGCTCTGTAAAGTGAGCTCCGCTTCTAATTCCTAGTGATATTTATTTATCTTAATTGGTTGTTTTCATTTTAAATTGATAACCTTCAATTCTTGCTGTTGTTGTTGTTGGTGGTGGTCTCGTTGTCTTCTTAGAAACGATTGCTTATTGACAGATACAGTGATAGAACCGTGTGCTTGATTGTGTACTAGTAATTGAAATGGCTCTTTTTTGCTATAGCACTAAAATTGGTATGAGTTTTGAGATTAGCACCTAATTATTGAAATGAATTGTTTTAGTATTATCAGTGTTTGAGAACAAAAGTCCTGGTTTGCCAAAAAAGGATGTGAATTCTTTGTTAGCGAACTATGGTGGTGCTCAAAGAACTTATTTCAATAGTTTAATGTTAGTTTCAAAATTCATGCAAATTTTAGTGCTATTTGCTGGATTTTATTCTTATTGAAATTAAGTTATGCTATTTTTTGTTTTGGTACTATTTGTTTGAGTTTTTTCTAATTGAAATTAAGTTATGGTATTGTTTAGTTGTATTTCCATGTTGTTTTAGTTTTAGCTATCTTATGATACTAAACGAAAGTGACCTTGATATTGATTGAATGAGAAAATACGTATTTTTCTTTGAAAGTTATCATGATTTTTGTCATTTGGTTTTTCTTTTATGCTTTTGGTAGGTTATTTTCGGTTAAGTTAGTTGTTTTCGTTTACAGGAAGAGGATAGTGTCCGGAGTCCAGCCAACAGGATCAATACACTTGGGGAACTATCTTGGTGCCATAAAAAATTGGATAGCATTGCAGGTGGCTTTTTCTGGTGTATTCTTAGATGAGTCATTTGGATTTGAAAGCAAAATTTGTTGTTTACTAGATGCAATGCTGTATTTGTATTAACGTTCCTGTTGCATTCTTAAAATTTTCTGGAACAGATATCTGACACCCCTAGACTGATTTTTGCCTGTAACAGATCAAATCATGTCCGCTCATTTGGAGCTAGTTGTTGTTGTTGTTGTTTGGTTTTTTTTTTTTTGAAAAAAATTATTTATTTAAATAAATACTTTTTACCTTTCTTTTTTCACGTGTCTTCATGATTTGACATGATATATTTGATTTATGCTGTGGCATTGATTTTGCAGAATACGTATGAAACTCTCTTTTTCATTGTGGATCTACATGCGGTATGCTCTAAAATCTTTTTTCATCTATATAATGACAATTTTAAATTGAAATTGAAATTAACCATTGTCTTCTGTCTATCTTTCAATTAAGGAATTCTGTAGTAGTAATATTGGATTATTTTACCTTGCTGACTTTTTTCCCCCCTTTTGTTTATTGGTTTTAATTTATAGATTACCTTACCGTATGATACACAACAGTTGTCTAAGGCAACAAGGGATACATCTGCCATTTATTTGGCATGTGGTATAGATGCCACCAAGGTCTGTAGCAGCTAGTGGTCATTATAATTTAATTATGATGAGATTTTAGCTATGCAAGAGATTTGAGATCAAGTTCGTAAAAATTAACTTTGGTTTGGACATGCAGGCTTCTGTTTTTGTACAGTCTCATGTTCGTGCCCATGTAGAATTGATGTGGCTCTTAAGTTCTGCCACACCTATAGGTTGGTTAAACAGAATGATTCAGTTCAAGGAGAAATCTCGTAAGGCGGTGCGTTTATTGCTGTATGATAGTACATCCTCGCCTAAATGTGCTTTTAATTTTGTTTCGTTTGTGAATTTGAGCATTACAACTTGTACCTTTTCTTAATGAAATTATATCCTCATGCATGTGAATTAAATTCATGGGGGCTGGCTGAGCCTTACTTAATAATTCTATTATCTAAGCTGAATAATCCACGTAGCAAACTTCTTTCTTTTAGTAGTGAAACACAGTAAATAATTTTCGCAAAGAAAACAAGAAGAAGCTGATGGTTTTGCTGCAGTTAAGCACTCAACCTTATGACTACTGGTATAAATTTCATTGAACTCCATGGTAGTGAAATCAAAGACTAAAATCTTGTTTTTGGTTATCAGACCTGCAGAATGTCCTTAATTTTGTATCATGACATTGGTAGCAATTGTTGTTTTTACTTGTGATTTGATTGTCGGCCTATAGATGGTATTATGGTGGAGATCATTTGTTCTTTATAGATTTTATTTTGCTTTTGTATTATTCTTTTGTTGCAGTGTGCTGTAACTATATTTTCATGCTTGCTTTAAATTGATAATGTTCCTTTGACTTCTACTTTGCAGGGGGATGATAATGTAGGAGTTGCTCTCTTGACTTATCCTGTTTTGATGGCTTCTGATATTCTTTTATACCAGGTGATCATTAAGACATGCAGATTTTTGTTACAGTGTGTGAAAATGTTTTCATGGAAGCTTCTGTACAATCATTTGGATTGTATTGTCAGTATACACATTTCAATGAGTTTCAGTCTTATGATTTTTTTTTTTCAACTCCCAGTTGGTTCATCTGTTTCTGACTTTAAGGCCTCGTTTGTTTGCTAGGATAGGATTAGGTTTGAATTAAATTTTATTCAAACCCATGTTTGGTGCACTCAAATGCCTCTTCACTAAATTATCTCATTTCATTTTTAACCCATTAGTTTGGCATAAAACAATCCCGTTGAAAACATGGGTTAAAATAATCCCACCACTCAAATGCTTTTTCACCCACTCACGAGCGATGATGGCGACCGGCAAGGAAGGCCCAGTGATGAATTGCGACCGACGAGGAACACAGTGAAAGTCGGTGGGAAAGGAGAAGGAAAAGGAAAAGAAAAGGATTGGCAGCAGGCTGATCGGCGGCGTGACAATGAGAAGGGAAGGAGTGACGGCGGCAGCAGCTGTTCGATAGTGTGGCAAGGAGGGTGATGAGAGAGGGAGAATGGTGGTGGTGGTGGAGGAGGAATGGTTTCTATCGACTATAATACTCCTACATCTACAGAATTTCTGAAAAGTCCTCATAAAATTACTTTAAAATTCAAGTTTATATACACTATTTTTAATCCTATCCTAGTTTCATCAAATATAAGATAACATTTAAATTAATCCAATTTGATCCGATCCCATCCAATCCAATCCCATATAAATAATCCAATCCTATCCCACACACCAAACGAGACCTAAAGAAAAAGGTCTTGGTCATGGTTCATATGATTATATGTGTTAAAGAACAATCTGGACATCTAGTGGTGTCTTTATAATCCCTTGGATATGTTTTTTTGTGTGTGGTAAATTGATATTTATCCTGAATATGCACAATTCTTATAAACTGTGGTGTTCCTGTACAGTCTGACTTTGTCCCTGTTGGTGAGGATCAGAAGCAGCACCTGGAGTTGACCCGTGAACTGGCTGAGCGTGTTAATTATTTATATGGAAGAAGGAATTGGAAAAAGCTGGGAGGGTAAGAAGAAATTACATTTTGACCTGAACATCGATAAGTGTTCCTTTGTGATGTTTTATATAGACATAGTCATCCTGTTATATTTATTTACATCTCCACTGAGAACTTGGTCATTCATATTTTGCATATTGATCACAGGCGAGGTGGTGCTATTTTTAAGGTGGATTCTCTTTCTTGATTCCTAGTTGAGCTCATAAAGTATCATTAAATATTCTTTATTGAATGTGTTTCCTTGTGTAGGTTCCAGAAGCCCTCATACCACCAGTTGGAGCTCGAGTTATGTCCCTCACAGATGGTCTTTCCAAGGTTGTAAGCTTTTTAAGTTGTATATTATACAGATTTCTTAAGACAAGTTAAATAAATCTATTTCAGTGAGCTAAATTGAGATGCTCATTCACGTCAGCCAGAGCAATGAGTACAGGAAGTAGAATAAAACTTTAAGAAATGCCTTATATAATATTCCGGGATTCTTTATTTCTATTATTTAGAGGTTTGGTTGAGAGTGCTTATGTTGAGAATTCCAAGTCTTAAAAAGTGAAAAACTTTCTTCAGCTTTTTTATGTTTCTTATACTAAATAAATAAATAATAATTCATAATTCTTTTAGTCATTACTATTGGAAGAGGTCCTTTTTAGCATCTACTGACTGGCTTTCTGGGGTTTAATCTTCTAGATGTCCAAGTCTGCACCTTCTGATCTGTCTCGAATCAATCTTCTTGACCCCAAAGATGTGAGTGGACAAATTTTTTGCCTTTTCTTCACTTTCTTGATGAGTAACATTATTATGTGTGTGGTATTATCATTGATGTTAACAGTGGGTCGAAGACTTGATGATATCCCCAATGTCATGCTGAAGTTTCACATTATTTTTATTTATACTTTTGGGTGCTTTTCTGGTCTTGCTGAACTCAAGTGCAGTATACTTGGCAATGTGAATTAATTATTCTTTGCAAATTGATGTGCATCCTAAATTTTAGCGCAATTTTTTTCATCTATTAAGAAAACCTGACCAATTTGAGGCATTACATGTACTCCGTCTCATGCTTTGGAGCTTTTGCAACTTCTTCCTTTCTTTGTTTGCCTGTCATAAAAAATGTTATCACATTTTTCACATACTTACCTATTGCTCAATGTTTTTAATGGTTTCATGCTTTAAATCAACATCGATTAAGTAATTGAAACTGTAAATATGGATTTGAGTTAATAGTGACCATAGGCAAAGGGGTAACTTAAAAGGCAGTCTTATCTTTCCGAAGTTAAAAATTTTGGGTGCCACCTATATTGCTGGTAACTATTCATTCAAAATGCTTTATATATATATATATATATATATATATATATATATATATTTGATTGATTGATTGAAAAACGAGGATGGTGTTGAGGCTCAAGATATAATCTCTTGTTGACTTATTATTATAAGTTACTTTTGATGTACACTTTTGTAAATAAGTTGACTCTTGACATTTATATCTGGTTCAAGAATTTCATTTGATTCCACAATCAAAAACTTCCATGCGTTTTGAATAAGTTTTTAGTAGTATCGTACCTGCCAAAAAGGCCAATTCTGGGTCATTCATATTGTGCTTCTTTGGTAATGATTACTTTGAAGCAAACTTATCAGTTTAGATTTAGAAAAAGTGAGCATTTGATTGACTTTTTGTTGGAGTTTTTTAATGAATTAACTGCCTTTTTGGAACTAGTGTTTGATATGGGCTCTTTCAAGTAGCAGAACGTTTAATTTTAAAATTTTGAATTGGTATCCACTCTTTTGCCTGACTTTATTTTTTTTTAAATAAAAAAAATTGGTTGTCCAGGTAATAGCAAACAAGATCAAACGGTGCAAAACCGACTCGTTCTCAGGGTGAAGTCTTAAGTCTTTGACTACCACTGTTTTCTTATTATTTTCTTCTTTTCCAAAAACTGTTTCTCATTTGAGGTAACTCTAATTTGTGTTTTTCTTCTGGTAATTCTGACAGCCTGGAATTTGATAACCCTGAAAGACCTGAATGCAACAATCTTCTCTCAATATATCAGGTTGTTTCAGGCAAGACAAAAGGGGTAATTATATGCATGTGACGTGTGGCAATTCTTATTTAATGATTTGGCTGATCATCTCTTAGTATTATCAATTCTATGAGCTTTGAGACATTCTGCACTTCTAGTTTTCTTTAAGAGCATTTTTCTATGGCAGGAAGTTGCAGAGGAATGCCAGAATATGAACTGGGGCACATTTAAAATCCTCCTAGCAGATGCACTGATTGACCATCTGCATCCCATCCAGGTCTCAGATTTTGTATATTTTATTCTTTTATTCTAACATAAAGGAAACAAGGTCATGTGTATGGTCTGTAACATGTACTTTTTGCGGTGATTACCTACAGTTTTCTTCTCATTATGTTTTGGTGTGTCAAAGCATGTTTATATATTGTCTGCTGACATAAATGTTGTGGGAGAAACCAGTGAAAGTGATCATTTTTGGCTTGTAACCTGTGCAAAGATGTCATAAAAGTTTTATGTGCACATTTTCTTGACTACAGAGTCTTATTGCTCAATATACAGTTTCAAATAGCATTAATAATACTCCATTTAACTATTATAGGTGATGCATTTCTTGCCTACACCAAAGTAAAGTTTGGTAAAACTTTATTAAGTTTTAGTTTACTAATACTGATGTAGGAATTTCATCTTTATGCCAATGAATAGAAAGGGTTCCTTGGGGTTCTCCTGAAGTGGAAAAATGGAATTTGACCTTGGGGAATCCTTTTGATGTAGGTAACAGATCTGACTTAAGGGATAGGTCGAATGACTCTAAGCTGGGTCTAGATGAGCTCGGCTGCTCTGGTTTCCTTCACATCTGCAAAACAAAGACACGGAGGTCAGGGATTGTCGGTGGTCATCGGCAAAAACCCCTCGACGCTCAAGTTAGTGAAATATTCGTAAGAGGGCCCTGAGCAAAACTAAAGAAAGGATGACGAAAATACTTAGCAAAAGCTTAGGTACGAGGGGCCTAGAATAGGTCCTAGTATTTTTGAAAAGTTGCCTTGAGGACGTCCCTTTGCACAGTATGGTTTTCTTGAGCCTAGAAATGAGCTACTTATCTCATGCACTATTGAAGCTCTTTATACAACCTTTTTGCTTGGCTTTCATGAGGCAATGTCTTCCTCTGCTTTGTCACCTTGTTCTTTAGCTATGCGTAGGTTGTTAGCTAACCAACAATGACAATTTAGTTGTTTGGATGACTGGGGACCTGAGCCCTTGTTTAAATTTGAAACCTTCACATGACCATAGATTGCTTTCTGCTCGCGGATAGGCTTTTGCAGATGGCGGCATAGTTTGAAACATCGAAAGCAGTGCCTCAGTAGCCTCGCGGCTGGAGGCACTTCTAGGTGGGTGCCTCAACCTTGCTTGAAGAAAGGGATTGCTTCCGGTGCTAAGGCGGGTGAGGTAGGTTGCCTGGAACTTACTTTATTTTTCATGAAAAAAAAAGTTTCCGATTATGTTCGAAGGTTTTTTAGGAGTGTCGGAGACTCGGAAGAGAAAATATGTTACCGGCGACCTTTGAAGGCAAATCAGAGCTTAATTCAGAACATTGCCTTGATTTGAAGGTTTTCGATGAGTGCCGACGAGTCTCTGGTGATTTTTGAAGCTTTCTGGTGGGTCCGTAGGAAAGGAAGGATGCTTTCTGGTGGGTTGCCGATGTCAGATGTGGTGGCGACTGAAGGGAGTGAAAGGGTGATGGTTGTGAGAGGGTGACAGTTGTAGGATTAGGGTTTACCGCTTATATATATACATACATACATACATTCATACATACGTACATACATATATATTTGAAAAATTGTGAATAACCCCTAACTTTTGATAAAATGCCTAAACAAAACCCTCTGGTTTGAAAAATAAACAAAAAAACTACAATTATACCTATATGTTATGGATGATTTTTTCTATAGTTTTTATACTACAGTGTTTTTATTTATTTATTTATTTTTATTTTTATTTTTTTTTCTCATTTTCAAGATGAGGCGACTACCTCACCTTCTTGTGGCATGATTGCCTCACACTACCTCCTGCTTTTTAAAACCTTGGATGGTGGACCCTTGTGGAGAGGTTCCCACAGATGGTGGACACCCTTGTGGTGAGATTCCCACAGATGGTGAAACCCTTGTGAAGAGGTTCCCACAAAGGGTGAACCCTTGTGGAGAACCCTCCACAGGCACTGTTCCCTTGTGCTAAGATTGCCACTTTCTAATAGGCTAATTATCCGGAACAACTAAGAATAAGATTTTTCCCAATTCCATGTTGTCTTACATGGCTGTGAGCTCCAATGGTTTTTCCACTTTGTTCTATTCTGGGATTAAGTAATTGTATTAATATTTGGATAGAAACAATTGGTGCTTGATTGTAGCCTTTTTTTCCCTTTGCTCTATGTGGATGTGGCTTAATTTTTCTGTACAATTCCATTTCAAATCCAGCCATTTCATTAATTGCCTCCCACTCTTCTGACAACTGTGCTTAGTGATAGTTTCTTTCTCTAGGAAAGTTTGCCTATTTGTCGTCCACTGCTGATTTTCAATTATTAATGATTGTGACGTCCTATCATTAATTAGGTTTTTACTTTTGCAGGTTCGCTATGGGGAAATAATTTCTGATTCAGCATATTTGGATAGAGTCCTCAAAGAAGGTGCCACAAAAGCTGCAGATATAGCGGATGTTACTCTCAATAATGTCTACCAGGCGATGGGTTTCTTGCGGAGATGAGCAGAATCTATACTGTAGGAAGTAATTTTGTGAAAAGATCTTTCATACAGCAACTTCAAGTTAGCTTTTAGACGATCCGTCATCGCCCACAAGTTTTTGGACTATACTGATAAACATATTCTTGATTAGTGCAAAAAGATTATTCATTGGATGTGCTGACATTCTCCTCGACCTCTCTCGTTCAGTTAGACAGGTGCATTTTATTCCATACTATTCTTGGGACTTGATAGTCTTACATTGTCTTCCTTCCCTTGTATTATTTGTTATGTACTAGAATTGATTTGTTAATGAAGCTACTTTTCCATTTTTGTACTTTGGTGGATATAATTTTTGAGTCTTCTAAACATAATAACTTTGTCATTCCGTATGCGGTGAGGACAATTGCTTCAGAACCTTTTTAAACCCATTTCATTGCTTACCATGCCTGTCAGGTTACTGAACTTTGCTTCTTCTATGTATTTAATTTAAATATGTGGTTATACAAAAACAGATTTACTAGTTCTCATGTTACTTGTCTCTTGGAATATCATTGGTGGATGATGTTTAGGACAACTTCATTGATTAATAATTGACCAACGTTCTAGATCAAGTAAAACTGATCAGGTTTTATTTTATACCGTTCAAATACTTGTAAATCAGTATATGGAAGATGGTTCTTTGATACCATGCTAAGCATTCATGAGTAGCATTTCAGATCCATTACATATGTTTTTGTTCCTTAATATGAACCTTGTACTATTCATGACACATTCGCCAGTTCACTATGCAGTGGCCTTTGTCTACTGCACTTTACTGCAATAATGTATTGAGAGCAGTATACTGTGTGCAGACTCGTGGAGAAATCTTTGTGCGTCATTTGTTTTAAGTTCTTTAGAAAACCTGCCATTACATATATGGTTTGTCATGTCCATGGTGGAATTCCTATCAACATAAAAAATAGTGACATCAAGAAAGAATATCTATCCTTCCAATGGAAGGAAGCCATGCACATGCTCATTGTGTTCCATCAACAGGCATCCTTTGTTTCTTTTTACAAAGGTAGAGATGTGACCATGCAAATGCAAAAACCATTATAGAGATTGTGAAAAGTCAATAGCCTTGTGAAATCTCCTCTTTCCTCTACCTCCCACTCTTTTCTTAGGTGGGCCAAAGGAATAAAATGAGCATCTCTTCTCAACCTTTCTTTCGGTCCTTTTAACATTTCAAGAATTGCGGTGTGACAGATGGACCAAGAGATTTATGATTGTTAATGTAAAGGTGATAATATTCTCATTTCAATTGTTACTTATATTTTCTCTCTTCTACTGTTTCCACTTTTGGCAACTTCATGATTTTTATTTGTGGTGTGTCTTAGGTTCTCTTGTTATAACATTTACCACTTTGAAGAGCTTCACTTGCCGAAATTAAGTAGAACATGTATGTTGCGTTTAAAATTGCGGAGTGATGAGGATTTATTTCATTTGTGTATGGCTGATATATGTACTGTTATGATCTTCATCCTGATTTCTTGTATCATTATGATACTTGTTAATGACATTTTGGGTGCAGTTTGAATTCCAATGTTACTCCCAAGTGTCATTTGCATGATGACTGCTGGGGATGAGAAAATATGACTTATATTAGAAGCTTGCAATTTGGTATCACGAACCTAAACTATTGAAAACAACAGAAGATGTATGCATGTGAGTGTTGTTCCATTTATTCTGCTTTGTCCTTTCAAATTATCTCTATTTGAAAGTTGAAATCAATATTTGAATAGTGTCTTCTTGATTGTTTATATCTGAAATTAGTAGTTGCTCCAGTGGAGGATTGTTTCTTTTTTTATTCTTCCATATTTTAATAGCATGTTATTTCCTTTCTTGAGATTCAAATATTCTTAAAAATATTAGAGAGCATTGGCTTCCAATTTCTTTTTAGCAATTTATTTTATTATGTTCTGGTAACTGATCTTCTTGATGTCGGAAGGGTTTGGGTTCTATTCCGATGACTTGAGTCCTTTTCTTACATGTATACATGCATAATCACAAGATATTTTGTCTTTCGAATATTATTTAATAAATGTGATATTACCGAATAAAATATATGTTGTTTTTTGAAGATACCATTTGCAGTGGTGGATAATTCGAATGTGGAACATTATCAGATTGAATAAGTGTTTAGGCAGTGGTTATAGAATATGTATAATTACAAGTGTAGTTATTAATAATCAAATTCTAATCAAAGGCTTGAAAACATATAAAAACTAAAACAATGGCTCGCTGTCATATTTACTGATAAATCTTATTTAATAGTTAAATCTTTAATAAGTATGTGGTTTACTTGCCATATAGTTTTTGAATAACTATTGACTATTGTTCTGCACTATTAGACTTGGATTCTTTTTTCATTTTGAATTATTATTATTTAGATTTAGGAGGTTAAAATATGATATGAAAGCACGATTTAATTGTAATATAGGTATTGTAGATATACTATTTATATCATCCATTAAAGCTGGATTTGAACTGTGAACTTATGGACAAAGATGAATCATCTTGGCGGATGGCATGCCAGGAGTTTCCATGGTTCTATGATTGGACTTATGGAGCTCAAGTTGTGCGCGTGCTATCACGAGCTGATGTCTGTTTGCCACATGCCCATGCTATACATTGCAATTACCACATTTTTATCACCAGTTTAATGAAAATTACATGCTACTGAAATTCTAATTTCTAACGACATTTACTCTTTTATTTTATTTTTCTGGCTATTCTCCTTAGCTGTAAATACGTTTTTCTGAGTATGGGAAGATATTTGATCTTTTTTATTCCAATCAGATAGTACTTGTCGCAATCATACATCAAAAGACCTGACTGTGGGGTACTTGAAACTGACTACATACGAGGATGAAGAGAATTGGCAAAAGATAGGATTGTCCATTGGGTTATTCTTTTTTCCAATAATATCAGGAGTATCTGTCGAGAAAAGTCTGCGGTTGAGAAAGCATATAGTTGGATTGGATATAGTGGAATGTGTCCACATATATCTAATATAATCTTGACACGTATATTCTTAATTTTTTTTTTTTTAAATTTTTAGGATAATTGGGTTAGGTCTAAAGAATTATCGAGATTAATCGAGATAGGAACATTGATGACGTAACTCATAATACGACTCTTAATTGAGAGAAATCTGTCTACACGAAAGTGGGGAGATGCTCACATGAGGGTGGAGGATTTATCCACATATAATAGTGGAAGAACTATTATTATATTATATATATATGAATTATTTAGATTTAGTGGGTGGGTGTTGAACCCATGCCACATATAATGTAAGGCATGGGGCTATTGAAGTCAACCAACGGCGCTAGTAGCCAAAGACTTAAAAAAAAAAGTAGTCTTGACACTATGAAAGTCACTATATACGGTATATTGAGTACATGCATACAAATCCAATATAGGGAATATTCTTAACTTAAATGGTGTTTATGACTTTTTCCATACCTCTTACACCATGGATAATAATTTTAATGTATAGAGAGAGATTTATTATATTTGTGAGATTAAATATCTTCAAATCATGTTAACATCTATTACGATTGCTTATGCAATCATGAGAATATTTATTTGAAGCTTTTCTCTAATGGAGCTGTGATGTATTCGAGCTATTGTCTATACTTAGTAAAACTTCTTTGAGTAGATTTTTTAGTAATAAATCTTTTAGAAATAAAAATTTTACAAGTAGTCTCTCAAAAAAAAAAAAAAAAATTACAAGTAAAGTTTTTGAAAAAAAATTGTTGATCATTTGATTGTCAATTATTAAAAATACTCTTTACATCATATAATTTGTTTGGCTCTTTAACTTTAAAATAGCTCTTAAATAGTGAATTTATTAAAAAGAATATAAAAATTATGGTCTCATTGGTTTGTTAAAGTTTTCTAATTAAAAAGAGTGCAATGTAATTAATAAAATATCTGTGTAATTAATAAATTAACATAAAGATATTTTTGATATTTTAATATTTATTAAAAAATTCAAAAAAGTAGATATATGAAAAAACTCAAAATTTCAGCTTTGCCCAATTAGATGTATTTTAACTTCTTTTTTTTTTAAAAAAAAAATTGTTTAGAAAAACCTTTTTGATAGTTGACGAGTTCTACCCAAAGTATTCATTTAAAAAAAAAAAAGTTCTGCCCAATGTATAATTACTTCATTATCTTTTCAAAAAAAGAATAATTACTCCATTAGGCCTTCGACTTTTGACTGTTTAATGTTAATTTTTTGTTAAAATATATTAGACATATATATATATATATTTTTGTTGGTGTATTTTTATAAGTGGTAAGTATTGATGTATTATACAAATCAATAAATGATTGCCAAATGAGTAGGATTCAGAATCTTCAGGTAGCCAATACCAACGCTATATCTAGTGACACGTGTAGCTTTTTATAGGGCTGTCAGCGTCTCTCACTTTTCTCTGTACATGCTATAAATAGCTAGGTTTGCATTTGCAGTAGACCATAGTGATATCATCAAAAAGCCATCAAGCAAGCCCCTAAGTACAAATACATCCGGAAATAATTTCTCGACCCACCTCTTTATTTGACATTTTGCCGCTTCTCCAATGGACAGAAACAGCCTGCAACAAGAAGTCCTCACCATGAGGAGGTCCCTCTTTGATCAGGTTACTAGTTAGTACTACATATTTCATTTGTCACTCCTATAAAATGTTAACGCTTTTGTGATCTTAAAAATTTCCAATCCATGTAAAATAGTGATTCGAACGTACAACTTTACTTTTATAAATATATATGCATGGCAGTTGGTGAGTGGTGTGGTTGACACCACCCCCGATTTCTCCTCTGAATGTAGAGTTCAAACGATATTTTCTATCTATGTGTGGACTTAGTCTATAATATTTATCCACTCGTGTGAGTTTATATATATGTGTGTATGCGCGCACATAAAATGTTTATATTACTAACAATTTGATAATTCATAAATTTATAGTTTTTTTTTTCAATATACTTTTTTAATACAGT
Organism: Litchi chinensis; assembly: GCA_019925255.1. NCBI lineage: Eukaryota > Viridiplantae > Streptophyta > Magnoliopsida > Sapindales > Sapindaceae > Litchi > Litchi chinensis. The sequence continues at coordinate 44,185,486 of CM034461.1, forward strand.
TCAAATAACATTCAATTTAAAAATTACAGTGGTCCACAACATTTGATAACCGGGGTCATCCACCCACTTGTCTGTCACCATCAGAGGCTTATTTTGGTTCTTCGTGAATTAGCTGAAAAGATGAAATAATTATTCTGGATTCCTTATAGCTTTTTTTATTTTTTATTTTTTTCCTTTTTATATAGATTGATATGCTTGATGAAACGGAATTTTCTTTTTAGAAATTCGAACATTTTCAAAAGCATTGCATAAATAGTGTTACCATCTTGTGATTACTAGTAAACGAGGTTCATTTTTGTGTAGCAATTGAATAATTTATATTTAAATGTTGAGTTAATGAATGATGAGTTGTTGCAGGGGTACCTTGATAAAGACCAATTTGTTCAGCTGGAGGAGTTGCAAGATGATGCCAATCCTAACTTTGTTGAGGAAATTGTAACCTTGTTTTATACTGATTCTGCCAGATTAATCCACAACATAGAGCAGACTTTGTGAGTTAAGCTTTCATTTATTTTTATAAATACATATATGTATATTTATAGTCAAAATACTGCTTGGATGTTGGAAGATGATGACGACTTAGTTTTACTAATATCATGCTCTTCAGGGTCAATAATCCTGTTGATTTTGCTAAGCTGGATGATATATTGCATCAATTCAAGGGTAGCAGCTCAAGGTAAGACTTTTATATAAAAGTCTAACTAATGATTATGTAAAAGAAAACACAAGTATCTTTTTTCGGTGGATTAAAAGTCAATCAATAATAGTTGTTTTGATGTGTTGAGAAATGACAATACGATATTTACTATTTGTTTGTAGCATTGGAGCTACAAAAGTGAAGGAGGCGTGCACACAACTCAGAGAATACTGCAGTGCTCAAAATGCTGAAGGGTATTTTCTTTCGTTGTTAACCAAAACATGCATGCGCATATATAAACGTAGTTTCTGCTATGATTTTCCACATTCGAAGGTTGAGATATGATTTTGCGCCCTTTGTGCAGGTGTATGAGTACTCTTCAACTAGTCAAGCAAGAGTACGCAGTCTTGAGGAGAAAACTTGAGACTTACTTTCAGGTGTGCATGTGCATACATATATTCTGGACATTGAATTTGTGACCTGGGTAGATTCTATATTTTAAACAGTGGGAGTGCTTTTAAAAATACTTTTTCAGATCATGTACTAACTATGAGTGAACAGAAAAATTATGTTGTTTTGTGAAATTTTATCTTTGATTATACCCAAAACTTTCAAATTATGTACTAGCTTTTGAAAATTCTTTTTCAATACCTTAATTTTGGTCTCTTCCCTGTTTGATTCAATTTTTTTTTTTCCCATTTCAGACGGCGAAACAAATTGGATGAGCTACGGCTGCACAAGATTGCACTAGACTAAGTTGAGATTGCGCAAGATTGCACCTATTGCCCCAATATACAATAAACAAATAAACATCATGACTAGCAATATGTGAATCGTAAACACATGTGTACTATACATGAGTTCACTTTCATGAGTAGAACAGAAGACTTCTTCAGTTTTCTGTTTCAGTCAGAGTGTATTCATGGTCATCTTAAACTTATTGCTAATAATGCAACTTCAGCTTCAACTAGCTACTCTTATATTGGTTTTGATCTCATGTTCAGGCAACTATATGCAACTCTTATGTTATCGTTTTTTATTAAATCTAGTAATCCGATGAATCATACACAGGAAGTCATAATCTGATCATTGCCCACTTAGCACGAAGACTTAAAAGTCTTACGTCATCAAATGAACTAATATTATTCTGAAACATATATTAATCTCGAAAAAGTTTTGTTTAAGGTTGTATTGATTGAGCACTAGATTGTTTGGGGCATGTTCATAGATAATACAAGTGGATAGCAAGAGTGATAGACGCTTAAATCATTTGCAAAACAGTAGAGACATTTGTTTGGTTGGTTTGTTAGCAGGCAAACTTGTGATGATTACAAAGATCAATAAACCAAGAAAAAGAAGCAAAAGGGAATAAAGCGAAAAAAAAGTTCTCAAAAGATGCTTCGCTCTCTCAAGTGAAATTGTGAAAAATATTATCAGGGGATGGTTTGATCAAGATCATATCTGATCAGTAAGTGCGATGTTGGGTTCCACCACTACACAGGTGTGAGAGCTGAGTGCATGCAAAAGAGTTGTCATGCTAATGATGATGAAACTGACTTATGATATATCTTCAACTTTTTCATTCATTGAACTTTTCCACTGCTTCTTTTGCAACTAGAGGAAAATTTTAGGCTTCTCCACCCACCCCATGAAACGCGGAGAGGGCGTAGCACGCCCCTGAAAACACATGGTCAACATAATGCCAATTAATGGCCGCTATGCAAAACCAACCAGCAGTAAATTTCCTCGTGAAATTTATACAAAATTTGGCTGAATGTAATATGAGAGTTGTACACTTGTTTTTGGGGTGTGTTGTTTACTTGTTTTCTAATCTCTACTGCACAAAGGAAACAAAAGAGAATGATAATGTTTTCTTGGTCATGTGCCAATGAGTCATGGAAACTATTACAGAAAAATTGAGTACAACCCGAGTTTCAGTTATAAACCAAACAAAGGGTGGCAAGTGTCTCTGTCATGATCAAGGTTAGCAACCACCAAATACATGTACCTGCTGTTGCTAGCGTGTGTGAGTTTCTATTTCTACTTATATGCTAGTTTTGAGTGTGATGGAGTCTCCAAGAATTTTCCTCTTGTTGGCCCATACTCGGCCTCGTGCAGGAATTGAAGTGCAACCTTGAAACAAAATGAACCACTCAACTATATTTCAACACTACTAGCCTAGCTTGTCATTCCATTACAGGGTTTTTCTTCTAAGGGTTGTGTGGTTTTCTGTGGGCTGTTTGTTGTGTTTAGGTTCTAGTTCTTTTCCTTGGAAAGTTCTTGGATATCTGTAGTAGTCTGAGAGTGAGTGCATCACTAATAAATATACATGTACTAGTGCTTTTCTTGAGGCCACTTGGTCTATTCAAATTCTACTTTATTTCTCAAATGATTCCAATTTGTTTTTTGGTCGAAGCATTTCTGACTTTGAGCATTACAACTTTTCAATCTTCTTCTACCCTCTAAAAGTTCATTTCCCGCATAATTTTTTAGCAAAATAAGTGCTATCTTCCTATTGAGTCCTGTGTCATTTCAAACTCTTCATTGGCAAACAAAGATGGAAAAATATTCTCAATTGTTTAATACAGAAGACAAAAGCTTGGAACTGAGGCTTGGTCCTCCAGGAGAAGACCGGTCTTTGCTCTTCATTGGTTGCAATGAAAGCAAACACAACAACAACTACGACAACAATAACAGTAGTCATGGATCCAAAAGAGTGTTTCAGGAAACAATGATGTCCATAGCTTGTTGTAAGGCAGAGACCTGCTCAGATAAGAAGGCATGTTCTGGTTTTGGTACTGCTTCATTTACTGCAAATACAGCTATCACCAATGGCTCCAGCAAAAGGTTGTCATGCTTTTTCTTATTTTATTCTCCATTTGTTCCATAAAAAGTTCACAAAAGGAAGCTAATGTTTGCTTCTTAGAATCCCACTAAATGATGTTTAAATCTTTATGGTTTGAGATAGACAGTTAAAGCTTTTTGACCTATTACTTAATTTATTATTCTATATCCTTCTTATAGTTGAATTCATGAAGTAGACTGAATACTCTAAACAGATGTTTGAATTTTTATTTTTATTTATTATAAGAGCTCTGAAGAAAGTATAGGCTCCAATAAAAGTTAAGCACAGAACCTTTAAAGTCACGAATTATTCGGAGTTTACTTGGGATAAAATGTTTCAATGAGCTATATTGTCTAATAGAGAAACTCGAGATAGATCAATAGTTTTTATTGCTTTTCTGTTCCTGATCTGATGGTTGGTTTGGTACAATCAGAACTGCAATTGCCCCAGTAGTTGGATGGCCTCCCATAGGTTCATTCAGGAAAAATGTTGCAAGCACCAACTTGTCAAAACCAGCTCCCAAATCACCAAATGGAACTCCAAAGGAAGGAAGTGATCATGGAAAATCTCAAAGTTTCAAGAATAACCAGCTATTTGTAAAGATCAGTATGGAAGGAGTTCCCATAGGAAGGAAAATAAATCTCAGTGCCTATGACGGCTATGAGGAACTCTCTTTTGCCATTGATGAACTCTTCAAAGATCTTCTTGCAGGTGAGGACTCAATTTATATTGTAGTTAATGGAATCAGCCTTTTTGTCTACTTTTTGTAACTTTCTAATATGATTTTTGTTTTTTAAAGCTACAAGATTTTTCTTCCATGTGTTTTGTGAATACTTGGTGAAACATTTTCTTGGCACAAGTATATTGTTATTAATTAGTTCACGGTTTTTAATTTTAGCTCAAAGAGACTCATCTGGGGCTGAAATTGAAAAGACAATTGAACAATCAAAAGCAGTCTCAGGTTCTTTAGCTAGATGTGATGAATATACTCTAGTTTACGAGGACAACGAAGGAGACAGGATTCTTGTTGGTGATGTTCCATGGCAGTAAGCAAATTCTGACTTCAAATTCCTTTGATTAGTACATGATCATTTCATCAATTTACCATACCTTAATAAATATTAGCACAAGCACATGTTATCCTTTATATCCAATCACTAATATTCTATACAACAAATTCTTGCAGCATGTTTGTGTCCACAGTAAAGAAGCTGCTGGTATTGAAGACCTCAGAACTCTAAACTCTATGACGTACACAAGTTTACTTTTATCTTAATTTTAAGAACTGCAGACATTTTCTAGACTAAAATTTCCCAGCTTGGTATACTAATTATTTTGAGGATTGGTTTTTCTCAGTTTTGCAGCCGTGAAAATCTGATATATGAAGCAACTTTACTAGAAGAAATTTCACAAGTTCAAATTCTACATGCTGTGATTTCTATGGCATGCAATGAACCTGGCTTGGTTTTTTGTTATAATGTAGCATTTGCTTAATTTCCTCTCATAGTATATGTAGATTTTCCCTTCCTTTATTTTGGGACGGTATGGGGAGAATATTGCTAGTGTATCTTGAAAATCATGTGTCTCATCAATCGCTTGGAGCCTTTGTTTTTCTAGTATAAAGTTTGTAAGTGGAAGTTACTACCGGCTATAATTGTATATAAAAAAAACAAATATCTATTTTTGTCTTATTGACTTTACTTTTTTTTTTTTTAATGGTGAGAAAGGGAGATTAAATTAAAAAAAAAAAAAACTATACTCTGTATTTTAGAATAAGGATGAGGCTTGAATCTTTGATAGTTTAAGTTTAAGGAAATTGTTTAATCACTTCCACTAAGGGTAGTGTGCAATCTTATTGACTCATGTTAGCATTTAATTATTTATCATCCATTAAATTTGATGAACATGCAGTTGAAGGACAGTCTCTGCATCTTCTCCTCCTATTGCCCACTTGATCATATCATAGTGCTTGTATTGCTCCGAAGTTGACTTCTTGGCCCAATTTTCTTGGTGTCAATAAATTTGATGTAAATTAAAAAGATTCTCTTGTTGGGAAAGAAGTGCTTTTGTTTGGTCAAATATCTCATTAAATTATTTGGTAATACTTCAATACAGCACATGATAAATAACCCTACTACTGAAAAGCACTTTTTCATCCATTTTGTTTCCAATACTCACAAAATCACAAATAGAGTAGCATCACTAAAGAGTAAACAATAAACAATAAGTTTCAAAATTATTTTCCTTTCAAATTATCATTTTATAACAATAAATTTCCACAAATCGTCCTTATCATCCACAAAAACCAAAATAACAATTAATCTTAGTTAAAAAATACATACAAAAACACATTTTAGGATTGTTGTTTGCTGATTTGCTCCATGGTTGCAAACAACAAATTGGTAAAATTAACATGTTCTATCAATGACATAAGAAGATCCACAGATAATATTTAAGTCATAAGATGCAAAGAGTCTACAACATTTGCAGCTGAGAGTATATAAACCAAAAATGTGGGAAACTCCACAAATACGATAAAATTAAAGGCCACTTTTGCATAAAAACCCAAATTATCAGCGTGCTCTTCACGTGCATCAAGCACGAAGTGAAAAAAGGGCAAACCCTATTGCGCCCATCGGTTGCAGTTTCCACTGCATCAATTTTGTTTATATTTTTTTGCTTGTCTGATCAAAGTCGAGATTTTTCTTCACAGGTGCGTTTCGAAATCGATTTTCTCTCTTGTTTCGTTGTCGCCAAACCTCTGTAATGTTTGTTGGTGTGTTTGGTTTGCGGGAAAATGAAAAAAAGATCTCTTTTTTAGTGCTCTGTTATTCTGTTATGCAAGCTAAAATCTAGATTCTAGGGTTTTAATTTTCTCTTAATTTGGGTGTTATATTTCTTGCTGTTTGTTTACTGTAGTTTTTTTTAATTCAAATTACTACTTGATTGTGGAGAGGTTTGGATAGAATTGGTTTTGCAACTTTGAATGTTGTAAATTGGGTTTGGGATGTTGTTTTGATGGTTTCGGGCTTGCTATTGGTTTCGTGAATTGTTTGTTTATTTCGAAGAGAATATAAGAGATGTTTCTTGGAAAAAGGATGGACCTTTTCTTGAAGATAAACAAGGTCCTGAATTTGATTATGTTTAGATGATCCCCTAGAAATTGTTTGAAAAATGAAAGTGGGCATCTTGACTTGGTTGTTTGAATCGCCAAAGGTTGTATATTTTGAAGTATATGAGTACAGGGGTTGTAATTTTGTTTTGTTTACAGGGGTTGTAATTGTGTTTTGTTTACTTGTTTTGTTTCTTGTAGGGGTATTGGAAGCGGCGATACAGGTGTATAGGTGCGCTAAGTTTGTTTTCTTTCTACGTCCATGGGGACCCCTGAAACCTCACGAGAGCCTTGCCCTGACCGTATTCTTGATGATCTTGGTGGTGCATTTGGGATGGGTGCGGTTGGAGGTGCAGCCTTCCACTTCTTGAAAGGCAATTATAATTCCCCATCTGGTTCACGCATAATGGGAGGCACTCAAGCAGTTCGCATGAATGCTCCTCGTGTTGGTGGCAGTTTTGCTGTGTGGGGTGGCCTCTTCTCCACTTTTGATTGCACAATGGTCTATGTCCGACAGAAGGAAGATCCTTGGAACTCGATCATAGCTGGTGCTGCCACTGGAGGATTTCTTTCTATGCGTCAAGGACTTGGTGCTGCATCTAGATCTGCAGTGTTTGGTGGGGTGTTGCTTGCTTTGATAGAAGGAGCTGGGATTATGTTAAACAAGGTTCTTAGTGCACCTCAGAATATCCCTGTCATGGAAGAGCCGGTACCTAACATGGCTGGTGTACCTGGATATCCACCAATGGGGCAATTTCCAGGTCAAGCACCACCAACAGTTGAGACTCCATCGCAATCGTCGTCTTCTTCATCCTCTTCGTGGTTTGGAGGGTTTTTTGGTGGTAAAAAGGAGGAGCCCACGACAAGCGGTGGGAGTAAGACCGAGGTTTTGGAGAGCTTTGATGCTCCTCCAGTGCCATCATTTGAGTACAAGTGAAACGAGCAGCTATTTAGTGTTGCTATAGGCCAAAAAACATCAGTGTCCTTGTCACTATAAACATGCTATTTAATCAGGCTTTTGACTGTCCTAGCATGGTTTTTTTGGCTTATAATAATCATCATCATAGTCAATGTACACACTGCTATTTATCACTATATCAAATGAAATTTGCTGTTGAATTTATTTTATTTTATTTTGGTCTGAGAACCAGCATAGTTGAATTTGATATGTTTGCAGTTATCAATCACTGTTTGCTGCTGTGAAAAAAAATTGTAAACAATTTGGATATCTTCAATTTTGATGGCACGATACTGGTTGGTAGTGTTTGGAGTTCAGTATTAAATTTTAATGATGGGGTGAGTGTAACATGTTAAACAGCATCTGTTGTTTAAAATCCTTGTATAAGTAAGATGGAGATCTTCTGAAAAAGCTTGGGAATAGGCATATAACCGACATGATATAGATGTAACATTCAAGATGAGATGCATGTAGGATGGTATCATCCTCTACATTCGTCAATCTTGAAGTATGTAATGAGATTTAACTCTATATATGTTCAACGTGGATGATAAGAGATATCTCTGTATGTCGTAGTGGACATGAACTAACTTCACATATATTGATGAACATATATAGTGAGACTTAAGGGTGTTACATAGGATGAGTGTGGCAAATCATTTTAATAACATATAACATTATCAAGACAAACATCAAGTTGATAAGAAAATTTTGCATGCATTATTATTTATACATCTTTTCCAACCATTTCATATCATATGGTTGAATACCAATCGAATAATTTTTTTTGCTATATGACAAAAAATTCAATGGACAAGCTGTATGCACCGTAATTTATACAAAATTTTCTTTATGTCAAGTGTTACAAGCCATTATTGGAAAGTGTTACAACTTATATATATATATTTTCTAAGGACTATTTTTTTTTTTTAGTACAAAAATTATATCTGGGACAGACTCAGAAAATTTTCGAGACCAACTGAGATATGACACTAGTGGCACGATCCGAAAAATTACTTCCAATTGGGAGGAATCCATCCATATAAAAGTGAGGAGAAGATCTACACTATGATGAGAGAGCAATTCATATAATTAGTGAGAGATTAATTATTATTATTAGGGATAATCCTAATTTTCCCCCTATAGTTTGAGAAAATACCTAAAATTCTCCTTTTATTCATTAATTTTTTCAAGTAAAAGTGGGCTTTAAGTATTTTCTCAAATTATAGGGGAAAAATTAGGATTTTCCCTTATTATTAGTATTATTATTATTATATTATTATATAATAAAAATTTAAATTTTAAGGGGTGGTGTGTCAAAATTCATGCCTCTTACAAAGAGAGGCATACGCCAACCAATTGCGTTTACAAAGAGAGGCATACGCCAACCAATTGCGTCAGCAAGCAAAGAACTATTTTGTATCCTAACTTTTCCCAACAATTTCTTACAGATGCATCATGCATTTGAGAAAATCTTCAATATATCCAGGGAGTTATTATTGTTTTTTATTGTTAGAAATCATTAATGACGTGAATTTTAATATAATAAATTGATTGCTTCATGTTGATCTTTAGTGACAAGTGTCAATAGGTTCGTGCATATAGGAGCACCAGGCTATATAGTGGGGTGGACTTCAGTTCTTGACTTCTGGATAATCAATTGATGTTGATTTATTTTAATTTTTTCATAAGACAAAATTAGGAGTACATCCACTCATGGTTATGCCGGCAGTGCATTTCTGCCACATATGTTCCTCAAGGCCACGTTTGTTAGTCAGAATGAGACTGGGTTTGAACAAAAATTTTGTTCAAATTCATGTTTGGTGCAACCAAAACCCCTTCACTAATTTATCCCAAATTTTTTGAATAGTAATTTTAACCCATTGTAATGGGTTAATTGAAGTCCACTCGAACTGATGGGTTAATTTTGTCCCACCCCTTACCTGTCTGCTGTCACTCCTCCAACTCCGTCGTTTGCCGCCGTCCCGTTCTTCTTCGATCGTTCTCTTTCTTCTTCGATCGTTCTCTTTCTTCTCCGATCGAATCACCGTTCTTCCCGTTTTACTTTGGTCGTCGCTTTCTTCTCCGGTCGCTATTTCTTCTTCGATCTTCTCTTTTTTCTCCCTCTCTTCCATCGCCGACAATTCTCCAAGTCGACGAGACCGAGATACGATTGATTTGCAGCTGGGTTCCGCATCGTCTTCACCGCCGTTCCAAGGCATTGACGCCTCCGCCGTCTCCACCACGGGTCCCGTCGTTGGAAACGGGATGAGTTTGGGATGGATTTAGGATGGGGGTGTGAGAGAGGGAGGAGAGTGGCGGTGGCGAGTTGGAAACGATGGGGGAAAAAAAGTTTAGGGGTGATGACAGAGGAGGAGAAGGCGGTGGAGAGCTGGTAATGGTGAGGAAAATGAAAAAAAAAAATCAAATATTTGTAAATTTATATTTTAGTCCTTGATAAATTTCATTTAAATCCTATCCTATCCTAATGTCATCAAACATGAGATAACAATTAAAGTAATCCAATCCAATCTCATCCAATCCAATCCCATATAAATAATTCAATCCTATCCCACGTAACAAACGAGGCCTAAAGGTTTTCGAGTCCTGATGCCTTACCAAATATATTTATTAGTATATTTACATAATTTTCCTTTCTTATTATGAATGCCCATATATTCCAATATTATAGATGTAGACTTCTAAATTGGACATACAGTGTAGATTTTCAAACCGTATAATATAGTGGATGATTTTTACGGTTACTAAAATAGACTATGGGTTCTACTACTAATTTTTAGGCACTAGTGATCCGTTGGAAGTTTGGACATTGAATAATGCCGGTCAAAAACACTACGATGTTCAAATCAATAAATCATTTAAAAAATAAGGTGAAAAAGAAAAACAAACAGATAAATACTCCCTGTACGGTTGTAATTACCATGATAGCACCAAATGACTGAATTGAAGAATGGTATAACTGGCCGGAACTGGTAAAATTAGTGAAAAGGAACAAAACACTTAAATGAGTCGCAAATTCGGCAAAATAACGGTATGGAAAATAGATGCCTTGAAATGGAATGGAGGCGGCCATTCATAGGCAAGAGCCTCTACCCATTAGTAGGCAGAGGGCTCATGTGATCAAGGGATCACGTCCTCCGCTTGACTTGGTCAGCTTGACCAAATGAAGTAGTATTCAAAAAGGAGGCTGGCTGTAATGTTAATATGGGCTGACTTTTGGGTCCAGTTCACTTGGGCTGCTCCATTGCCCATAGCCGCTGGGGCTACTTTATGTTGGGCTCTGATTTTTGCCAATAGGTTCCTTATTATAAGATAATATTGTTTAATTTTGATAGGTATTGACATATTCCTAATCCTTGATTTTGGTAGATTTTTTATTAATTTGTAACATTATCTAGAAAAGAAAGGAGACGGTTTGAATGGAGTACTCTAAAATACTTTCATATAAAAATTAATCATTTAATTTTTATTATCAAAATTTTATATTACAATTAAAAAATATTGTTTTAACTCATGTAATTAAATTAGGTACAGTTGAAGAAAACCACAACCATATCGACTAAAAGATAATTGTATTATCCAATGAAAGAGGTCGCACCTTATTATGACATTACATAATGTATGTTCAGTTGTCTGACTGAATGGAGTGACTACATTGTTGATGCCCACATACATAGGTAAACAAATTTATGTGGTTCACAGTAACTCTAGACCGTAAAAACAAAGGAATTAATTGTTTTCAGAGAAATTTTGACAACATGTACAGACTGAAGCCTAATGCTGACTTTTGGAACGTATACTAGTGCTGATTTTTACATATATGTATGTAGGGACTGGGTAGACTGCAGGTGCACGTATAATCACAGCAATTGTTGGGTCAGAAGTGCTGTCACTAACATGCAGGTGTAGCCCAAATGGGATGGATCACTGGTGTATCCACTCTTCTTAATTTCTTAGCCATTCCTTATGCACTTCTTGTCTCCTGGCTGATTGTTACAGAGACCCTCTCCTTGGAAAGAGAAATCACACTTATACGGAGACGGGAGACATGTCAAAACTTTCTTAGGTATTTTCACTGATTAGCTACTTGTAACGCAATATCATATTTCGGAGTGCTTTTAATTGATTAGCTACTTGTACCATAATAATTTTATTATACTAATCGGATACTATTTTAATCTCAATATAAATCTGAAATTGAAAATAATATATTAAAAAAAATAAAATAAAATAAAAATAGTGAACATGAGATTTACGTGGTAAAATTCTCAATATAAGAGAAACATTTACGGATCAAGACTAGAATAATTTTATTAAACTAACAACTACAATACAACCTCTCTATAAAATTTTAGGAGAAAACTAGTAAGAAAATATATGAGACTTGGAACATGTGATGTGATAATTGAAATGAATTAATGTCATGCTTATATATAGGCAAACAATGACAGTGACCAACACACAAATGTTTCACGTTGAAGTAATTAATATAAAAAGTCAATGACGGTGCAAAAATGTGGGGTGCAAATCAATTTGCTTGGCATGTAATATGTTGCTTCTTTCAATTTCAGCTCCATGCTTCACCAAATTCAACAAATGCCTCACTTGTCAAACATTGTGGTTCCACTGCCATATAATATGGCTTCACCTAACTCAACAAATTCTATACCTAATGTGTGGTTGCGTTGGTTAGGCGGCGCTAGAAAGCAATTCAGCAGGCAACCTCTTGACTGGCTTCGGGTTTTACGAGCCATTTTTGTCTATAGACTTGGCTAATCTCTTCATCGTGGTGCACCTTGTAGGAGTATACCAGGTTCGTTATTTAATTTACTATCAATTAATTAATGTTAATTAGTCATTTCAACTACTCTTTATCATTGAAAGACCCTTAAATCAAAACATATTCTAATTTGATTATCTTTGATTCTATAATAGGTAGTGGCTCAACCGGTATTCAATTTCATGGGGTCATGGGCAGGCACAAGGTGGCCTAAATCAAGAATCATAAAGGAAGAGTATCCATTACGCATTGGTAAAAATAACTTCACAATTAGCCTCAACGTTTTCAGGCTAACTTGGAGAATGGTTTTTGTAGTGATAACAATGAGTGTGTCCATGGCCTTGCCTTTCTTCCATGAAAGTGTACTTGCATTACGTGGAGCCATAGCTTACTGGCCCTCGACAGTGTATTTCCCTTTGGAGATGTACATATCTAGAAAAAATATCTCAAGAGGAACAATCAGGTGGTGTGGGCTCCAGGATCTCAACTTGTTGTGCTTTCTTGCTGCTTGTAGCTCCATTCAAGGCGTCAATGAAGCTCTCCATACTTACAAGCCCTTCAAGCTCAGGGAATAACTGTAACAGCTAGCTACCTGCCTGAGTAACTTTAAAAAAGCACAAAGATATTACAGAAATGTGTCCTGTTAAAAGTGCAAATTATACATACTATGTTGTGCTTGTAAACAATTAATAATCAAGTGTTGCCAGTTTATTCCAAAGTTAATTTTTCATGACTCCTTAGTTTTGAGTTTTGACAAGGCTCCGTAAATGCACAATTGATTCTCTTGAGCATGTATATTACAGTAAATTAGTGTCTGGGTTTAAATTATTTGTTTTAACATATCATGAATTTTATCAACCTCAATTTTAAATATTATAATTAGATTTATTAGTTTAAACTTTTATGTTTAGTAGTAACTATCATAATATAGAGTGTGAAGGTCTCAAGTTCAAATCGTCTCTTTCCTGTTAAGAAATAATATTTAGTTTATGTTTGTCTGAAATAAATTGTGAAGACCTATCCTTTAGTTGTTTATTGTAGACTTTAGTTGTTCCATGTTTCAAGTTAGTGCTGGGTGAAATTGTTAGTGTTGTTTTTATTGTTGATTTTGTTGCTATTTCTTAGGAATGTGTAGCTATTTCTTAGGTGATGTATTCGACCTATTTAAAAAGGTTGTTGTTCTATTAAATAATATAGTTCTTCTGAGTTCAACTTTGCTTATGCTATTCTCTAATATTTTTTTAAAGTCTTTGTCTGTTAGTCTTTTACTGTAGCATTTCCTTTTGCTAAAATTCTTGTTCATTGCATTAGAGACATCTAACAGTGCTGTGTTTTTATTATCCGATCATATTATGTTGCATATGAAGGACATATGTTAATACATCATAAATCTCATTAACTTCAATCTTGAACACTACCTTTCTACTTCAGCTTTTATTTAGTGGTAACTATAATTTGAACTTACAAAAGTTGCAATTTACCAAATAAAGTAAGTTAACTATATTGTGGAATAATATAATTATAAGCAATGAAAGTTTATAAGACCGATAAAATAATAAAAGTTCATATTTATTATTCTTTTAAAACATAAAGATTTTTACCTTATATATTGATGTATTAAAACTAATAATAATATAAGCAGTGAAAAAAATAATATGAATTGTTTATATTTAAATTCCAAATTATACAGGAATATCTGATTAAGATAGATAACTTTTATATATTTTTTACCTTTTTTTTTTTAATTTTTACATATACATCTAAAAGCTTAGATGTCTTTTCTTCTTCTTATATCAAGAGAAATTCTTTCTTCACATCGAAACCATTATCTATGATTTTTAGATCGTTTAGGTTTGCCAGTGACTACCGATTTTATGGTTGGAGTCTTGATTTGAGTGCCTATAAAAGAAAGTAGAAAATTAAGTCACATAACTTGCAAATGACATATCTAGAGAGGGTTTTTTTTTTTTTTGGCCTTTTTTTTTTAGAAGATACATCATCAAGTGAAAAATGATGTATCTAGAGAGTTTTTGTAGACGAAACATCATTAAGTGGAAAATCATATATATATATATATATATATGTGTAGAGTTTGTTTTGTTCTTTTTACTTGATGACAGGTAATGGTCACGTAATTTCCTTGAAATTTGTTCATCTCCTACACAGACGGATCCTTAGGCAACTATGATCAGTAAATAATCATCCCACATTTTTCAGAGAAGGAGAACACCCCGACGATCAATTACGCAATAATTAATAGGATTTATTGATAATCTTATCAAAGTTATTTAAGATTGTATAAATCATATTAACAAAAAAGTATTAATGAATGTCCTGTTTACTTTCAAGCTATAGAAGGTTGTGCCGTATTATAAATGATTTACTTCATTTTACGGTTTTTTATACATTTGCTAGTGAGACATATATCAATATCATTCTAATTAAAAAAATTATTTTAACGAGTGTTTTTTGTTTTTTAATTTTTAATTTTAAGCAAAAATAAAAAAAAAAGGAATTGGTGGCATTGCAAAAAACAAATGTTCTAAAAATAGATAGTACGTTTGCATCATCTAAATTTCGTGTTATCACTATTCTTTTTATGTATGTTCGATTTGCAGGTCACGACTTTCCAGTTACAAGTTGGAAAATTATTTAAATTTTGTATAGTCTAGACTATAGTGGTCTATCTGAAAAAAAAATTACTAATTGAATTAGTAATATTTTAATTTCAAATGTTTTTAAAGTATTTTTATAGTATGAAAATAAAAATTATTTTTAATATTAATAGATTTTTTTAAAATTAAAATATTAGTAGAATTTTATGATGGATAGCTCTCATAATGTGAATTTGAATTAATAATTTGAACAACTTATCATCTTATTTAAATGATTTAAACTTCTCTTATCTATAAAAACGAGTTTTGCTTAAATCTATGAAAGAATTATGAAAAAATTTTCAACTAATTTAAAATGTTATACTTTTTTTTTCGAAACATAAGAAAACATTATACTTTTTTTTTTTTTTGTTTTTTGGATGGTTAAGACAAATCCAAGGATTATTCGGAGATTAAGCAAGATTTGATTCTGTGGCACGATCTAGAAAACGGCTTCCATAAGGGAGGGAGCAATCCATATATAGATGAGGAGGAGGGCCCATATAAGATAAAGTGATATCCTATACATTTTTATATGGTGTAAGATTATCTTTATTGAGAGTAAAACTAATGCCTTCAAGGTATAAGGGTCAGTGGCATGACCAATGACGCCATTGATCAACTTTAAAAAATGTTATATTTTTTAACAGTAACCATGTATTAACTTTGTTTATCTAAAGATTATTAGCCTCTTAATATTGGGATTTCTTTCTTCAATGTATATATATCTCGGGATTTCTCTTTTAAGTCAATAGCTTGGCAAAGTCGAAAATGGCAAAGTTAGTAAGAAATCACAGATGCGAGCTAGAAATTTGGACATACTGTGCACATAGAGGACTTAATTTAGTAGTAGACTTGTTGAGTGCACTTCACGTGTGTTTCGTAATATCTTCTTATATACAGTATACAACTAAATAAAAGTGTGAATTAAAATTCAACACATAATGGTAATTTTGGAATAAAATATATGAATTAATTATTAATATTAAATTTTTATTGAGTGGATATACAAACGATATGATGTATTTTTTTTAAGCAACACTTTTTTTTTTAAAGTGTTTTAAATAACACACTTAATTGGATGAGTTTTATTATTACCACCAAATTATTATTTTGAATTTTAATAGTATTTATTATGAGTTTTGCATAAAAATAATCTTCTATGCAAATTGAAAAAAAATATCCAATTTTGAAGTTTTAAAATGAAGAAACAAAGAGAGAGAGATAAATAGGGCATGAGAGAAAGAAGGTAATCAACCATCACATTTAGCGGTGGACATTTGTTGGGCTAGATTGGATTGGGTCGAAAAGCTCACGATTCAATATAAATCAAGTTGAAAATTTTTCAAACAAACCTATTCCAATATAATTTTTCAACTTAACTGAATGAAAACAAAAGGTCAATTAATGTACCACAAAAACACAAAAAATAAAATAAACAAGAACACATGTAATTGTCAATTGTCCTTGATTCTCATTTCTAACAAGTGTTCTTCTAAAAGAAAGAAAAAATCTTAGATTTAAAATTGGAGATAATATTTGTCGAGTCAAGTTAGGTTGATGGGATATTATGAAAAAACATCCTGAAAACTAAATAATCGGGAATTACACTCGACTTTTTTTTTTTTAATTAGGTAAACCGCCCTCTATCATTAGTTTTTCATCTGAAATGTTAACATTTTTTGTTCAAAATTGTAAAATAACTAAAATATCCTTATGTGATCCAATAAAATTCCTCTTATACCCTTCAAAACTATGAAACGACTAAAATATTCTTTAAATTATTAATTAATTAAAATATTAAATAAAAAATAACAAAATTTCAAAAAACTAAATAAATAAATAATATCACAATTATTTTTTTAAAAAAAACACCTAAACCTAATTCACACAAAAATCTTCCGTTTCTCTCCAGCCTCTCTTCTTCTTCTTCTTCTTCTTTTTTTTTCTTTTGCTCTTCTTCTGCTCTTCTTCATCTTTGTCTAGAACTCTTCTTCT
Source organism: Litchi chinensis (assembly GCA_019925255.1). Classification (NCBI taxonomy): domain Eukaryota; kingdom Viridiplantae; phylum Streptophyta; class Magnoliopsida; order Sapindales; family Sapindaceae; genus Litchi; species Litchi chinensis. The sequence continues at coordinate 44,202,491 of CM034461.1, forward strand.
TTAGGTTCGATTTGAACTTGTTTGAGTTGGGTAGATTATGGTTTTTTTTTTTTTTTGGACTGTTTTTGTTGATTGGATTTTGATAATTTTTGATTGTTTTGGTATTTTGGGATTGATGTTTGTGATATGTTTGTGATGTTGGTTCCATCAGTTTTAGGTGATGTTTGTGATGTGTTTTGTGTTTAGGATTTTGGGATTGATGTATTGAATTGATGAAGAGATGATAATTTTGGGTTTAGAGGATGATGAGTCTTCATTTCTGGTTTCCACTATATACTCAGAATTTCTAGTTTTGCAATGAAACTCGTATGGGAATTTTTTTTTTTTATTTAAGATTTTTTTTTATTTTTAGTTTTTTTATTTTTTTTTTATAATTTTTAACAATTTTTCTCACTTAAAAATTTTAATTATTTTATTAGATTGTCATTTTACTCTCAAATGTTAACACCTATTGGTTTTTTAAGATAGTAGGGGGCGATTCACCTAAGAAAAAAAGGGTGTAATTCTCTATTATTTTACTTGACAGAGAGGTTTTTCATAATATCTCTTAAAATAATTTTCTACTAAACTCAACTCATGCTAGTTTTATTTAAGATTTAATCCAACCTAACCCTATAAAAAATAGTCCGTTTAGACCGGATTAGATTGGGTTAGGTTGTAGATGCTCACCATAATTAGATTGATGAGAGAGACAAATAAAGAGAGAAGAAAGAGAGATTGAGAAGTAAAGAAAGAATCTTGATTTGTCGATTTTCAAACATATTTATAATAAGAATGGGTATAAAAAAATTAAAAGAAAGAGAGTAGGAAAATAAAGATAGAAGCTTTTGTCATCTCTTAATCTTGTCAAGGATATAATGAAAATCTTGTAATTTTAGATGCCATTAAAAGTTCAAATACAGGGTTGTGTAATTTCACTTAATTTACACATCTCTACCGGTAGATTACTTACAAAACACAAAACTATTTAACATTGTAGATGTCAAACCCCATGTTCATCATTTGTGTGATTGTGTCCATTCGTAGGCCCAAGAACAGACATGGACAACAAATATGACAGCTATTAGCCTCATTTTTGGAAATTTTCAGACTTCGCCACCTTGACAAAGTTTTATTATTTTGGTTTGTTTTCTATAGAATCTGAAACTCTGAAAAATTCCAAAAGTCAAAGACCAGATTGTGGCCACTAAATACTGACATCCACTTAAATGTGTTAAATGAATCCGTTATAATTAAATACTTTTAATTGATTTGCCAATTCCACGTATTATAAATCAACTAATTTTCGCTGCCCGTGTAAAGTAGATGCTTAAAATTATATTCATTTTCTTTATCAAATCAAATTTAAAGTTAAAATAAATTATTAATTAAATATTATTATATATAATTTATATTGAATGTATTTAAATTTAATTACTGAAATTAATTTTTTTACTTAAATAATGCTCATATATGATATCATAAATAATATTTTAACAATTAACTGCAACTACAATATATTTATTTAATTAGGAGATAAAAATGAAGATTCAATATAATTTTGTCCTATAAATTAATAAAATTTCAAATGATCCTAAGAATTACATTGAATATTTCATATTTAAAAAAAAAAAGTAATTAAATAAATAAGCATAATAAATAGAAACATTATTTATATCATATCATACAATACAAGAGAGAAGATGTATAACTATATATATAATTAACATCTATAATGTTGTCCATGAATTTAAGATTTCTCTATTTAATATTTATTAATCAAAAAGTCTTTAATATATCACTTTTCACTTTACTATCTGCATAAACAAGGCCATCAGTAGATATTATTCATAATATTCATAAAACATTAGATCTCTATGGGAAAAACCTCCACATATCAAACAGTCAAAACAAAGAAAGCTTAACGTATAACATACATACAAGTCACCATGAGAAAAAGCTGAGTCCGCTTGGACGACCCTATAATTGGAATATTTTTTCTCTTTTTTTCCCTTTTACATCTTTGTTTTTTCATGTAGGAATTTTTGGTTCTTATAAAGTGTTTCCTTTTTACGTACGTTTGATTTGCAGGTCACAACTTTCCAGTTACAAGTTGGAAAATTAATTAAATATTGTATAATCTAGACTACAGTGGTCTACTTGCCAAAAAAAAAAATTACTAATTGAATTAGTAATATTTTAATTTCAAATGTTTTTGAAGTATTTTTATATTATGAAAATAAAAATGATTTTTAATATTAATAGAATTTTATTAATAGAATTTTATTATAGATAGCCCTCATAATGTGAATTTGAATTAATAATTTGAACAACTTATCATCTTATTTAAATTTCTCTTATCTACAAAAACGAGTTTTTCTTAAATATATGAAAGAATTATGAAAAAATTTCAACTAATTTAAAATGTTTTTTTTTTTGAAACATAAGAAAACATTATACTTTTTATTTTTTAGTTGATTGGGACAAGCCCAAAGATCATTCAAAATCAAGCAAAGTTTAACTCTGTAGCATGACTTGGGAAGCGGCTTCTATAAGAGAGGGAGTAGCCCACACATAGATGGAAAAGAGAGCCCATATAAAGTGAAGGGATAACTCATATATTTTTATATGGTGGGAGACTATCTTAATTGGGAGTAGAATTTATACCTTCAAGGCATAAGGGTCAGTGGTTTGACCGACAACACCACTGATCAACAGTTAAAAAAATGTTATACTTCTGAACGGTTGCCATGTATAAATTTTAATCTAAAGATTATTAGCCTCTTAATATCAGGATTTCTTTCTTCAATATATATATATATATATATATATATATATATATCGGGATTTCTCTTTTAAGTCAATAGCTTGGCAAAGTCGAAAATGGCAAAGTTAGTAAGAAATCACAGATGCGAGCTAGAAATTTGGACATACTGTGCACATACAGGACTTAATTTAGTTGTAGACTTGTTGAGTGCACTTCACGTGTGTTTCGTAATATCTTCTTATATACAGTATACAACTAAATAAAAGTGTGAATTAAAATTCAACACATAATGGTAATTTTCGAATAAAATATATGAATTAATTATTAATATTAAATTTTTATTGAGTGGATATACAAACGATTTTTTTTAAGCGACACTCTTTCTTCTTTCTTCTTCTTCTTCTTCTTCTTTTTTTTTTTTTAAGCATTTTAAATAACACTCTTAATTGGAGGAGTTTTATTATTACCACCGAATTATTATTTTGAGTTTTAATAGTATTTATCAACGTACAAATTCGGTCAACCTAGAGATTCTAGACCCAGACTGTAGTTCTGATAACAACTAGCAATTTAAGAAAATAAAACAACTAATAGTGAAAAAAGGAGAGGAAGAACAATATAAAGAAGAGAGTTTTTTACATGTTTCGATAAGTGTGCCTACGTCCACAGTAGTCACTTTGAATAATTTGGCAGAGTGACTATATTCCTCACAAAAGTTTCAGTTGTTCAATGCAAATAATTTTTACCCCTATTTATAGTGAAGGGATTTACAGTTCGAGTGTAACACACGTTAAGAAGTGAATTATTACTTGAACCGCTTTGCTATAGTGAATCATTACATTAATTGCTCTTCTGTAGCAATTATTACGTTAACTGTTCCTACATAGCAATCATTATATTAATTGTTCCTCCATAACCATCTCCTTTGAATTACCTAGCACGAGCTCGTCGGACTGACATATCACTCTCACAAGTTGAAGATGAATCAAGGTAGCTTTGGTCTAAGACACAAGTTGAAGAAGAAGAAGGTAACAAGCTCAATACTACGGCTTGAGCACTGAGTTTTCTGGGCTTTTTACCATTAGATCAACTCATTGGGCTTTTACCGGCCCATATATGCGGTTCGTAATATACTCATAACAATATTCTTATGAGTTTTGCATAAAAGTTACCTTCTACGCAAATTAGACAATATATATATATATAAATACATATATCCAACTTTGAAGTTTTACAATGGAGAAACAAAGAGAGAGAGAGAGAGAGAAAAAGGGCATGCAAGAGAGACGGCAATTAACCATCGTATTTAGCGATGAGCGTTTGTCAAGTAAATTTGAATTGGGTTGAAAAGCTCCCGATTCAATATAAATTGAGTTGAAAAATTTTTCAAACAAACCCAATTCAGTATAATTTTTCAACTTAACCCAATCAAATCCAACAATAATCGGATTGGGTTGATTAAGGTTAGATATTAATTGAAATATAAAAAGTTTCTAATTATTACGAATAACATTCCTAATATTATATTATCATATATAAATTCAAATATTACGAATAACGATTATTGCAATTCATAAAACGAGCACAAATAAAGATAATTCATAAAACAATTACAAACAAAAAGTCAATTAATGTACCACAAAAACACAAAAAAAAAAGAAAAAAGAAAAAGAAAAAAACACACATGTAGTTGTCTTTAATTTTCATCCCTAATAAGTGTTATTTTAGAAGAAAGAGAAAATCTTTAATTTAAAATTAGAGATAATATTTGTCGGGTTGGGTTGGGTTGGGTTGACTTGATGGGATATTATGAAAAAAAAGCCCCTTGAAATGTAAAATAATTGAAAATTACACCCGATTTTCTTTTATTAGGTGAATCGTCTCATACCGTTAGCTTTCCATCTAAAATGTTAACATTTTTCGTCCAAAATCATAAAATGGCCAAAATACCCTTATTATGATCCTACAAAATTTCTCTTATATCATTCAAACCTATGAAATGACTAAAATATATTTTGAATTATTAATTAATTAAAATATTAAATAAAAATAACAAAGTCTCAAAAAAAAAAAATAATAACACAATTTTTTTTTTAAAAAAAAAACTAAACCTAATTCATACAAAAAATCTTCCCTCACTCTCCACTCTTCTTTTCTCCTTCTTCTTCTTCTTCTTCTTCTTTTTCTTTGTCTAGAACTCTCATTCTTTAGGTTCAATTCAAACCCAGATCTAGGCTTGAATTGAACCCAGAACTGGATTCCAATGAACCTAATTTATGGGTTAGAATGGAACCCAGAACTGGGTTCGAATCCAACCCAGTTTCTGGGTTCATTCGAACTTAGTTCTAAGTTTCAATGACCAAGTTTCTAGGTTTGAACGAACCTAGAAGCTAGATTCGATTCGAACCCAGAAACTGGATTCATTCGAACCTAGAAACTGGTTCCATTCGAACCCAATTTTGGGTTCCATTCAAACCCAGTTCTAAGTTCAATTTGAACCTCTTCTGGTTTGGATTGATTGTGGAATATATATATATATATATATATATATATATATATTTGAGGTTGTTTTTGGTTGATTGGATTTTGATGTTTTTCGATTATTTTGGCATTTTGGGATTGATGTTTGTGATGTTGGTTCTGCTAGTTTTGGGTGATGTTTGTGATGTGTTTTGTGTTTAGGATTTTAGAATTGGTATGTTGAGTTGATGAAGACATGATAATTTTGGACTTAGGGGATGATGAGTCTATATTTCTGGTTTCCACTAGAAACCCAAAATTTATAGTCTTACAGTTGAAACAAGTATGGGAATTTAAAAAAAAAAATTAAAAAATTATTTTTTTTAATTTGCATTTTTTATTTTTTTATTTTTATAATTTTTAACTTTTCTTACTTCAAAATTTTAATTATTTTATTAGATTACCATCAGTTGCTTTTTTTTAGAGAGTAAGGGATGATTCATCTAATAAAAAAAAATGGTGTAATTCTCTATTATTTTGCTTTTCAAGGGGTTTTCATGATATTCCTTAAAATAATTTTATACTCAACTCAACCCATAATAGTTTTTTTTTTGAGATTTAACTTAACCCAACCTTGTCAAAAATAGTTGGATTAGATTGGGTTAGATTGTAAATGCCCACCCTAATCAGATTGATGAGAAAGACAAAGAAACAGAGATTGAAAAGTAAAGAAAGAATCTTAATTTCTCGACTTTCAAACATATTTATGATACAAATTGGTATTAAAAAAAACTTAAAAGAAAGAGAGTAAGAAAATAAAGATCGAAGCTTTTTTCATCTCTTAATCTTATCAAGGATAAAATGAAAATTTTGTAATTTTAAATGCCATTCAAATTTCAAATACAGGGGTGTGTAATTTCACCTAATTTACACATCTCTACCGGTAGATTACTTATAAAACACAAGACTATTTAATGTCAAACCGCATGTTCATCATTTGTGTGACTGTGTCCATTCGTAAGCCTAAGAACAGACATGGACAACAGACAGTCAAGCCATTAGCCTTATTTTTGAAAATTTTGAAACTTCGCCACCTTGACGAAGTATTATTATTTTTGTTTATTTTTTCTAGAGTCTGAAACTATGAAAAAGTTGCAAAAGTCAAAGGGCAGATTGTGGCCACTAAATACTGACATTGACTTAATGTGTTAAATGGATAAGTTATAATTTAAATAATTAAATACTTCTAGTTAACTTGCCAATTCTACGTATTATAAATAAACTAGTTTTGGCTACACATGCTTTACATTCGTTTTTCTTATCAAATAAATTTTAAAGTTAAAATAAATTATAAATTAAATATCATTATACATAATTTATATTGAATGTATATTTAAATTTAATTACTGAATTTAAAAATATTTTTTTACTTAAATTATTATCATATATAATATCATAAATAGTAATTTTATGATTAACTATAACTATACTATGTTTATTTAATTAGGAGACAAAAATAAAGATTCAATATATTTTCATCTTATAAATGAATAAAATTTCAATTGATCATAAAAATTACATTAAATATTTCGTATTTAGAAAAGAGTAATTAAATAAATAAGCATGATAAAGAAAACCCTTATTTACATCATATCATATAAAGAAGAAGATAGACAACTATACATATAATTAACATATATAATGTTGCCCGTGAATTTAAGATCTCTCTCTTTAATCTTTATTAATCCAGAAGTCTTTAATGTATCGCTTTTCACTTTACTATCCGCATGAACCAGACCACCAGTAGATATTATTCATAATATTCATAAAATATTACATCCCTATGGGAAAAACCTCCACCTATCAAATAATAAGAGCGAGCATATCTAACCCAACCTCATAAATGGAGCCCAACCCAACCCGATTCAACCACTTTTTATCGGGTTGAATTAGATTAGATTTAAAAAAAAAATTGAAATGAGTTAAATTGAAAAATTTCCAACCCAACTTGACTCGACAAATAGCCATCCTTAGTTTTAAATCCAAAATTTTCTTCTCCCTCTAAAAGAATACTTATTAGGGATGAAGATTAAGAATATCTTTTATGGTAGATTAAATTTTTTTATTTTCTATCATTAAATCTTTGGTTATACTCGTTTTATTTATAATCAAATTATTAATACTATAAAAATTATCAACTAATATTTTATATCTTCATGATGGATTAAATTCAACATGATCAATTTAACCCAACTTAACCCGACTATTATTAGATTAGATTAGATTGAATTGAAAAATCTATTAAATTGAAATGGATTAAGAGATTTTCAACTCTACCTGAACTGGAAACACCCACCCCTATCGAACAGTCAAAACAAAGAAAGCTCAACATATCACATACATAAAGGCCACCAAGAGAAAAAACTGAGTCCGTTTGGGCTTGACCTTGGAATTGGAATATTTTTTCTCCTTCCTTCCCTTCTTTATTTTTCCATGTAGGAATTCCCGGTTCTTATAAAGTGTTTCCTTAAATTTTTTTCAAAGATTAATTATGTTCGATGATTATTCTTCTTATATCACTTGTATAAAAACTTTTTTGTTGGTGTAGTTATTTATATTAATTTATGAGTTTTTGTGATACTCAGATCAAATTGCATGCATAACTTACAGATAGTTGTTGCTAATAAATAAAATCTCACTACAAACAATCTATTTCAATGTCTAACAATCAATAGCAGATAATGCCATTGCAGTGGACTGCTTCAAAACCAACCGTATAACACCAATATTAATACTAAAAACACACTCATCTCTTTTCAGCACAACCTAAATAAAAATGCTAAAGAAAAGTGACACAGGATAGGGAAATAGGATAGAGTTGAGATGAATGACACGAGTTAGAAAAGAAAAGAGAGGATCAAGGTTTCAAATATCACTCATACCTATCAACCTATCAAACCCCTTACCAATTAAATATAGGATCCAGGCTTGGTCTTAAAGTGAACTAATCAAAACCATTTATATTTACTTCCAAAGTAAAATTCACATATTTCCAACACTAAAAAAAAAAACATGATACACCGTTCGTCAAAGACGCTACCTCTCCAATTCATCGATAAAAACACACTTGGCAACCAAACAATTTCACCCCCATATTAATTTCAGTCAAGTTTATATTATTTCCAACCAAAAAGGCACAAATTCGACAAACTCAACCACCAATTATCATAAAAAAACACCACCACCAAAACATCCACATCGCCGTAACCGGACCTACCAATTCCAATTATTCAAACACAATAAAAAATTGTTCAATTCTCATATTGTAATCCACAAACAGAACAACAAAATCTAATGAAGCGAAGAAATTACAATTCCATTCATTTTACTTTTCTGTCATTTCTTTATCTCTATATTTACACACAACACAATATATAACATATACCATTCTATATTGTCTAATTTAACCATATGCATGTCGATTTGTGATTTTCTAGTTACTTCAACTTCAATTGTCACTTTCTTATCCTCTATTTTCTCAGCAAACAAACACACACAAACACTCTAAACATGATGAAGAAATCAATAGATCAACTCCACAAAATCAACTGTTGCAGATTAGATAAACAGAATAATTTACGTCAATAATCAAGATTAACAAAGCAATTAAAAGTAATTAACAAGAAAATATCGTAACTCATATATTGACAAAGACACATGGTTTTGAGATTGTGAAGAAGATGGTTTTGATTTATTAAGTGTTTTCACAATTTAATTTGAACTCTAATCATTGACCAGAAGTGTGAGGCGCAAGTTAGCAAAACAAGTATAGTGTAGTAAAATACACAATGCAAGCAAAAAATCTGCCAATCAAGCACCAGGGTTAAGATATGAGAAAACAAATTTAAATTACAAGTCAGGGACATGTTGCACACCCTTCGTTTCAATTTTCATAACCATAACATAATGAACTCCAAGCAAATCATCAAATAGGAAAAAGTTAACAAACTCAAGGGAATGCAATTCCCCTTAGTTAACAATCAAAACAATCAAGCTCAAAAAGTACTAATCTGTCCTTCAATCATCACCGAAGAAGAGTAACAAACTTCTATATCATGAAATAAACATACTCTTAACAGTCCGTTGGATAAATTGTTGATGCATAAGGCAACAATTGATATCAAATTACATCAATTCGAAGCAAAAACAACAAGGAATAAAAGCATACTGTGTCTGCAGTAATCAATAGCGTTGCATAATCATCATCCTCAAATGGACAATCACTTTAGAGCCTCTATATAATAGCACCTGCCTAGGGAAAAGGAAAAAAAAAGCCAAGATAAGCAAACATATACAAAACAACCAAATGGAAAAATTCCCATGAACAGAACCATCAACAAAAATCATGATTTCAAAAAGTAAACAAATGCATGAGCTCTACGCTGCACTGCATTGCATGTTCATTGCCATACTTTTGCCTCAGCAAGAGCCATCGCCAACTCTTCTGGCTTCTCTCTTCTTATAGATTTCTCATCAATATCTACAGTCTAAAACACAAGCACAGTTAACATTTTCACCACCCCATATCTCAGCCAAACCATATATACATCTCTTATATTCAACAACTCACCGCAATGATAAATTCATATCCCATCTCAGCTAGAATCTGCCTCCGTACCATTAATGAAGAACCAAGAATTATCTGTCATGAAACATCACATATTCACATCTAACAATGAAGAGACAATGTATTGTTTTATTGTATATGTGTTGTTTTGTTCCCACACCAAACAAAGAAAAGAAGCAGAAGAGAACAAGTCAAAATGAAATGCAGCTAAAAAATCATTTCAAGCAAACTTAGAATGAAATGGATAGCTACTTAAGTTAAGTGAATGATCATTAATTGCGTACCTTAAAAAAATACACCGATGGGTTGATCATTACTTGCTTACCTTAAAAAAATACACAGATGGGTATCAGACACAAAGGATACTTATGAAACGGGACATTTCTTCACATTTTTCACTGGATGTCATTTTAAAATGAACAATGGAAATACCTGAAATCGATAGCCAAGTTAGGTTGAGTAGAAGAAGATACACACAAATAGCACCATGTCAAGAAAAAATATTATTGAGCTCACCAGGAAATGCTATTGCAGCTTTAAACTTCTCTAGGCTTGAAACTTCTTCTACCGCAACATCCCCTACTGTATAAACTACCTCTTCCCGAGATCTCTTCAATGCAACTTGTCCATGTTGCCAAGATTTAGCTACCTCTTTATCTCCTGGAACTTTCCTTCTCAAAGACTCATAATCTCTGACAGCTTCAGACAACCGTCCAAGCTATAACATCCTTTTCATATTCATTCTTCCCTTCTTCTGGAAAAATAAAAATTAAATTGCATGCATACATACATTACCAATGAACCAATATAGAACTCCCAAAGTGAACAAACTCACAAGCCAAATAACAATATAAAAAATCCAAAACCACAGAGCACAACCACCACAATTAAAGCAAGAAGACATAATACACTATCACTAACAAAATAACAAATTCCAATACTTTTCGACCAAATAATCACATAACATATTACTTAAACACAACCAAATTAAAAAATAAAAAATAAAAAAAATCCCATATGATCAGTAAAACCGAATCATCTACTTAGTTTAATAATAATATTCAAAACTTCAATTTTCATTTAATTATTATTTTTTTTAAAAAAAAGCATCATCCACACCCCAGCTCTAAAAGCCCTAAAAATATAAAAACATAATCTAAAAAAACACCAAAATTTCTAATCCCCTGCCTGAATAAACCGAACCTATTTCCATTTTCCTCGCAACCAAACAGTCAATAACTTGCACCCATAAAAAAAACCCCCCAAAAATAGTTACAAAATTGACAGAATAAAATGAAAGCCTAGAGGTAGAACTACCATCATCTTCATCTTCCTCGTCCTCTTCTCGATCGCCAACAGCATCCCCTTCTACAGGCTCGGCCTCCTCGTCTCATCCGTTTGAACCTTTGAAGGAATAGATCGAGCTGATGATGATGATCATGATGACGATAAAGTAAATAAAAAATCTCCTCTATCAATCTCCCTCTCGCTTGCTCGGTCTCTGGCCGTTTGTGGTGTTGCAGATGAGACAAGCAAGAAGTTTTGAGCCCTGATGGATTTTAATATGGGGAAAATTTTAATCATAACAGCCAAGTCTCCCCTGTAAACTGGAGAGAGAATGCGTGCGTGTTCAAATGTGGCTGAGAATGAGCCAAGTCGCCTTTTAAATCTATCTCACACTCTCAGTAGTCGTCACCGTACTCCCGGTCATATTCATTTACAACGACTCTCTACGATTCACGTTCTCGGCTACAAACAATAAAATAAGTATTGAATAGAAAATTATTTTAATCCCTAGAAAGAGCAAAATGCGTAGAAGATCCCCTGAGGGAAGACTTTAATCAAACATAGTGAAAGTTTCGCTTTTAGAACGAAATACCCTCACGCCGTAAGTGCATGTCAGTGGGTGCAAGTTTGACTAGGGCATTTGCATCGTTTTATTTGATTTGATTAACAAAAATAATTAAAAGTTAAAAATATTAAAAAATAATATTTATTAATAATCTAAAAATAATTATTTTTTAATTTAATCTTTGCCGTCCATTAGATAGAGATGTACGATGGACAACAAAGATTAAATTAAAAAATAGTTTAAAAAAGATTATTAAAACGAAATAACTTCATTTTCATCTCTCTTTCTTGGGTTCGTTAAATCTTCATTATTTATTTTTCTTCATTCTTCATCTCCATTTCCATGATACAAGACAAACGAAAATCTTATTCAAGTTGCAGGCCAACTTGCCAAGGATCATCGTCGACAACTTTATCTCCTTCTTTACTCTTTCTACAACCCATTGGAGTATCGTCGAGCCATGAGATTGGATTTTTATGCGATGAAAACCCAAATCAGACCTAGGTGGACTAGGTCTCCATCGTTGGAAACCCAGACCATTATGAAAACCCATCTGAGTTTTCATGAAAACCCAGTCTAGGTTTCTATGGACACTCATAAATCTTTGAGTTTTTAGTGGAAACACATAGATTTTTGGGTTTCCATTGCACCCAATAATTTGGGTTTCTACTCATGAAAACCCAAATTTCATAAATTAATCTTTTTTTTTTTTTTTTTTAGTTTTAATCAAAATGTGTTGATGTTCTTAATGATGTCGATTATTATTTTTTTTCAAATGTGCTGGTTTGGTTTGGGATATGTTCATGCGTTGGTTTAATACAGATTCTTCACTTGGATTTTTCTGGTTGAATATGACTTTTGATAAAGATTTGTTGATGATGTTTTCGATTTGTTTGGTTCTTGATGTTCTTCATTTTTTGGGTTGTTTATTTTTCTGTGTTGAATGTCATGTTAAAGATGGTTCTTGATTTTTCTGTTTTCGATTTTCTAAGATATTGATTTTTCTGTGTGAATGTGATGTTGAAGATGATTCTTGATTTTTCTATTTTCGATTTTCTGAGTTCTTGATTTTTCTGTGTTGAATGTGGTGTTTAAGATGATGGCTCTTGATTTTTCTATTTTCGATTTTCTGGGTTTTGTTGTGTGTATTTTTCGGATTCAGTAGTTGGGCTGGTAAAAGTCCAATTTAGGCCCATTTAAGACCCGATAAGAAGGCCCAATAAGGTCAACGTAGTCAAAGCCCATCAGACGAGGCCCAGTATTGACTCAAAGACCATCAAGCCTTACAGCTGGCATCAAACAGACTTATAAACGCAGCCAGGTCGCAGCTCGCCGCCTGCGCAGCTCGTCTCTCAGCGAGCTCGAGCTCGAGACCACAATGACACGTCAGCTCGCTCAGACACGTGGTTAGTTCAGTATCTTCCAGGAAAGGCAGTTACCAAGTTCAACCATGATTCTCTCTCCGAATAAGACAATTGCCCAATCAAACCATGATTTCCTCATCAGATATGGAGATAAATTCGAAGTTAAATTCAAATCAACATTATCTTGAGATAAATATAGAAATTTCCTGATATTATCAGAATATATTAGGAGATATAATTAATTTGTAATTCTTTTCCTTATTTTTCTCAATTATTTAGGGAATGTAATTAATCCAGGATTCTTTTCCTGATTTGCTACAACCAGAATTGTAACCCTTCTTTCCCTATAAATAGGGAATGAAATCATTGTAACAAGAGAGAACAATATTGAATGATATACTGTCACTCTACAGAGATTGAGAGTTGGGCAGTCGTGGACGTAGGCTTTAATTGCTGAACCACGTAAAATCCGGTGTTCTTCGTTTGATCTTCTGTTTCTGTCTTTGTCTTTTCTTGGTATTTGTGCTTTCTCGCATTGATTGCAGGTATTGGGCATTGATTACTCGTCGACTGAATTCCAACGTCGACATTTTGGCGCTAGAATGAGGGGCCCAGACTGCAATCTTTTTTATCCCAGTTTATCAACTTTTGGCGATATGGCAAAGACTAGATCAAACAAGTTCCTTGGAGATGATGACCAGGCGGAAAGTCACGTGAACCAATCCCAGCAGAACTTACAGCCTAGGCAAGACACAACCACGCATGCAGCAGGCCCGTCCCATGGACAGGTACTCGGGGCTGCAATAGGCATTCCTCCTCTGCCTCACCGTCAAGCGGTCCCAATTGCCCCAACGGTCGAAGGGCAGAATGCATTGTTGCAGAGGCAGGAAGCGTTGGAAGATACGGTCAGACAGCTCACTGAAGCCGTCAATATGTTGGTGCAGGCTCAGGTTCAGAACGTGACTAGGGTGAATGTTCAGGCACCACTGGGAATGCCCCAGCCTCCTGAACCAGCGCGAAGGCCTGAAAGGCTAGCAAGGGAAGTCCCGCGACCTGCAGACTCGGCTCGCTCATCTAATGCGCGTTCGAGGGCCGGAAGACACCCTGTTCAGCACGAAAGGGAGGTCGCACGTCCTGATAGCCTGGTAGCAAGACTGAGCCAAGATGGAAACAGGCGGATGGAAGTTGGCCAAGGCAGAGTCCGAGCTGTAGCTCGTTATGTCGACGAGGTGGATGGGCAGCAGGTAAGATCCCATCGTCATGAGGGTCAATTCGAGGAAGACGAAAGGTATGACCCTGAACATCCGGCTCCAAGTCATGATCACAGGAGGAGATACGAGCTCCGAGATCCCCAACTAGAGGAGCTCCTCCAAAGGGTCCAGCAGTTGGAAGCACGACCTGGAGTTCCGGAACAGCGTGGGCTTTACGGAGATAGGACCCCATTTACAAGAGAGATTGAGACGCAGCCTCTCCCTCCGAGGTTCAAGATGCCGAATATTCAGCAGTACAATGGGGACAGTGACCCATATGACCATCTAGACGCTTTCAACGTTCAGATGGATCTGCAGACAGGAAATCCAATGGTGAAGTGCCGAGTGTTCCCGGCTACATTGGGAGATATTCCAAGAACGTGGTTCAGAAATCTCCCAGCTCGCAGCATAGGAAGTTAGGAGCAATGCCAACAGAAGTTCGTTGGTCAATACAGGGCACTGAGAAGGCAGCTCGCTCCATCCTGCCACCTAGCCACCATTTTTCAGTGTCAGGGTGAGTCGTTGAAAGAATACGTCACCAAATTTAGACGCGAGGTCGCGAATGTCGAGTATCCATCAGATGAAAGCATTCTGACAGCAATCTCAGCTGGGCTGCGTAAGGATGGAAAGCTATACGAGAGCATTTACAAGTCCCCGGTGAAGGACTTGGGAGAGTTCTACGAGCGAGCTGCGAAAGAGATCAGATGGGAAGAAACCTTCGGCCCGAAAAAGCAGAATCAGAAGAATGAAGCGGGCAGTTCCAGCCAGCCAAAGAGGAGAAACAATGGCCGGAACGAAGAAGAAAGAAACAACGGCTTAAGTAATCAAATCGCCAAGAAAGCGAGAAGAGAGCCAAGGTATGAGCGACCTCAGCGTTGGGGTCGCCAGGAAGGATACAGCGTCCTGACGGCATCACCGGACAGGATTTACGCTGCGGAGCGAAATAAGGAGGATTTTGGGAGACCCAATCCTATAAGGGCTCCCATTCAGCACAGAGATCAGAACAAGTTCTGTGCCTACCATAATGAGGTCGGACACAGTACTTCAGATTGCTGGGCGTTGAAGAATGCCATCGAAAAACTGATCAGGCGAGGTCGCTTGGGAGAATATGTGGCAAGACCTGCTGACCAGCGACCTCAGCAGCAACGACCTCAGCAGCAACAGCCAGTACACCAGCAACAGCCCCAGCGAGCTTCCGAGCAGGGTCAGGAACCCGCGGTAAGAACTATTTTCACTATTTATGGTGGCCCCTATATCGCAGGTGATTCCAACAGATCACATGAGAGGTACGTCCGAGAGGCGAATCATTCATTTCAGCTCAATGGGTCGGAGTGACCTACCAAAAGAGCAAAGCCAACCTCGGACGAGATTGTATTCATGGAAGAAGATGCTAGAGGAGTGATCTGTCCTCATAATGATGCGCTGGTTATACGAGCTAAAATCAGCAATGTGGAAGTCAGGCGCATCATGATCGATACCGGAAGCTCGGTGAACGTGATGTATAGGAGTTGTTTCGACCAGATGGGGCTGCGAGCAGAACAAATGAGGCCATCCCCGGAGCCCTTATTTGGATTCACTGGAGATGCTGTAGTACCAGTGGGGCAGATTAAGCTGCCATTGACTTTAGGGGAGGCAGGTCGTCAGGCAACAACCTTGACAGATTTCTTGATAATCGACTGCCCATCAGCATATAACGTGGTCCTCGGAAGACCTGCTATGAACGAGTTGGACATGGTTACTTCAACCAGAACTCTGACAGTGAAGTTCCCAACTCCTAATGGCATCGGATGTGTTCGAGGAGAACATCACCTAGCTCGTCGTTGCTATGAAGATGCTGTTAAGATGGGCGTGAGAGGAAAGAAGGTGAACGTGGTCTCAGGGGGGGAGCCACGAGCTATGACTGAGAAGGGAGTCAGTCACGACCTGGACCCTCGCGAGGTAGATGCAGACCGAGCTACCGGTCCAATTGAGGAGTTAGAAGATGTACCAGTCAGCGAGGTAGATCCTGAGCGATGCTTGAAGCTGGGAAGAGGATTAACTCCGGAGCTGAGAACCCAGCTCGCTGACTTCCTTAGGGCGAACTTGGATGTATTTGCATGGAATCATGAGGACATGGTGGGAATAGACCCAAAGGTGATGTCTCACAGGCTGAACATTGATCCTCATTTCAAACCAGTTCGCCAGAAGAGAAGGGCAATGACAGGGGAACGATACCTAGCACTAAAGGAAGAGATAGACAAGCTTCTGGTTAACAAATTCATCAGAGAAGCTTACTATCCGACCTGGGTCGCCAACCCTGTGCTAGTGAAAAAGAAGAACGGGAAGTGGAGGACTTGCATCGACTTCACCGACCTAAACAAAGCATGTCCCAAAGACAGTTTTCCCCTGTCAAGGATAGATCAGCTCGTGGATGCTACTGCTGGCCACGAGCTCCTAAGCTTCATGGATGCATATTCGAGATATAACCAGATCTCAATGAAGCCTGAAAATGAAGAGCACACCTCGTTCATGACTGATCGGGGACTATATTGCTACAAGGTGATGCCCTTCGGTTTAAAAAATGCTGGAGCAACCTATCAACGCTTGGTGAACATGATGTTCAAAGAGCAAATTGGAAAGACCATGGAGGTCTATGTGGACGATATGCTGGTAAAATCCAAGCAGATAGGTGACCATGTTCGCGACCTGAGAGAGATGTTCCAAATTCTGAGGAGCTACCAGATGAAGTTAAATCCACTCAAATGTGCATTTGGAGTAGCTTCTGGGAAGTTCCTGGGCTTCATGGTCAATAGTAGGGGATTGAAGCAAACCCTGAGAAGATCAAAGCACTGATTGACATGAGGTCGCCTACCAGAGTGAAGGATGTACAGAGTCTCAATGGCCAGGTCGCAGCATTGAGTAGGTTCATTTCGAAAGCTACAGACAAGTGTGTCCCTTTCTTTGACATTCTGAAGAAAGCAAAAGTTTCGAATGGACTGAGCAGTGTGAAGTAGCCTTCCAGCAGTTGAAGGAATATATGGGACGAGCTCCACTTCTTTCCAAGCCCAAAGAAGAGGAAAAACTGATCTTATACTTGAGAGTGTCAAAGCAAGCTCTGAGTGCTGCATTGGTGAGGGAAGAAGAAAAGACGCAGCTTCCAGTCTATTATGTGAGCAAAAGATTACAGGATGCTGAAACCAGATATTCGCAGATGGAGAAGCTGACTTACTGCCTGGTGATTGCATCAAGGAAGCTGCGACCTTACTTCCAAGCTCATACTATCAAAGTCCTCACCCAGTATCCGTTGAAGCAAGTTTTGCAGAAAGCAGATACCTCAGGTCGTTTATTGAAATGGGCAGTGGAGCTCGCGCAGTTCGATATCCAATTCAAGCCGAGGACGGCTATCAAAGCTCAAGCTCTTGCAGATTTCATTGCAGAATTTACGGGACCTGTGGATGATGAAGCCGAGTCTTCCGAAGGTCCAGCCTGGGAGCTTTTTGTTGATGGATCATCCAGCGAGTAGAGGGCTGGAGCTGGAGTTCTACTGATCAGTCCTGAAGGCCACAAAATCCTCTGTGCTCTAAGGTTTGGCTTTCAGGCGACAAACAATGAAGCCGAGTATGAAGCTCTGCTCGCAGGACTGCGTTTGGCTAAGGAGATGCGAGCTGAACGCTTGAAGATTTTCAGTGACTCACAGCTCGTCGTCAGCCACGTAATGGGAGAATATCAAGCCAGGGGACCTAAAATGGCCCTCTACCTTCAAAAAGTTCACGAGCTGTTAGGTACATTTCAGAAGTACGAGATAAAGCAGATCCCGCGAGCTCAGAACTCGCATGCTGATGCACTAGCTCGCCTCGCAACTACGCAAGATGCAGATTTCCTTGGGGCGATCCCTGTTGAGTTCCTACCAGCTCCAAGTACAGAAGAAAAGAATGTCATGATGGCCATATCCGTGCAGCCTGATTCCTGGATGAGCCCTATTCTCGAATACTTGCAGGATGGAAAGCTGCCCAGTAACAAGCTGGAAGCCCGACGTCTACGAGCTAGAGCAGCCAGGTATTGCATCTATGATGATGCACTATACAAGAAGGGGTTCACAGCACCGTTATTAAGATGCATTGATGGCCATGAGTGTGAAACAGTGCTAAGGCAGATACACGAGGGTCATTGCGGGAACCATGCTGGGGGGCTGTCTCTAGCTCAGAAGGCACTTCGCCAAGGTTACTACTGGCCCACCATGAGGCAAGACGTCATTGACTTAGTGAAGAAGTGCGACAAATGTCAGAGGTTTACTTACATTCTGCGAGCTCCACCGGCTTACCTCCAGCAGATGGTGAGCCCGTGGCCCTTTGCAATCTAGGGGATGGACCTGATCGGACCCCTACCGATGGCACGTGGAAGATGCAAGCATGCAGTAGTCGCAGTGGATTATTTCACTAAGTGGGCTGAGGCAAAAGAGCTAGCTGAAATCTCCACGGCAAAGATTAAGAAATTTGTGTGGAGCAACATTATTAGCAGATTCGGGGTCCCACAGCAGATCGTGACAGACAATGGGACTCAGTTCGCCAGTGATCAGTTTCTTAGATTCTGCAACGACCTCAAAATCGTTAAAAGTTTCTCAGCGGTAGACCATCCACAAGCCAATGGTCAAGTGGAAGCTGTGAACAAGATTATCAAGCAGACCCTGAAGATGAAACTGGAAGCAAAGAAAGGAGCATGGGTAGATGAGCTCCAAAAAGTATTATGGTCTTATAGAACCACAGCTCGCAGCTCCACTGGCGAGACCCCATTTTCAATGGTGTACGGATCGGAGGCTATGATCCCAGCTGAGTTTGAAGTCACCTCGCAAAGAAGAGCGACCTTCAATCCAAATGACAATAATCAGCTACTTGCAACAAACCTGGACCTGCTTGAAGAACACAGGGAAACGGCCAGGTTAAGAGTAGCCATCTATCAGCAGAGAATAGCGAGGTACTATAACAAGTATGCTCGCATTCGCAGATTCAATATGGGAGACTTAGTCTTACGCATCATTCTACCAGGAGCCCGCAAGCCAAGTGACGGATCCTTAGGCCCGAACTGGGAATGACCGTATATTGTCAAAACAGCCTTGGGAAATGGAGCTTATCGCTTAACCAATGTAAATGGGGCAGAAATCCCCCGAGCTTGGAATGCCGAACATCTCCGCCCTTATTATCAATAAGTTTTTCATTATTTGTAATATGGATTAATTGTAAATGATGGCTCCATTTTTCCCCTGTTTTTGATTCAACTTTCTTCACTAGGCTAACGGGCTCCGAGCTCAACGGTTCAAGAATATAAAAGAGCCTAAAAAGCAAGTGACTAAGTGTCCTTGCATAGCTCGCCTAATGAGCCAAAAAAGCAGGCGAGGTGACGACCCCTGCATAGCTCGCTATATATAAAAGAGCCTAAAAAGCAAGTGACTAAGTGTCCTTGCATAGCTCGCCTAATGAGCCAAAATAGCAGGCGAGGTGACGACCCCTGCATAGCTCGCTATATATAAAAGAGCCTAAAAAGCAAGTGACTAAGTGTCCTTGCATAGCTCGCCTAATGAGCCAAAAAAGCAGGCGAGGTGACGACCCCTGCATAGCTCGCTATATATAAAAGAGCCTAAAAAGCAAGTGACTAAGTGTCCTTGCATAGCTCGCCTAATGAGCCAAAAAAGCAGGCGAGGTGACGACCTTTGCATAGCTCGCTATAAATAAAAGAGCCTAAAAAGCAAGTGACTAAGTGTCCTTGCATAGCTCGCCTAATGAGCCAAAAAAGCAGGCGAGGTGACGACCCCTGCATAGCTCGCTATAAATAAAAGAGCCTAAAAAGCAGATGGCTAAGTGCCCCTGCATAGCTCATCAAACATTCCGACAAACCAATTACTTATACCTACGAAATTTTATTAAGTTGGTGAAACAAGCAATTACTTTAATTATTATCAGATTTTAGGTTCATTGAATATCAGCTCGCAAGAAATGTGAAGAGCAAAAAAGTATACACTGGCCTGAATAACATTCAACACAGAAGAAATAATGAAAGGTATTTTCATTAAGTATTGAAACTGGTTACAAATTGAAAGTTGCAAAAATACATGAAAAAGAAGTGAAAACGAGCTGTTAGTTCTCGACGGGGGGATCTGGATCAGCCGGAGGTTCTGTACCAGCGGTGGACGAGGCAGCTTTTGCTTTGAAATCCTCAATGGTTTCGAGCCCTATGTCCCCAAAGATAGAGAAATCCATGTCTGGATGGGACATCCACAGTGTATAGAGGAAATCGCGACCTGTTCTTTCCTCAGCCTCATCCATTGCATCTGCAACCCGCACTTCTAGTTCTTGAGCCGCTTGGTCTCTAAAGGCCGTTAGCTCTTCGAAGGCATTATCAGCGAGACGGTTGACGACCTCAGCCTCTTTCTTCATGTCTTCAACTTGCTGCTCCGCAGCCTCAGCCCGCTGAATAGCCTCCCCTACTTGCTGCCTAAGCACCTCAGCTCGATGCTCAGCCTCCTTCGCACGGTTATCCGCGGTTGCAGCCTCCTCAACCCGTTTGGTTGCAGCCTCCTCAGCACTTTTAGCTGCAGCTCCCATCTCCTCAGCTCGCTTCTTGGCCTCCTCAGCCTGTTTCTCGGCAGTTTCAGCTCGTGCCAGAGCAGCATCGACCTGGTGATGAAGTACTTCAGTCTTCTCTTCTGCAACTAAAGCCCGCTGATCGTCCAGTGCCGCCTGTTGCTCAGATTTCTTCAGATCTTCTTTCACTTTGAGCAGCTCATCCCTTAACATGGCATGCTCATTTTCTATTTTCTTCAAGGCTTCCTCAGCTACTTGCCTTGCAGCGTTTGCCTCAGCGATCTGAGTTTCCTGACCTTCTATTCTGCCTGAGGCTAAGCGAGCTAGATCATCAGTGGCCGCCTCCAGGTCGTATTCCAGCTTCCTCATCTCATCCTTGGCAGCCTTGTCTCCCTTCTTCGCTTCATCGCAGCAAGGGCACCCTGGAAAGTATGAACAGATTAAAATATAGTCAAGGAAGGAAATCAGCAGATGAGAAAAAATAACTTACCAGCATGCAATGGCGAGCCGCGAACTCATCCAGATCCTCGCCCCTTAGGCACCTATTTTCCAAGACATTCGCGTGATTGAGCATAATTGTTGCCCAGTTGTCAAGGAAAGAGTTCAAGTATCTTCCTCCAGGACCCAGCTCGATATCTGATCTGGTGGGTGAAGGAGTTCTCTCGCGCTCCGGGATATCGCGCGCATCATCGTGAGAAGCACCACGTCGCGACACAACAGTACGCCTAGTCGTATATGCGCTGGGGCCAGCTCGGGTTTCCTCGGAAGCAACATTTGAAGAAGCATCACCTTTTCCAGGCTGCGAGCTGGAAGGCGGAGGTTGCTGAAGATTTGTAAAAACATCGGAAAGAGACATCTCACTAGGAGCAACAGTCGAGGGAATAGTGGCTCCAGCAGCAGCATGCACCTCGCTGGGAGCAGCAGTTGAAGGGGCAGTGGCTTCAATGACTGCAGGCACTTTGGTAGATGCAGCAACTGCAGGAGCCTGGTCCTGGCCAGATGGTTTGGAGCGTTTGGAGGGTGCCGCTGGAGTGGCCAAGTCTTCGGCGGGTCGTTTTGCTGAAGGAGCCGAGGAAGCTTGAAGTACAGTGGGACATGCAGGAGGAGATTTCATGAGTACAAGTTTCCTCCTGTTGGCTGGAAGTTTCGTAGACGAAGGAGCAGAGGCTGGAACACGAGCTAGGGATGGCAATGAAGCCCCTGGAGTAGATATATGATGTGGAGAAGAGGATGAGTCAGCCTGTGCAGTAGGAGCTGCAGGGACTGGGTCTAATCTTGTCCGAGCTGGAGCAGGAACTGAAGAAGAACTTTTTCTAGACGCACCCTTTGAAGGGGTGCGGGTTGAAGACGATTTCGCCTTCGTTGGTGTGCGAGCTGAAGATGATTTTGATTTAGACGAGGTGCGAGCAGGAGCACCTCGAGATGAAGTCTTCCGAGCTGGAGAGAGTGAGCGAACGTTATCCTCTGATGATGAAGAGACTGTTGGCGGAGGTCGGGAAGTAGACGCATCCTGAACCGAAACCTCAAAAACAGAAGGAAGTCTAGGCCTGTCACTCATCTTGCCTATATCTTCCTCAGCTCGCAGAAGAAGAGATTCCTTAGAGGGGGCAAGTTTGTAAGCTCTAAGGATAGCATCGTCGAATCTGCTGCTGATGCCCACGTCGTCCGATTTGGCGAGCTTGCCAAGAGCTCGTTCCTCCCCGCTGCTGAGAGGAGACTCGTCCATTTTCAGCACTGCACAGCAAATGATCAAAGAATGATAAGTAATGAAGATACAAAACGAAATCAGCTCGCTTTATTTTCTTATGAATACCTGGTTTCAGGACGAAGCTGAAGTTTCGGAGATTTGCAAGAGATGGGCACGAGATATAAAACCAACTCGTCTTGTACGACCCGACGTTGGATTTGCCTTTCGCTTCTCCTTTGGGCAAAAGGTCTTTGTATTGCGACTGATGAGCTGTGAGATAGTAAATACCATCTGGTTTCTCTCATTCTCCCGCAGCCAGGGCCTTGAAGGAGTAGAACTCTTGAATAATCCTCGGTGTAGGGGCATGAAGGCCGTTCCTGTGGAAGGCTATGGCCAGCGAGATCAACTGTGTGTAAGAATTCGGAGTCAGTTGGAATGGCACGAGCTTGACTTTGTTGAGAAATTCGATCAAGTACGGTGGAACGGGGAACCGCAACCCCTGCTCGAGATGCTGGGTGCTGACAGCGATGAATCCCCTAGGTGGATAACATGCATGATTGCTTGAATCAGGCAGCAGTATGCGGCAACCAAAAGGAATGTGGAATTGCTTGACAAGCCCTTCCACCTCAGGACGCTTCAACGATGTGGGATGACGAGCGAATGCTTCACGGGCCTCTCTTCCCTGAATAGCATGAGCTCGGGCTTTATCATGCTCACGAGCTTCGTTGCTTGGAATCATTCCTTTGCGAGTTCCACTTGAAGACATCTAAAAAATAGATAAAAAGTAAATACATATATATCATTGCAGGAACAACAATGGTGATGGAGCAAGATGAGCCCAAAATAGAAAGTTTGAAGAAAAAGAAGCCTCACCTTGAATCGTTGATGAGTAGAAGAACGGCGAGAAAGGCTGAGGATTTCGTAAAAGGTAGTGGGTCCTAGTTGCTTGAAAGCTTGAAAGCTTGAACACTTGTTTGCTTTGGAAAAAAGTGACAGATGAAAGAAGAAAATGGAAAGGGACCAATGATTTATATAGACAGGCAAGCGTGAGTCCCAACCGTCAGATCTTTGGAAAGTGTAACCGTCATAAATCTGACGGTGCAGCGTAAAACATGGCCTTGGAAATCATGCAGCCATCAGTTGAAGGACGTGCGCATTAAATGTGCGAGTAAAGGACGTGCAGACGTCGCTTCAGTTACCACCTGCATGATCGCCACGTGTCGTAACTGAAAAGGTGGAATTCGAAAGTGCACAGAGGCGGTTATAGAAGTAAGCGTGCCAAGGAAGCCAACTTTTACCAGCAAATTCAAGCTCCCAGCTCGCTGAAGCGAACTGAGAGCTGGGGGGCTAATGTTGTGTGTATTTTTTGGATTCAGTAGTTGGGCTGGTAAAAGTCCAATTTAGGCCCATTTAAGACTCGATAAGAAGGCCCAATAAGGTCAACGTAGTCAAAGCCCATCAGAAGAGGCCCAGTATTGACTCAAAGACCATCAAGCCTTACAGCTGGCATCAAACAGACTTATAAACGCAGCCAGGTCGCAGCTCGCCGCCTGCGCAGCTCGTCTCTCAGCGAGCTCGAGCTCGAGACCACCATGACACGTCAGCTCGCTCAGACACGTGGTTAGTTCAGTATCTTCCAGGAAAGGCAGTTACCAAGTTCAACCATGATTCTCTCTCCGAATAAGGCAATTGCCCAATCAAACCATGATTTCCTCATCAGATATGGAGATCAATTCGAAGTTAAATTCAAATCAACATTATCTTGAGATAAATATAGAAATTTCCTGATATTATCAGAATATATTAGGAGATATAATTAATTTGTAATTTTTTTCCTTATTTTTCTCAATTATTTAGGGAATGTAATTAATCCAGGATTCTTTTCCTGATTTGTACAACCAGAATTGTAACCCTTCTTTCCCTATAAATAGGGATTGAAATCATTGTAACAAGAGAGAATAATATTGAATGATATACTGTCACTCTGCAGAGATTGAGAGTTGGGCAGCCGTGGACGTAGGCTTTAATTGCTGAACCACGTAAAATCCGGTGTTCTTCGTTTGATCTTCTGTTTCTGTCTTTGTCTTTTCTTGGTATTTGTGATTTCTCGTATTAATTGCAGGTATTGGGCATTGATTACTCGTCGACTGAATTCCAACATCGACAGGTTTGATCTTTAATTTTCCATTGTTTAATTTTGGTTTGTTGAATTTGGTTAGGAGATCGAAATGTGTTGAAGGGGGAAAGTCTTTTTTAGCATTGAAGACAGTTGGTGGATTGGATCTCCACATTTTTAATTTTTTTTTCTCATTTTTTATATCTTATTTCATCTTTGCCGTCCATCTTTTAAAATAAATGGTAAAGATTTATTGTTTTTTAATTTATATTTTATTAAATTAATTTTTATTATTTTAAATTTTAAAAGAAAATTAATTTTAAAATTAAAGATATTTTAATCTTTGTTCATCGAGCCACAATCAATGGTTATGTTTAACCGTCTTTGAGTGTCAACATGAGGATATTTTGTTATAAAAACCAAACTTGAATTGTATCTGATTAAAGTCTTACCTTAAAGGCTTTTTGTGCATTTTGCTCCTCATGAATCAAAATTTCAATTATATTTATGGAAAAAACCAAATGAGTAAAATATCAATTTAGCCTATTTCATCAGTCAATCAACGGTCATACCTAACTGATAGAACAATGATTAAGGGTTAAAATTATAATTTCCAATCATGATGATGGATTGTGACGCAAGGATAGCATATTAAAGTGAGAAAAAAAAATGAAAGAGAAGCAAATTTTATAATTGTTACACGTGCATGCCGACCACTCTAAACCACTTTTTCATACCTTCACCCACCGTCAACTAAGGATGGCAAAATGGACAGGGTTTGCAGACCCTGTCCATACCCATAAGAATGAGGTTCGGGTAGAGA
This sequence comes from Litchi chinensis, assembly GCA_019925255.1. NCBI lineage: Eukaryota > Viridiplantae > Streptophyta > Magnoliopsida > Sapindales > Sapindaceae > Litchi > Litchi chinensis. Next base: position 44,227,970 of record CM034461.1, read on the forward strand.
CCCGCACCTCTTTTAAAAAAATCCTTAAAAGAACTGGATGCGAAAAAACCCGCAACATTACGGGTAGGATATGGATCTATCCGCGGGTCTCCATCAGACCCGCAATATATATACCCCTACCCAGTTCATTTTCAAAACAAACCCTAACCTCTCTCTTAACTCTCTCGACTCTCTCTCTCTACACCCCTGACGCCGTTCGACGCGCCTCTCTCTCTCTCTGATCGCCGTCACCGTGTTATCTCCGACCACCAGAGCATCTTCGTCTCTCTCTCTCCATCCTCGACCAACAAAACCCAGATCTGTCTCTCGAATCTGCATCGCCGCCGTTGCTCCACTCGACTGTGCCTCTCTCTCTCCATCGCCGCCGTGTTATCGCCGACCACCAGAGCATCTTCGTCTCTCTCTCTCCATTGTCGACCAACAAAACCCAGATCTGTCTCTCGAATCTCCATCGCCGCCGTTGCTCCACTCGACTGCGCCTCTCTCTCTCCATCGCCGCCGTGTTATCGCCGACCATCATTTTTAGAGAGAATGACTCCAGCTTCTTCTTTTTCTTCTTCATCTTCTTCACCATCTACTTCACGTTTGTCTGCTTTGGCTTTACCTTTTACCTTGAAGAATCATGGCTCTGCTGCCAACAAACGAGGTATATATACCCTTCTATGTCTGTCTTCAAGATTTTATCTTGATGGGGGGATTTTGATTTCTTAATACTTTTTTGTTCCTGCCCAATATTTTTTTTATAGCTTATGTTGTTGCAAGTAGTACTTGGACTTTGTTGTTGTTCATGATCATATGAATTTGATTAATGTTCCCACTTGATCAAAATCAAAACAGATATAAGGAAAAAAATTATGCATATTCAAACACCAGCTACATTATCCATTTGGAACATGCGGTTCTGTTATACTTGCCTGCTCCAAGCACATATAATTTTGCAAAAGTAACTGGAATATGTTGTACATCATAAGCTCAATGATATCACAATAGCTATTTCATGCAGAAAGGAAAATGTTAGATACCTTGTATACAAAAGTATAGTAGACTAGAGATTAAAGTATAGCAACAAGAAAGAGAACGTATTGGCAACAATAACCTATTAATATCCCTACTTAGCTTAAGAAGTGGGATGTGGGACAACATTTGGAACATGATTGGCATTACAAATTCATAACTAATCACAAATGTAAGTGACAGAACGTATTCACATTTCACGAATCTTACTAACAGAATCAAAAATATTTTAATACAATATCCACACAGGGAACACAAGAAGAATGTACATGGAGGAACATGAAAGAATATTTCAACTGTTGAGAATTTTCTGGCTAGGATAGACATTTTGAAGCATACATACACTTCAACATAACCAACAGAGATGGATCAGAAATCACCATAGATACTACCAGTTTTCCTTCGCAATATTTTTTTATAGCTTATGTTGTTGCAAGTAGTACTTGGACTTTGTTGTTGTTCATGATCATATGAATTTGATTAATGTTCCCACTTGATCTTAATCTTATTTGACTGCTTTGTAATTTTGGTTTTGTTGTTGCTATAATTGGAATTTGGAGTCATCGCCTAATATGATGTTATTATAAACTGATCATCAATTGTTACCGTATATGGTTTCAACCACTAAAATAGCCATGACCATGTTTAAATTGATGATTTTTGGCACAAGTTGAGGCTTCACTATTGCTAATGTGCTATGATTGAAGCAATGAGTGATTGATCTTGTTGGAAATTTCTATAGAAGGGAAAAGTGAGGAACAAGAGGTTCATTCATCAATGTATGTGCAAATTCAATGTTTATAAAACTGGTTAGTTTATAATTGTTTTTGTAAAGGAGATGTGTACCTTGTTTGATCATTAGCTTATTCTGATAGTAAAATATGGATCCTTGTGCAATCTCTTGAAATGGGTTCTGGTGTGTTTCTTCACATTCATAACATAGATGACTTTTCAGCTTGCTAATTGTTGTTGATAAGCATGTGTATATTGAACACATAGTCTTGTCGGTTAAACAAATGGACATGGTCTGGGTTCTGCTGAAATCATTGTATGTTGTTGTTCTTTTCCCTCCGTTTTAAACCTGTAATTATGTTCATTGTGCTTGTGGACAATGTGTAACACACGTTGTATTTAGTTCGTTGCTTTTGCTTTGATAGTTTCAATTTCTTTTGTATCCTGATTTAGTTCAATCAAGTTTGTTACATCGTAGGAGATTGCATCCGGAAACATTGGAAGCATTAATGTGTGCGCAAAATTGGATATGGGCTCCACTTCGAGGTATGAAAGTAGTAATAAATTTGATTATATTATGTATATTATTTGTAATCTATAATTTAATCTTTAATTTTTCACTTGATTTATTCTATTAGGTGGTGTTCCGGAAGAAGAAATATGTCATAAACAAGATGAAGAAGAGCCATCAATATCTTGATTTTATTTCTTATATTTGTATTTATATTTTTTTTTGTCACTTTTGGGATGTAAATTATGGATAAATTTCAATTTTTAATGTTATTTTTTGTTTAATTTTGAGTGTGGCATATTTTTTTTTCAAAATTGGTAAGAATAATTGTAGAATGAATTATGTGATGTGAAATTAGTGTAGTTTAATTTGTTTTAGAAGAAAAATTGATATATTTTTAAAAAACAAATCAGGTTAAAATTTTTGATCTATTGAATTTGTTGTTCTATAGGGAATTTATGAAAAATTTTGGAAATTTTTTTTAAAAAAAAAAATTCGGGTCGATCCGAATAAATTCGGGTTGACCTGAATTCAATCGGGTCAATCCGATCACATTTGGACCCGATCCGATCAATCTCCGGATCTAATCCGGTCAATACGGGTCTGATGCGGGTCTGAACAGACCCGCAAAAAGTGCGGATAGGATTTGGGCCAGACCCTCAAATTTATTTGAGGGTATGGGTAGGGTTTGGACCCTCAAATAAAAATGAGGGTCCAATGCGGGTCTGGGTCTGGTGCGGGTCCAGACCCGCATTTTGCCAACTTGCCGTCAACCCATACCCAGTTCACCCACCGTCAGCCCACACCCCGTTCACCTACCGACCGTCCAACTGAGTTGCAGCCGTCGCCCGTGGAGGACCCCGTTCGAAACACACTGACCAACGGACCCCGTTCGAAACAAACCCACACACACCTTCTCCGCCGCAGCCCCAGTGTCCCTCCACGTCTTGTGAGTCTGTGACCGCCACCCAAATGAGCATTTCACCGGCTTCTGCCTCTGCGAGCGTCTTGCCGTTCTAGACCACTCCTCTTCCTTCGTTGCTTCTTCTTCTTCGTTACGTGGGGACCCGATTTGGTGGCCGCCTCACCGAGTCCGCCGCCAGCCGCTTCTTCCAACAACTCGTCTCCACCCTCCATTTCTGCCACCAAAACGGTGTCGCCCACCGCGAGCAACTCCATTGGAGGCCATTTGATGATAGTCTCCATCAGTGACCATGATCAGATGGCCTCTTCCGACTGGAGACGATGGAGACCCCAAATTCTTTCTTTTTTTTTTTGAAACACCAAACTTTTATTATTGTTATTTTTTTGTTTTCATTTTTTGTTTGGAATTTTTGTTGGATTTATGATATAATCTTGTCGTTGATGATGTTGGATGTGTTTGAAATTGGAGATGATAATAATGGTGATGACGATGAACTGATGATACTGTTGGTGATGAATTGAGGATGGTTATGGTTGAAATTTTGATGAACTGGTGATGAATGGATGATGATAATGTTGGTGATGAATCGATGATGATAAAGGATTAGATGGTTGTGTTTTTTTAATATAATTAAAAATGTATATTTAATTTAATCAAATATATTTTATATATTATTAATTTTTGGATTTAAGGGTGAATTTATAATTTTATAAAAATTATATATAAAGCCCTCTAGAGGTATTTTCGTAATTAAATAATATTTCACTATAAATAAGAGTAAATGAATCTTTTTACGTTATTTATTAGATTTGATTGTCAATTAATTACTAATTTGATACTTTTTTAAAATATTAGGATGTATTTAAACTTTTTTTAAAATATAATTTAAAATTTTGACATTATTTTAAAATATTAAAGTTTATTTAATTTTTTTTTTTAAATATAGTTAAAAATTTGATTATTTTTTAAAATCATCATCATCTCTTTAATAAATATTTATTAAGAGTAAAATATCATTTCAATTTCAAACAAATTTTAGTGATGTGAAATTGCATCACTATTCACCCACCTTCTTCCCAATTTTTAGTGCCATGCAATTCTATCACTTCACCCATTCTCTTCTCATTTTTTATATACAGTAATAAAAATCTGATCGTATCACCACATTCCCTGTATTCATTGTCATACTCCCAGTCATATTCATTTTCAACGACTCCGTATGGTTCACATTCCCAACCACAAACAATGAAATAAATATTTAATATTTTGTTATTGTAACAGTCTCATTATATTTATCAAGGGTAAAAATATGATTTCAGTTTCAAACAAATATTAATGACGTGAAATTCTGTCACGGTTCACCCACCCGCTTTCCATTTTTAGGTGGTGTGGAATTCTATCACTGTTCACCCACCCTCTTTCCATTTTTAAGTGGTTCACCCACCCTCTTCTCATTTTTCACATACAGTTAATAAAAGTCTTATCTTATCACTACAATTCACATACAGTTAATAAAAGTCTTATCTTATCACTATATTTCACATACAGTTAATAAAAGTCTTATCTTATCACTACACTCTCAGTATTCATCACCGTACTCCTAGTCATATTCATTTTCAATGACTCTGTGTGGTTCACATTCTCAATCACAAACAATGAAACAAGTATTCGATATTTTATTTACAATTTTAGTGGCGTGGATTGTTCCCCCACTCTCTTCCCATTTTTTATATATAGTTAATTGATAAAACAATGTATGAGCAGCGAGTTGTTCAATATTTCCCCAATACATTTTGTTTGTCTTCAGGTAGAGAGAAATAATACAAAGAAAAAGAATTACAATGAGGGCCATGAATCAACAAATTGAGCAATCCGGAAGAGGTGATTCTGATGTGGGTACTTGGAAAGTTGCAGAGGGAGAGGTTGATGATGATGGAAGATCTAAAAGAACTGGTACAGTATATCATCATATCTGATCTTTGTCTGATTATATATCTGTGTCTGTCACTCATGCATGCAACGCGTTGTTATCTGACTTCTACTTTTGCAGCTATGTTTAACGTTTGACGTGATCCATTAACAAAATCATCAACACCAAACAAGATTTTCCATTTTCGATTGAGCTTGTACGGGTGTAAAATGGTAAAAATATGAATTTTATAAATGATGGGGTACAACCATCTAGAAGAATATTGTAATTTATGAATATATATTCAAAATCTCTTTTAATAATTATTTTAGCCACTTTCATGTCCTATTTTTTTTATGTTTTATTGAGGTAGTAAATCATGGATTAAAAATGAGTATTAAAACAAAACACCAAGTCAGCTTTTTCTTTTTTTCACTTATTTGAGTCAATATTTGACTTCAAATATATATATATATATACTTTTTTTTTTCTGACTTCAATTTACTACTTCGGTGTTAACGTTGTTTTAGTTTACAGTTCGACATAAATGAGCATTTTCTTTAAAAGAACGTATTCAATCTTTACGTTTTTAGTAAAAAAAAAAAGTTCTTTACTTTTCACAATAATTTCAATTGAAATTGTTTGCTGATGCATGTAACGTTCAGGGCAACGGTGAAGAAATATTTTATTATTATCAGAGAAGTTATTAATAACTAAATGACAATAAATTTTAATGTCATTTCATTACTTTCTATTTCAATATATATTTAGTATATGTTTTATACAGCTTGTTTATTGATTAGAAAACTTTTTTTTCTTAATTTTAAAAGCACTTTTAGATTTATCTTGTATTACTTGGTTATTATTTTGGTAGAATTTTTGAATAATTAAAAAAAAACCGAAATACATCTAAAATATCTATCATAATAGGAAAAACTGTCTTTCAAAAAAAAAAAAAAGAAGGAAAAACTCAAATTTTGGGTTTATTTTTTTGAAATATTAGAATATCTATTATAGTTCGGTTGTATTTTATTAATTTCACTTTACCCTTCTAATTTAAATCACTAATAAACTCTGTATTGTAAACACTTCACTATTCTCTGTGTATTTCTTTCAACAAAATTTTTGGAGATCTTTCATCTTGGAACCTTTTTAAAATAATAGTTTTAAAATTTATTTTTAAAAATAAAAAAACATATTTTAAAAATATAACATGTTTGGTAGGATTTTTCGAAACTTATTTTTAAAACAAAAAATTATATAAATGTATTTTATATTATTTTTGAAAATAAATAAAATAGTTGTTTGGAATGAAAATTTAATTTGCTTTGAAAACATATTTTGAAATTGGTAAAAAACATAAAATAAAAAAAAAGAGTTGTTTTTCAATTTTTGGTTATCATTTTCAGAAATGAATTTTTCACCTTCAAAAATACGTTACAAAATAATTAACTAAACACTTTTCACCCATTTTTTATTTTTGAAAATTAAAAACCATTTTTAAAAACGAATCCAAATAACATCTAAATTTTCTAAATATTTTGTGTTTTTCTGAATTTTTTTTAAAGATATTTTTTGATGCACATGTGTGAACAATATGACGTCAATTATGGAATATTAATATATTATAATTTTTTGAATTTAGAAATGAAAACATTGTATATGGATTTTAATATTTTACTATCTTTTAAAAGTCATTTTTAGTACTTATAATTTAAAAGAACTTTTAAAACGAATTCAACCAAATGATTTACAATTTAAAATATATTTTTTAATTAATAACCAAATAATCAACAATTTTCTTTAAAAATTTTACTCATAAAAGATTTACATTTAAAATATCTACTTTGAAAAGACCAAATAAAGTCTTAGAGAAGACCAAATGAAACCTTAGTTTTAGTGTTGCCTGTTGCGATTAATATATAATGGTGTAGTGTTGACCATAGTTTTCTACTTTAATATTTTTAATAAAAATTAATAATATAATTAACAATTAATTACTACCATTTATAGATAAATATTGTAACTATAGGATTTTCGAAATTAAAAACTATAAGTATTTTGAATATCAAAATTTTGTTTTATTTTTGAACATATATATGATTCCATTAGGTAGGGTGAATAGGAATCCTAATAAAAAATGAATGATTATTATTTGATGAAAAGAAATAACATCTTATCACAGTCTAATTTTGATGACAGAGAGGGCTCATTCGTTCCGCCTGATAAAAGAAAGAAAAAAAAATCACATCTTGTCACTATGTTAACCATTTGTAGCCAACAAATCCTGAGAGGATGTTCTTCGATGATGCCCACAACCAAGGAATCGGATTAATTTCATTATATTTACCCTGTACCTTGTCAAAAAAATTCTGGACATTTGTTGATGAAATTGCTGATATATGTGCAGGGACTGTGTGGACAGCAAGTGCACATATAATCACAGCGATTGTTGGGTCAGGAGTGCTGTCATTGGCCTGGAGTATGGCGCAGTTGGGATGGATAGCTGGTGTATTCACTCTCTTCAGTTTCTCTGCCATTTCCTTATATACATCTGGTCTTTTGGCTGATTGTTACAGAGATCCTCTCTCTGGAAATAGAAATCGCACTTATAAGAAGACAGTCAAAACCTTCTTAGGTATATATCTTCACAACATCCTATCTTATTTATGAAAAAATCTTTCATGAAACTATTTTACAGTTAATGTGTTAAGATAAATTAATGTAATAGTGTCATTTTTTTTTCTCTAATCTTTTCCATTAGTCTTTTCTTTTTCTCTTACCTTTCTCATTGATCAATTTCACCACATCAGCCGTGAAAAATCTCATAAAAAGTTTTTTTCCTAATTCATACCTGTCAGAGAGTAATATTGATATCATTAGAGGAATCTTATAGTGAGTTATAATTTTGTCAGATGCTGATTTCCATTTGTTGGGTGGTTGGTATCAGGTGGATCACAATACATGGCTTGTGCATTGACTCAATATATATTACTTTGTGGGATGGTAATAAACTATACGGTCACAGCAACAATAAGCATGGTGTAAGCTAGCTAGCTACGTACATTAGCACATACCTTTGCACAGTTTACACATTTATTTCAGGATCAATTTGTACAAATGAAATAATTATAAATGAATGTTTTTAGAGCCATAAGGAGGTCAAACTGTTTCCACAAAAAAGGTCATGGAGCTCCGTGCAAGTTCTCAAATAATCCATACATGATTGCTATTGGAGTTACAGAAATATTTGTGTCTCAGATCCCGAACTTCCATAAGCTTTCATGGCTCTCTACCATTGCAGCAATCATGTCTTTTTCCTATGCAGGCATTGGAATGGGGCTATCTTTTGCAAAGGTTGCATCAGGTAACATTAGCTTCTGCCATGATCTGAATTGAAGCTCCCAAAAATTTTATACCATTTTTCTTGTTCTTGAAAAGGCTTGCATATTGGACAGGAAAAGGAGAAAAAACCACTCTAACAGGAGTAGAAATCGGGCTAGATTTAACTGCAGCAGAGAAAACTTGGAGGATGTTTCGAGCAATGGGGGACATGGCATTGGCTTGTGCATATTCTCCAGTTTTGATTGAAATCCAAGTATATATATATATAAGCCTGTCTCAAATGAATTTGTTTTCAATTGTAATATCATCTAATGAATCTGTTTTGATGTGGACAATTAGGACACATTGAGATCATCACCACCTGAAAACCAAGTAATGAGGATGGCTAATGTGATATCTACCCTTACCGCTACAACTTTATACATGATATGTGGTTGTTTTGGCTATGCTGCGCTGGGGAACCATGCTGCAGGCAACCTCTTGACTGGCTTCGGATTTTACGAGCCATTTTGGCTGATTGACTTGGCTAACGTCTTCATCGTGGTCCACCTCATAGCAGCATACCAGGTTCATTATTCATTTTACACTCTAATACTATAAATTTTTTCAAGACCCTCGAAATCAAAATGTTTGATGTGGTTATCTCTGATATATGGCATGATCAACCTTGGATAGGTAGTAGCTCAACCGGTATTCGACTTGGTTGAGACATGGGCTGGTGCAAAGTGGCCTAAATCAAATTTTATAATGAAGGAGCACCCGTTAAGCCTCGGAAAAACCAACTTCACATTTAGCCTCAACTTCTTCAGGATAGTATGGAGAAGTGTTTTTGTGGTGATTGCCACACTAATTTCCATGGCACTACCTTTCTTCAATGAAATTCTTGCACTTCTTGGAGCCCTCTGCTACTGGCCCTTGACAGTGTATTTCCCTTTGGAGATGTACATTTCAAGGGAAAAGATCAAACGAGGAACGATCAAGTGGCGTGGGCTTCAGTTTATGAATTTTATGTGCTTTCTCGCTGGTTTGGCGGTGGCAATCAGCGCCATTCAAGGCTTGATCAAAGGTCTTCATACTTACAAGCCCTTTACGTTGAAAGAGTGATACAAATAGCCGTTTGAGTACTTAAAAACTACATATTCTGGCTAGCCTAGTTTCATTGTACAAATTAATTAAGTTGTACCGAAGTGCCTGTTAAAGTACAAATATATATATATATATATATATATTATTGTATAAGATATTGCAACTTTTTCGTTAGAATTTTGATATAATTCTTAAATATAACATATATAATTACAACTACTTCTTGTATCATATTAAAACACATTTAAAATTTCATGATCGGTTATTTTTATGTTTATGTTTTTCATGACTTGTTTAAGATTGTAAGCATGATTTTTTACGCGAAATGATTGGATTATAAAATCTGAATAAGTAATATGACATGGTGGCTTGAATCTGGATTTATAAATGAGGAGTAGCCACTAAACGTCAGCAAAACAAACTTCACAATTAGCCTCAACTTCTTCACTCTTCAGGCTAATTTGGAGGACCATATTTGTGGTGATTGCAACACTTATTGCCATGGCACTGCCCTTCTTCAATGAAGTCCTTGCACTTCTTGGAGCCTTCTGCTACTGGCCCTTGACAGTGTATTTCCCTTTGGAGGTGTACATTTCCAAAAGCAAGATCAAATGAGGAACAATTAGGTGGTGTAGCCTCCAGCTTCTGAACCTGGTGCTCTTGCTTGTTGGTATGGCCGTGGCAATCAGCTCCATTCAAGGCACGACCAAAGCTCTCCATTCTTACAAGCCCTTCGTGTCTAAAATGTGATCCAAATACTCGTCTGATTGATTTGAATGCTATCTAGCTAGTTTCATTTAAAAATTAAGCTGTTAGGTATATGTTTATTTGAGTAAAATATCTGTTTCAGTACAAATTACATAATAAATGACGTATATTGAGTAGGATAAAGACTCGAGTAATGCTACACCAAATAAAATTTTAAACAAATTTAGTATTCAAATAATATGGTAAACTTATATTTAACGATCACATTATCAATGCCTCATCCTATAATCAAAATAGATATTATAGATCATTTTATCATATCATTTGGATAAAAAGCTTGAAAATTTTTGTAGAAAGTATAACATTATTGTAAAGATAGATATTATATCATAGATATATATATATTTATCAAAGTTTTCCATATATTACAAGGGTTTTAAAAGATTTTGCTCCAGTTAGTATTATTATGACCTTTATTAATGCTACATTATCAAGATCAGATTTTTTTTTCCATAATTTCTTCAGCAAAATGTCTAACAAGGTTTATTGAAATCAAAGGTTATATATGTTTTTAAGATATTTATATTTACACTCGAAAAAATTGGAAGAAAACGTGCATATTATCTTATCAAAATGTTCTTTTAGGCAATCAATAATTTTTATATAAACAAATCTTCTTTTTTTTTTTTTTTGAAATAATTATATAAACAAATCTTATAAAAGCTTCCATCTACCATATGAAGAGAATTCATTTCTTCATCACATGATCATTATGTATTGATCTGTTATTTAATTTATGTTGTACGGTTTAATGAATCTATGATCATCTGGTCTAAGGACGGTAATGGATTGAATCGAAGCCGGATTGGTCTATCTCGAACCTAATCCCATTTTTCGAAACTAACATATATATGTTAATTTATACAACCCTAGAGCACAGAAACTAATAGGTATCTTCCCATTTGAATGAAGTTATCTTTAAAGCTTATCTAAGACAAAGGTAACATTTCGTAACACACAACTCTAAACACTTTATTCTCCTAACAACCAGCTGACTAAACATGACTTTCATCAGTGTATTTGGTGTTAACACTTTGGAAGCTTTACAACAGGATTGCCGACACAGAGACCCGAATTGTTCAAGAAACTGTCTTCATACGCAAGTTTATTGAACTCATCCGGAATAATCCCAGAAAGTTTATTGGAAGACAAGTTGAGAGCAGTGAGCCTCAACTGTCCTATTTCAAGTGGGATTTCGCCTGATAATTGGTTCGGGGAAAGATCTAAATAAAGCAGACCAGGCAACGATCCAATCGCTCTTGGAATTCCACCAGAAAGTTCATTCCTGGAGATATTCAAAGTAGTTAGTGACTTCCAGGAAATTATCTTCGGTGGCAGTTCATGTGAGAATTGATTTCCATCAAGCAGTATAGTAGTGACCTGCGAAAGGCTTGTCAACTCAACAGGAATTTCCCCTGACAACAAATTGTTGCTTGCTTGGAAAAAAAACCAATTTTTTCCAAGAAGCAACTCCAACAGGCATTCCACCCGAGAACCACTTGTCACTTATCTCCAATATTGTCAAATTCCAAGCCATCTCACTCGGTAACTCACCTAGAAAACGCGTTATCACTCAACATTAAAACTCGATAGATTGAAAGCCGTCCACATCCGCGAAGGAATCTCACCAGAAAACCTGTTGTTGTAAAGCTGAACCGTCCTCAAACTGGTACAATTTCCAAGCGATATCGGGACCTGCCCACTAAGATTATTAGTAAAAGCAACAAATACTTGCAAAACACCTCCAGCACACAAGCTTTCAGGCAGCTGGCCACTGAATTGATTCCCTTCTACCTCAAATGATTCAAGCATCGGATGGAGGCCTAGTTCTGGTGGCAAGATCCCACTCAAATTATTGTAAAACAAGCGAAAATCTGTCAGCTCCGGAATCAGACCAATACTTGGTGGCACCTCTCCTGACAACTGGTTGGGGTAAAGGTGCAAGAGCCTCCAATTCTGTAACTTGCCAAAATCTTCAGGTATTAAACCCGTCAAGTGATTCATAGAAACATCAAGTTCAATCAATTTCAAAGTCTCAACACTTGTTGGAATCTCACCAGACAGCCTATTATAGAACAGACAGAGTTTTGTCAAATTCTTCAACTTAAAAACCCACCTAGGAATATCACCCTCCAAGTGGTTTATTGACAAATCCAACACTTGAAAGATTGCTCAAACTCTCAGGAATTTCGCCTGCCAAGTTGGCTTCCGTCAACCACAAAAACTTCAACTTTTTCAGGTTTCCAAATTCCTGAGGTATCTTTGCAGGCAAGAACTTGTCATTATAGGCCAGACCCAGTGCTTGTAGATTTGACAAGTCACCGATTTCCACGGGAAATGTTCCATTGAACTCGTTTTGATAAAGTTGCAACGTCTGCAACTCCGATAGTCGGCCTATAGCCGGAGGTATATCGCCTGAAAAGTTGTTGGCTCCAAGGTCCGTACTGAAGACCCGATAATCGGTCAATATCGGCCGGTATCGCGCCCACGAAATAGTTTTGAGACAAGTCGAGTACTTGGAGCTTGGTGCAGTTGTAGAGTTGTGTTGGGAATTGTCCTGAAATGTAATTCAAGGCAAGGTCGAGCATGGTTAGATTCTTCAGGTCGCATATTGTAGCTGGGATTCTCTCGGTAATGTTTTTGTCTCGGAGCGATATTTCGGTGACCGAATCTTCCGATACAGGAAATTTCCGGCCAATCACAAGGTGATGAAATGGAGTTCCAGGATTGGAGGGACGGTGGGTTACCGAGTTGTTGCTTGAGTTTAAGGAGGATGGTCAGTTCCTCGGCTGTTGGGTTTTGTGAAATTACTTGGAAGGGTGGGAGGATAGGAGGAGGATGAGGAGTGAGAGTGGCATTTGGGGAATGACAAGGATAGTTTGGATATTTTTGGTAGTTGCCGTTAGTTGCTCAGGTTGGAGTGTTTTGCCGGGACCAACGGCTTTTTGAAAACTAGTTAGTTGTTGGAGAGGCCATGTGTCTGGGGCTCCGGGGTTGGTTATATATAAGCAAGGTTTCGGACTACAGAAATGACACTGGTGATCGTTATAATTGCGAAATTGCAGCTATTAAAGTGGTGGTTATTGGAGCAATGGACCAATCAAAACTTGAGTGTTGTGTTGCATATCTATCTGATCAACTAAAATCGACATCATTACCCATGGGTCCTGTCCTGCCTGGTCTTTGGGCTGATTGTTACAGAGATCCTCTCTCTGGAAAGAGAAATCACGCTTATAAGCAGACAGTCAAAAACTTCTTGGGTATATATTTTCACAAAAGCCCATCTAATTCATACCCCATTTCAGAGTAATATTGATGTCATTAGAAGAATCTTATAGTGAGTTATAATTTTGTTAGATGCTGATTTTCGATTTATTGGGTGGTTGGTACCAGGTGGATCACAATACATGGCTTGTGCGTTGACTCGATATATACTTCTTTGTGGGATAGTAATAAACTATACGGACTCAGCAACAATAAGCATAGTGTAAGCTAGCTAGCTACGTACATTAGTACATACCTTTACGTATATTTATTTCAGGATCAATTTGTACAAATGAAATAATTATAAATTCATGTTTTTAGAGCGATAAGCATGTCAAATTGTTTCCACAAAGAAGCTCATGGAGCTCCATGCAAGTTCTCAAATAATCCATTATCCATACATAATTGCTATTGGAATTTCAGAAATATTTGTGTCTCAGATCCCAAACTTCCATAAGCTTTCATGGCGCTCTACCGTTGCAGCAATCATGTCTTTTTCCTATGCAGGCGTTGGAATGGTGTTATCTTTTACAAAGGTTGCATCAGGTAACATTAGCTTCTGCCATGATCTGAATTGAAGCTCCCAAAAATTTTATACCATTTTTCTTGCCTTGAAAAGGGTTGGATTTTAATTTGGACAGGGAAAGGAGAAAAAACTACTCTAACAGGAGTAGAAATCGGGCTAGATTTAACTGCAGCAGAGAAAACTTGGAGGATCTTTCGAGCAATGGGGGACATGGCATTGGCTTGTGCATATTCTCCAATTTTGATTGAAGTTCAACTATGTATATATAAGCCTGTCTCAAATGAACTTGTTTTCAAATTGTAATGAAGTGATTCTAATGAATTTGTTTTGGTGTGAACAATTAGGACACATTGAGATCATCACCACCTGAAAACCAAGTAATGAGGAAGGCTAATGTGATATCTACTTTTAGCGCCACAACTTTATACATGATTTGTGGTTGTTTTGGCTATGCTGCGCTGGGGAACCATGCTGCAGGCAACCTCTTGACTGGCTTCGGATTTTACGAGCCATTTTGGCCGACTGACTTGGCTAATGTCTTCATCGTGGTATACCTCATAGCAGCATACCAGGTGATCATTATTCATTTTACACTCTAGTAATAATAAATATATTGTTTGTTATGAATTAATTCCAATGTCAATTACAAGCTGACCATTGAATCATTTCAAGTACTGAAATTTTTTAAACACCCCCCGAAATCAAATGTTTGATGTGTTTATCTTTGATATATCTCATCATCAACCTTGGATAGGTAGCAGCTCAACCGGTATTCGACTTAGTTGAAACATAGACTGGTGCAAAGTGGCCTAAATCAAATTTTATAATGAAGGAGCACTCGTTAAGCCTCGGCAAAACCAACTTCACATTTAGCCTCTACTTCTTCAGAATAGTATGCAGAAGTGTTTCTGTGGTGATTGCCACACCAATTTCCATGGCACTACCTTTCTTCAATGAAATCCTTGCACTTCTTGGAGCCTTCTGCTACTGGCCCTTGACAGTGGATTTCCCTTTGGAGATGTACATTTCAAGGAAAAAGATAAAACGAGGAACCATCATGTGGTGTGGGCATTTAAAATTCCATAAATGGTTATATTTATTTACGTTTTTCATGACTGCATGATTTTTCATGTGAGATGGTTGGATTATGAAATCTGAATAAATAATATGACATGGTGGCCTGAATCAGGATTTATACATGAGGAGTACCCACTAAACATCAGCAAATTAAACAAACTTCACAATTAGCCTCAACCTTCAGGCTAATTTGGAGGACTATTTTTGTGGTGATTGCAACACTTATTGCCATGGCACTGCCCTGCTTCAATGAGTCCTTGCACTTCTTGGAGCCATCTCCTACAGTCTTACTGGCCCTTAACAGTGTATTTCCCTTTGGAGGTGTACATTTCCAAAAGCAAGATCAAACGAGGAACAAATAGGTGGTGTAGCCTCCAGCTTCCAAACCTGGTGCTCTTGCTTTGTTGGTTTGGCCGTGGCGATCAGCTCCATTCAAGGCATGAACAAAGCTCTCCATTCTTACAAACCCTTTGTGTCTAACATGTGATCCAAATACCCGTCTGATTGATTTGAAAGCTATCTAGCTAGTTTCATTCACAAATTAAGCTATTAGGGATACATTTGTTTGAGTAAAAAATATGTTTCAGTACAAGTTACATAATAAATGGTGCATATCAAGTAGAATACAAGTATAAATAATGCTACACTAAATAAAATTTTTTCCAATTTTATTATCTAAATAATGTGACATTATTGTAAAGACATTATATCAAAGATCCAGATGCATATATATTCTTACAAAGCTTTCCATATATTACAAGGGGTTAGTTTTTAGCTTACTAAAGATTTTAAAAGATTTTGTTCCAATTACTATATTATGACCTTTATTAATGCTACATTATCAAGATCGATTTTTTTTTCCCTTAATTTCTTCGTCATTTGATAAGATTTATTAAAATCAAAGTTTATATCCGTGGTTCAAATATTTATATTAATTTACACTCGAAAACATTGGAAGAAAAGGTACATATCATCTTATCAAAAATGTACTTTCTAGCCAATCAGTAATTTCTATATAAACAGATATTATGAAAGCTTCCATTTAAGAAAATTCATTTCTTCATCACATGATCATTATGTATTGACATGTTGTTTAATTTATATTTTATTGTTTAATGAACCTATGATCATACTGGTCTAGGGATGGTAATAGATCAGATTGAAGTCGGATTGGTTTGTCCCAAATTTGATCTGATTTGTTTATGGGGTGCTTCAAACGCGACCTGTGATTTGAATGTGTTACTTTTTCCATCTCAAATCTAAACCTGTTTAGAATAATCTACCCTTAACTCTACTCAGTTTAACTTGACTTTAATTTTTAACATATCATAAATTTTATGTAAAAGATAAATATACAAACAATAAATAAACATTAAAACTTAAAATAATTCTATCTTTACTTCAAGTTAATATCATATCTAAATAATATCAATATAAAGCTCATAGAAACTATAAATTCATTGAGTACAAACATCAAAATAATAACTATCACGTGATAAAGTTTCGTTTTATACATAAAAATAAAAATTAATACATAACAAAGTTTCATAACAAAAAATAATGCACAACACTTAAAATAAACTATAATAATAATAATAATAATAATAATTTTTTTTTTTAAAAAGTACTAATAATGCTAATAAAAAGTAATATTTGTGTATAAGAAAAATATAATAAAATATGTTAATTAGGTCGAATCAGGCTAAAAATACTTACCCAACCCAATATAAAATCAAGTCAAACACTTTAGAACCTAACCCGATTCAAAACCCACTTTTAATGCCCCAATTAAACTTGTCCCAAATGGATCTAAGTCTCACCAATTTGGGTTGTATCGGGGTATTTTTGTCATCTCAATGTTGGTTTGATGACTATTGATTTATTGATTACAACTAGGAAATAATAAATGAAAAAAACACCTTGAAAATGGATGTATTCTAGAGACTGTTATTTTTTTTTTTTAATAATGTTAGGTGATCACATATTTTTCTTGTATTTGTTCACTTTCTACGAAGACTGAAAGACAGGCTCCAGCTGCTTTATTGACTGCTATATAAAAAGGAGAACAACAACCCATGTTTCAATTTTTCTTTAAGTGTTTGGTAGTTCGAAATTTACTTTAGTTTCAAAGACACGAGGTTATTCAAAATAAGCATTTGTTTTTCAATCAAAACCTACCTAAATGTCCCATGGTAATGTAGTAACTAGGATTTAATATTGACTACGTTAACAAAATTATTTAATATTGAATAAATTATATTAAATCAAAATAACATTTTTAAAAAGTTGATATGGATTTGGTGGCTTTCTAGATTTGTTTCATTTTTATGCATTTATATATATATGTAAAGACTGGTGGACCTAGAAATTGGTTTAAGAGGGGACACTTTAAATAAAAACAATATTTAAGCATAATTATAATTGGATACCATGTACATTTTTTATTTATGAATTTAATCCTGTAAAAAGTTTTATGTTATACAAAAACAATTGATGTCTAATAAAAATACCGTATCATCAATTTTTTTCATTCAAAAATAATCCTATTTGATTATCTAGTCAAAACTATTTATATTTATACAAAATAGAAAATTAATTACTAAACTAAGGCATACGACACAAAGTTAAGGAAATCATATATTATATATTTTGTTAATCAAGAAAATGATGATTTAGTTCTAAAAGTTGTGCTGTATAAAATAACTTAACTTCTAGTAATACAACATATTCCTTGAGTTTGAATGCAACAAGTTTATATTATAAATGCACAATATTAATACTACAAATTCAATTTAAAATGTTAGGATTAAAACCTTGATCGAGCTAAAAATATTGTAAATAAAAAAAAGTCAATAGAATAACGGTAATTAATAAAGAAAATACTAATTAAAAATATATTTTTTAAATTGGGAAGAGAGGATTGAAATTTGGGGCCCTAGCTTTGCTGAGAGGTTTGGATACTAACAAGGCTATGCCTGCTGCAACTATAATTAAACTTAAGTCTTAAAAAAATATTAATAAATAGAAAAAATAAAAACAAAAAACAAAAAACAAAACAAAACGTTACAAAAGTTACAGAAGAATGAAGAAAAATAAACAATATTAAATTTATTCATAAAATTATATATATAATATTTAAAAACTTATTTTTTTTTCAAAAAATTTCATTTGGGCAAGTACCGCACCCGGGCCTAAGCTAGATCCACCTCTGTATATGCATATATATTTTTTTCAGGACTTACACTAAACAAGATTAGGATTTGCTAAAGGCTTTTTCAAGATTAAGTACAACGATACCAAAATATAAAAGAAATGTCTCCCTACATTTTTGTACAAGTCAAAGTTTCACAACATAAGAGGAATGTTTCCCCACAGTTAATGATACTGAGAATTGGGTTTGAATCCTTCACCATTAGTAGAAAAAAAAAAATATATATATATATATATATATACACACACACACACACTTGAGTTAAAAGAGCAAATGTGCTTCCTCATTCTTTTACTTGTAAAAAGAAGTTAGT
Source organism: Litchi chinensis (assembly GCA_019925255.1). NCBI lineage: Eukaryota > Viridiplantae > Streptophyta > Magnoliopsida > Sapindales > Sapindaceae > Litchi > Litchi chinensis. The sequence goes on from CM034461.1 coordinate 44,246,651, forward strand.
GCAATTGCATCGTGTATTGCGTTTTCTTTGGAACTTGACATATTATTCTGCATGACGTTGGATTATCAGGCCACCTACCGTTTGCAGGTTGGAAATTTCAAAATTTTGCATAGTCTAGTAGTCTACCTGGAAAAATAAACCCTTATCCTAGATCAACCTACTGCTTCACAAAAACCTATGATTAGGATTTCACCCTCCACATCGGTTAAACTGAATTATAATTTATTTTAGATCAAATGCTTTTTTGAAGTAGGTTTATATAAGGATATTTTCAAGTACTTGATATCATTAAATGGTTTTCCATCATTAAAACAATTAAAATCTTAAATTATATCAATTAAAATCTTTTGACTAAATTATTGATTGGGTAACATTATCCATCAATTATCTATTGAATTAATTATAAAGGTGGCTATTAAAACCAATTTAATTGTTATAGTAGTTTGGTAAGGTTATCTAATTAGTAAGATAGTCAAATCCTAAATATAATATATCTATAATATGCTATTAAGGTAAGTTTAATGAATGAACAGTGTTAATTAAAAAATACTGATTAGAAATCTTACTGTACTGTCGATGACAAAACTTTACGAAAGTTATGTATCTAAAGGATATTAGGTAAAATATATTACATTGTAAAACTTTCCTTTAAGTCGATAGCTAGTTTGACAAAACGGCATAGTGTGAGCAAGCAATCGTCGATGATGAGGCAGAAATTTTGTACATATACGATGTACAACATCAAAATTTAACTGTCATGTACTAGTATTTATATAAAAATGTCTTCATCTATTCTAGATCAACACAAATATGCATCCAGAAGATCAATAATTTATAACTTCAGTGGTTATATGTTAAATGGATTAGATTTATTTTGGATATTTTTTTAAGAACAAATCCCATCCATTTAATATTAAACATGATAGTTGAGCAGTCAAAAGCCCAAATCTTATTAAAGTCAATACATATTGAGTACATAATTAAAAATATATATCTGTTTTTTTAAAATAAATAAATAAATATATGTACACGCACAGACACTTATACAAGTCACAGATTTGACTAAAAAAGCAAAGCTTCTTTCTCCGACGATTATTCCGCGGCTGCTGTTAGTTTTCGACTTGCTTTTATTCTTTTCCTATCCATGATAAGCATAGATTAGACTACCACCAACGTGAAAACATGTTGCGCCCCACATCCCCACTATTTTTATTTTCTCAAATTGACACAAAATATATATCAAATCTATTAAAATTTATAAAGAGTAAATATTATATATGTTAAAATATTAATAAAATCAAACAATATATGTGTATCAACGTTCATAAAATATAATAAAAAAATTCTTATATCTATAAATAAATTGATAAGATGAAATTTAAATTTCCATCACAAACTTAAACATTTTCGAACATTAATAGAAATAATAAGGTGATGTTAACTTTAAACATTGTGGTAAATCATGCTTCAACCACCAACGCACCAACAATAGAAAAATATCATTTGTCAAAGATCTAGTAGATTTTTTTCTTCTTTTTTTATCTTCTTATCTAGAAAAAATGATGCATTTGTTGTTTTAGCCACCATCACTAGTAGTAGCTAGCCTAGTTGAGGGTCAAAATGTTCAAACATCATTCAACAATATAAAAATGTTAAAGCAGATATAATTTTTTTTTTTTTAAGGATTAGAATTAGGTTAAAGGATTATCGAAACCAATCAGAATGAAAATATTAATGATGCAGCATAAAGAGTTACTCCTATACAGAAAAGATCGATCCATACGAAGGTAAAAGGTCTACACACACAATTGGTGGAGGGATTATATTTACTAGATATAAAACTATATCTCTTAATATGAGATTGTTGACGTATTAACCAACGAGGCCAACAACCATCTACGAAGCAAATATAGATTTAGACATCTATATTCACATATCACAAATCTTGAGATTGTTACTTTCCACATCTTTAAAATATGAATTAGTTGAATGTTTCGCTTAAACTGGTTGATGAAATGGATTTATATCCAAAGTGTGATTTTACTATTACACTAATTAAAACTATAAATATGTATAGATATTATTAGTGTATAGAGAGTTCATTATCTATTTCTACTACAACATTAATTTATCACCAAAAATTTTGATTGATTTTTATTACATCTTATATTTAAATTTAATAGACATCAACCACCCATCCAATATAGTTACAATATGTTACAGCATGACCCATATACACAAACAGTCAGTTGTCTCCCATTTTTGTACCCAAATAGCAATTCTACATAACATGCAATTTAATCCTTTCATTTTGCAAAAATCCAAATGACCTCCTACCTAAAAATCTTAATAATAAATAGAGAACCAAAGTTAGTTACTGATGCCCTCAAAAGAGGTAACACCCCTAAATTTGATCAAAAAGCAAGACAAGATCCCAATTATCCAATGAACATGCCCTCAAACCCTCAAACTCTTTAGGATTCCTTTGTAATCTTTGACCGGAGTGTGTGTGTGTGTTTAGAGTTAGACAGGCAAACTACCATTAATTAAGATAAAAGCAAAGTAGGATGGTATTGTTTACTTCTAGAGGGAATACTATTAGGCAGACACCAGCCTAGCTAAAAAATTTATTATTGTTTTCTAATATTACTTTATATCTTTTGGAAAATTTGACCAAGATCTGGACAACAGGAATCACACTCACACGGTCAAATATTCAACCACTATGGCACAATGACTCAAGTACAAAATAACATTAAAAATAAAATGGGATTCTCATCTGAAAACCGAAGCTTCGCATATGTTGCCAACTTGTACATCGATTATCTGGCCCCATTTGTCTCACTTCTTTGTCTCTAGATTCCTTTGACTAAAAGGCTGTTGACTTAATTTTCATTGACTTGAATTCAGCTGAAAGCTTGCTCCGAGCACCCACTACACACTACGGTTTTGTAGAGCCAGCTAATTATTTAAAAATGATTAAATTATAATATTTCGTAGACTCAAAATGAAAAAAAATAATAATAATAATAATAAAAAATGTCATTTTATTGAATAAATTTTAATTTTGTTTCTTTAAATCAAGGGGCCGTCACCTTTACCATTAATTATTGCTTGTGATCTCAAGTTCTCAATTTCAAGGACAAAACTGAAATAAAACTGTTCCGGTAGTAAATTTTCGAATTTGTAATAGTTTTAATTATAATTTTATCCTCAAATTATAATAATTTTAAAATAAATGAGAACTTGGCTTAATCCGAAGTTCAGCCAGGCAAGCTACTTGGCTGCTCGCCTGCTCCAACTAAAAAAGTGCGCTTACGAAAAAGTCAATAATCGGTCGAAAGCTACAAAATTACCCTTAAGAGGTTTTTATCTTTTATTTTATTTCTTTTTTTTTAAAAAAAAAAAATACTATCTTTAATTCAATTTGAACTAATTAATTGAACATTTTCTAATATCAAGTCATATTTGAAGATATTACCTCTCAAATTTTTAAATTATAAATAATCAATACTAAATAATTAAAGCTATAGACTAACAAATGGGAAAACTACCTTCTAGAGGAGCAACCAAGTAGATCTATCTGAAGCAGCCAATTCCACAAGTGAGACACGTTGCATTTCAAACCTTTATCAACAATCTCATGTGTTTCCATGCCCCATTAGGTGAGAAAACATCTTCGGTCACCACCAAATCATATTTTGCCATGTCTCGTATGTAACTATCCTTCATAAATACTATGATTAGAAAAACAGTTTAGCATTTATTAAGAATGTGACTAAAATGGTTCAGATTCATCAACTATATTCTTTTTATTTAAAAAATACTCCATCTTTTCTCTCATATAAGCTGTGTTTGGTGCATGGGATTTGACATGAGATTGGGATTGAAAATATCTCAAACTCTCAAATCCCATGTTTAGAGAGTGAATGAGATTGGGATTCAAGAATCCCAACCTCCTTCCAAATCCCATTCTTTTGTTATTTCTCAATCTCCACTCAAACAATGTCATTGCATGGGATGGGATTGGATTTTATTTTATTTTCTCCTCTCCCCGTCTCTCTCTCTCTCACAGCTTCTGTCACTCTCTTTCTCTCATCAAACCTCTCCTCCCTCTCTTCTTCTCTCTTCTTCTTCTTCTCCTCTTCTTCTTCTTCTTCTTCTTCTTTTTTCTCGAGTTGGGATGGTTCTGGGTTCGTCGCCGAACCCAGAACCGGCGATGAACCCAGAACCCAGGTCTGGGCTCGCGATGAACCCAAATCTGGGTTCTGGGTTCATCACCCCAGAACCATCTGTTCTGGGTTTGACGACGAACCTAGAACCAGATGGTTTTAGTCGGCGACAAACCCGGGTTCATCGTCGACCAGAACCATCTGGTTTTGGGCTCGTCTCCGAACCCAGAACCATCTGAACCACCAGATGGTTCTTGGTTCGGCACCGAACCTAGAACAGATGGTCGATCTTCTTTTTTTTTTTTTTTTTTGTTGTTGTTGTTGTTGTTAATGATTTGATGATGTTAAGATAATTTGATGATGTTAAAATATTGTTGTTGTTGTGTGAGATTGTGATATTGATAAATTGGATTGATGAATTGATGTTGAATTGTGGGAGATTATGGAGTTTGATATTGAAAGAAATGGGAGATTATTATTATTTTTTTTTTTAGATTTTTTTTTTAATTTTATATAATAAAAATTTTAAATTAATTGTATTCCAATCCAATCTCAATCTATATCAAACGTAATACAGGATAATTTTTAATCCAATCCTAAGTTTTACTAAATATGAGATTATGATTTTTCAATCCAATCCAATCCAATTCATTCCAATTCAATCCATTCCGATCCCGCGTATCAAACGCAGCCATAGAGTAAAACTATCCTAAAACAACTTCACTTGCATTCCAGTTACTTCTAATGCAAACACTTCAATAATTACAATGTTGATTTTCCAATTTGAAGTCAACAATTTTCGGTGGCTTCGGTAAAATTTTTGGAATTTTTACACTCTCTTTCACTGATCAATCAATGGGCATGGCCAGGACAGGACCCACGGGTAATGATGTCGGATTTTAGTTGATCAGATAGATGTGCAACACAATACCAAATTTGACCGGTCCATTACTCAAATAGTTGCCACTCTGATAGTGGTAATTTCGCAATTATAAGTTGTAACGATCACCATAGACCGAAACCTTCCTATATATAACGAACCCCAGACACATGGCCTGTCCACCAACTAACTAATTCTCAAAGCGCCGTTGGTCCCGGCAAAACACTCCAACCGGAGGAGCACCTAACGAGAACTACCAAGCATGTCCAAACTACCCTTTCCATTTCGCCAAATGCCACTCTCACTCCTCATCCTCCTCCTATCCTCCCTACCCTTCCAAGTAATTTCACAAAACCCAACAGCCGACGAACTGACCATCCTCCTTAACCTCAAACAACAACTCGGCAACCCACCATCCCTCCAATCCTGGAACTCCACGTCGTCACCTTGTGATTGGCCGGAAATTTCCTGTGTCGGAAATTCGGTCACCGGAATATCGCTCCGAGACAAAAACATCACCGAGAGAATCCCGGCAACAATATGTGACCTGAAGAATCTAACCATGCTCAACCTTACCTCGAATTTCATTCCAGGACAGTTCCCAACAGAACTCTACAACTGCACCAAGCTCCAAGTACTCGACTTGTCTCTAAATTATTTCGTGGGTCCGATACCGGCCGATATTGACCGATTATCGGGTCTCCAGTACATAGACCTTGGAGCCAACAACTTTTCCGGCGATATACCGCCGGCTATAGGCCGACTATCGGAGTTGCATGTGTTGCACCTCTATCAAAACGAGTTCAACGGAACGTTTCCAGTGGAAATTGGTGACTTGTCGAATCTACAAGTACTGGGTCTGGCCTATAATGACAAGTTCTTGCCTGCAAGGATACCTCAGGAATTTGGAAACCTGAAGAAGTTGAAGACTTTGTGGATGACGGAAGCCAACTTGGTAGGCGAAATTCCTGCGAGTTTGGGCAATCTTTCGAGTCTTGAAGTGTTGGATTTGTCAAGGAACCACTTGGAGGGTGATATTCCTAGGTGGGTTTTCAAGTTGGAGAATTTGACAGAACTCTATCTGTTCCACAACAGGCTGTCTGGTGAGATTCCGACAAGTGTTGAGATTTTGAAATTGGTTGAACTTGATTTTTCTATGAATCACTTGACGGGCTCGATACCTGAAGATTTTGGCAAGTTACAGAATTTGAGGCTCTTGAATCTTTTCGCCAACCAGTTGTCAGGAGAGGTGCCACCAAGTATTGGTCTGATTCCGGAGCTGACAGATTTTCGCTTGTTTTACAATAATTTGAGTGGGATCTTGCCACCAGAACTAGGCCTCCATTCGATGCTTGAAGCGTTTGAGGTGGGAGGGAATCAATTCAGTGGCCAACTGCCTGAAAACTTGTGTGCTGGAGGTGTTTTGCAAGGAGTTGTTGCTTTTACTAATAATCTTAGTGGGGAGGTCCCAAAATCGCTCGGAAATTGTAGTACTTTGAGGACGGTTCAGCTTTACAACAACAGGTTTTCGGGTGAGATTCCTTCGGGGATGTGGACGGCTTTCAATTTGTCAAGTTTGATGTTAAGCAATAACGCGTTTTCAGGTGAGTTACCGAGTGAGATGGCTTGGAATTTGACAAGATTGGAGATCAGTGACAACAGGTTTTCGGGTGGAATTCCTGTTGGAGTTGCTTCTTGGAAAAATTTAGTTGTTTTCCAAGCAAGCAACAATTTGTTGTCAGGGGAAATTCCAATTGAGTTGACAAGCCTTTCGCATGTCACTACTATACTGCTTGATGGAAATCAATTCTCACATGAACTGCCATCGAAGATAATTTCCTGGAAGTCACTAACTACTTTGAATCTCTCCAGGAATGAACTTTCTGGTGGGATTCCAAGAGCAATTGGATCGTTGCCTGATCTGCTTTATTTAGATCTTTCCCGGAACCAATTATCAGGCGAAATCCCACCTGAAATTGGACAGTTGAGGCTTACTGCTCTCGACTTGTCTTCCAATAAACTTTCTGGGATTATTCCAGATGAGTTCAATAACCTTGCCTACGAAGACAGTTTCTTGAACAATTCGCGTCTCTGTGTCAGCAATCCTGTTATAAAGCTTCCAAAATGTTACACCAAATACACCAACTCCAACAAATTCTCCTCCAAACACCTTGCTTTGATTATAGTTCTTGCCATTGTTGTTGTCCTTGTTACTGTTTTGTTGGCCTTGTTTGTGGTTAGAGACTACCTGAGGAAAAGGCTGCTAAAACATGATCTCGAAACGTGGAAGCTTACATCATTCCATAAGTTGGAATTCACAGAATCACACATTTTGTCGAGTTTGACAGACAGCAATCTGATTGGAAGTGGAGGCTCAGGGCAAGTGTACCGGATTGCAGTTAATGGATCAGGAGAATCTGTTGCTGTAAAGAGGATTTGGAATAACAAGAAATTGGATCACAGGCTAGAGAAAGAATTTATAGCAGAAGTTGAAATATTGGGCACAATTCGTCATGCCAATATTGTGAAGTTGTGGTGCTGCATTTCAAGTGAGAACTCAAAGCTGCTTGTTTATGAGTACATGGAAAAGCAAAGCCTGGATCGATGGCTGCACGCAAGGAAGAGAAGAACCACAACAGGGACAAGTTCGGTCCATCATGTCGTCCTAGATTGGCCGACAAGGCTTCAGATTGCAATTGGAGCGGCACAAGGCCTGTGCTATATGCATCATGACTGCTCTCCCCAGATCATTCATCGAGATGTAAAGTCTAGCAACATTTTGTTGGACTCTGAATTCAAAGCGAAAATTGCAGATTTTGGACTGGCCAAAATGTTGGCTAAGCATGGAGAACCTCACACAATGTCAGCTGTTGCAGGCTCTTTCGGTTATTTCGCCCCAGGTAAACACAAAAAGTTTTAGATTGCATGATATATAAAATTTAGAGCTTTAACGTAATTGCTGACCCAGTTCTGTTCTTGCATTGCAGAGTATGCTTATACAACAAAAGTGAATGAAAAGATTGACATCTATAGTTTTGGAGTGGTACTTCTAGAATTGGTGACAGGAAGAGAAGCCAACTTTGGAGATGAATATACAAGCCTTGCAGAATGGGCATGGCAGCACTACGCATACGAAAAGCCTATCCCTGATGTTTTCGATGAAGAGATCAAAGAACCATGTTACACGGAAGAGATGACCACCGTGTATAAACTAGCGCTCATATGTACCAGTACTTCACCATCGACTAGGCCTTCCATGAAAGAGGTTTTGCAGATTCTTCGACGCTGTTGTCCTGATGAAAATAATGGAGGGAAGAAGTTGGGAAGCGAGTTAGACACCGCTCCTTTTCTAGGCAGTAATGCTTATCTTTATGGTTTCAGGCATAGTCGGAAGGTTAGGGAGCAGCAGAATAATATTTCGCTATACAGTGCGTGATGAGCAATAATCATGAAAAAATCTACCGATTCCTTATAATACTCTGTAAATTTTTGTAGTTAATGTTCTCTAAATTTCAGGCCACGACAATTGAGGTATTTTTATTTTCTTTTATACTGTGCGTGTGTTTGGGGAAGAGAGAGGTAGATAGTTGGCAGGGAAGAGAACGATACTGTATTACAAGGCAGCAATAGTACATGACTTCAAAGAGTTGAGGTCTGTTGTAAAACCTAAAAGATACAAACTCAAACCACTCGAAACCCAGACAACACCCAACTGGCTCAACTATTATATACAAGTCTCAAATTCATTAAATAAAAGTAGCTACAACTTCCCACAACCACAAGAGCACCAAATCAATTCAAATGCCGAACAAGAAGTCTTCAAAGCACTGGCGTGCTTCAAGGTCTTCTAGGATGCTAAGAAAATCAACGGCACAGCACAATCAACTCCTAAACTGTAAGCTAAATCACCAGGTCATCCACAGTACTCAGCAAGGTTGACTGCTCCTAATTGGCAAACTTGCACTCTTTATAGTACATTTTGGACAACACCGGATCTCTCTCATGCACACACCTGTAGAACTATAAGAAAAGCCTGCTATATATGAGGCACTTACCAAGGTACTGGTTCTCTCTCTCCCTCCATTGCAGTGATTTAATAGAACAATTCACCTCCCAAACGTTTATGCTGTCGTCTGCAAACTTAACCTGCTACAAAGAACCACAGAAACCAAATGGACAGCACAAAGAGATCATAATTTGTAACAAAAATACAGTGGGTTTCAAAAATGCATGCCTTATCACTGGAGTCTGGAAAGATTCTGACCTAGCTCCATCTTGAGAACTCACAATGGCCACAAGTGCAGTACTTGGCTAGACAACATAAACAGGAGTGAGAATTAAGAAGTCAGGCTAATTTTCTCAATAAAATATCAGAGATAAGAAATAAGAGGAAGAGTTGTGTATCTATCCTCAGACACAAAACACAGTCAGGTTCTTAAGCACAGTAACCGGAAACATAGCGCGTATGGTGGTGCAGAACCTGCCACCACATATGCACCAGTTAGGAGGTTGCCTGTGTAAAATCCTTAGCATCATGAAACAGTAGGAACTTAATAAAAGAAATTTGTTACGGTTGTAAAAGATAAAATCATCAAGATTAGGGAGGAGAAAAAAGTAAGAAGATGTTCACATCTACATGAATTTTGGTACTCAAAATCAAAATTTTACATAATCCAGCCTTGCTATCACAATGACCCCAGTGACCTAACTACAAGGCCAAAAAATAAAAAATAAAAAAGTCAAAGCAGCATATTTCCCAACTAAAACAAAATGCAGAAAAATAATGCAAGAGAACAATTCAATAAGATTGGTAGTTAGATTTAAGACCTCCAGTCCCTCTGACAAGCCATTCTGATATACCCCAGTTTGATTTAGACACCCAGTTTCCATAAGTGAATCCAAATTAGTAGCATGCTCTCCACCCTGCAAAGATCCCTGAATCTCACTATCTACAGAACTCCAAAGTACTTTAAATGCCATCCGCTACAATCTTTAACCCACAATTCTCAAACAGAGAACTCACCTTGCAATTGAGGCTCTGAGTGCTCAATTTCGGCTCAAAATCCCTTTCAGCAGTTTCAATTACTGCCAGCTGATTACAAGGTTTCACTACCCCTTGATCAACCTTTGTGGTACCCTCTTCCCTATTTAGCAGTCTCCTGGAGGATACAGTCTCCACACCCTCCATGTAGCCAGAACCCAGATCCTCAGTTCCATCATCATTCCGTCCAATCCTACATGTTTCTGCAGTTTCAACATTAGGAACTTCACAGGGGGCGCACAACTCTGGCTTAGAAATAGGTTCTACCAATTTGGCTGATGCTGTCCCATTAACTATCAGCAAATTGCACATATTCATAGAAGTCTGCTCCTTCAAGGTGACTGACTCATGATCAACAATTTCACCCAATGGTGCATAAGCCACTTTGTTATGTTTGTCACTAGCCAAAAGCTCACTACTCGGCCTAGCCTCAGGACTGTTATTTGCATCACCAGTAGAAACATAACAAACCCCCGCAGTAAAGCTAAACTGAGATGTTCCACCAGACCAATTTGCAATACTTTCAGGAGAAACAGGCAGTTGGTTTTGTGGACTAACAGAGGCTCTCTTTTCTGTTTTGTCTGGCTTCATATCTACCATTTCATGCTCTCTTTTTCTCTTACGATGCTTTACAGAAGACCCAGATGGTGAAATTTTGTTGTCTTCACAACCTTTTCCAGCCTGCTCATTTAAGTTCCTTGATGGACGACATCGTTTATGCCCATCAGGTAAAACAAAAGTAGGAAGCTGCTTTCTGCGTACATGAGAAACGAAAATGTCCATTCCTGGCTTCCAAAACATGTACATGTTTATCTCTTCTCTGAACTCATCAACTGTTTCCCGTATATCAAATTGTTGACGTTCTTGACCACTTCCTCCCTCTTTCTTCCGCAAACCCATAAAAAACGCAGAATTAAGGCACTGCTTGGATGGGTCTACATATTCGTTTGGATAAGGATGGCACTGCAGCATCCCATCTGTATCCCGCTCTATCTGCACATCAATGCATGGAATAAAAAAAGAAAGTGACGCTATCTTAAATCATTTTAAAAGAACAATTATAATGAGTACATCAGAAAACTTGGCCAAAAAATCTGTTGATCATACCGCTTCCTAACATGTTTAGAGGAGATAGCGTTTACCTTCAAGGTGAGTTGTCTAAACCGAGACTCCACCCAGCCTTTCCAAGCTAGCAAATCATCAGCATCTGCTGCAACTATATCAACCTGCAAATAGTTCTTGTATGCCTCAAAGAAAAGATAAGGGTCAAACAGAGCACTCCACTGGGCTTTGTTAAGCTCTATCTCCTGCATGGGCACAAGTCACAAAGCAAATGGTATCGTAAAATGTACGCAGCTACAGAGAAATGTTTAACACCAATTGACATCTCACCTCACAGATCCGGTTACCATACTGGAACTGCTCCATCATCACGCGGAGAGTGCTTATAGAGACATTGTAGCTAGAATTCATACAAGGATAAGCAGGAGTTATTATTGGCATATGATGAGATCGGTCCCGAGGGTTTTTACGAGGATCCCATACTGAAAATCCTGGCTCATCCTCCTCTATGGGACATAACATGACAGGATTAGGCCAACGCCATTGTGTATACACTCTGAAAAATCGTGAAACCAGCATACTAGGAATTGCATTGGGATAAAACTGACAAACACGTGCGACCAAAAGAGCCCAATTCACACCACCAAGGTATCCAGTAACCTACACAATGAGGAGGAGGAAATGAAAACCATTGTATGGATGGCGAAACGGCAATTAAAATAGAAGACCAATGAAATTGCTTTTCTCACATTTGAATAAACGCCACGCCTTTTAGCCCAAAACTTCAAGCATCTAAGCGTCGTGCGGAAGTGCTACAACATTATGTGGATTAAAGGACAGTCATTTCGGTTACTTTTTTTTTTTTTTAAATCTACTTTGGTTACTTAATTGAATAAGACAATAAAGCATATGATATATTCACCTCGACATTTGGAACATGTTTAAGAATTTGATCAGCAACCCTGCATCCATTAAGACTGCGGACAGTTGGCTCATCAACATTATAAAGCACAGACATATCTGAAATATCAATGTCCTGCAAATACATCAATTTCAGAACAACACTGTCATCAAAAAACAAACATACAAGGAATACACCTCAACAACAGTTTCAAACAAAAGCAACAAATATGCATCAACAACGATTTCAAACTACTAATGAAAAAAATCATGCCATGTACAAGTCAAAATTCCCTAAGGTTACATTTGGTACGTGGGATTGGAATAGAATGGAATGAAATGGATTGAAATGGAATGGAATGATTGGATTAAAAAATTACCATCCCGTGTTTGGTGTAATTTGAGATTAGATTAAAAAATTATTGTTCCTTGTTTGGAAATATTAAATTTTGATCTCTCTCTCTCTCTCTCTCTCCCCCTCCCTCTTTCTCTCCCTCTCTCTCCTCTTTCATCTTCTTTGATCACCTCTCTCTCTCCCTCTCTCTCCTCTTTCATCTTCTCTAAACACCTCGCTCTCTCCCTCTCCCTCTCTCCCTCTACCCCTCCCCTCTCTCTCTCCCTCTCTCTCTCCCCCTCCTCTTTCATCTTCTCTAATCATCACTCTCTCTCTCTCCTCATTTCATCTTCTCCGATCATCACTCTCTCTCTCTCCCTCCTCCTCTTTAGTCTCTTTTCCTCTTTTCTGTAACCGACCACTTACCGTCTCCATCATCATCACCGACCCATCTCCGTTTTCGTTCCGTCTTCATCGCCGACTCAAGTTTGTTGCAATTCTCTCTCAAGTATCTCTCCCCCTCTCTCTTTCTTGCCAATGATGATGGATGTTGATGGGTCTATTGCTAGTGCAATTGGTTTGTTGTGGTTGTGGCTTTTTTCGGTTTGATTGTTGTGGTTGATGGGGAACCCAAATGATTGTGGTTGATTGTTGCGATTGTGGCTTTTTTTGGTTTGATTGTTGTGGTTGTTTAGGGTGGTTTGTGGTGGTGGTGGGAAAAAGAGACAGTGATAAAGATGGGTTCAACGATGATTGCTCTTGGGCTCGACAATGGTTGATGGAGATGGGTTTGATAGAGAAAGATAGATGGAGGAGAAGAGAAAGAACTAGAAGAGTGAGAGTCATTCCATTTCGATTTAAACCCACCAGTTAGAGTGGGAATGATGATTCCCGTGAGAATGGGAATGAAAAGAGGTTGGAATTTGGTTTTAAATCCCTTCCCAACCTCTCCAAACGTCGGATTTCATGGGATTGGGAGTTTTTAATCCCAATCCCATGAAATGTCTAGTGAACCAAACATAGCCTAAGTTCATGATGGAAATACAATGAATCAATCCAGTAGGCAAGACTTTTAGATATAAGGACCACTAGGGCATTCCACGAAACACAATGCGACTTGCAAAAGTAGTCATCTTGTAACACTAGTAGCAAAAGGTGCAACTGCAATATATTTTATGCATATAGGCTTACGAGATGCCTTAAATTGACTAAAGGAGGTTGCCCTGGGACCTTAGCCTTTAGCCTTTTCCTCCATAGTAAAGAGCTAGAAGGGACGTTTAAGTACTGGGCTTGAACCTCATAAACTAAATTTATAAGCAAAGATTTAGAAGAAAAGAAGAAGTCCTGGAGAAAGGAAATAAATAACTTACTTCTGGAACAACCAAAACAGAAATGCTTGCATAAAGAAGATCAATTGATATTCCCTGGAACTTGAACTTCATAACCGGGACATGAGCATCCGGAATTGGTTGAAGTTCAGTAACTTCTTCCATTTCAGCCAATATATCATGCAAAACAATGAAGAAGTCTTCCTGGAGAAAACCATTACAGGATTAGTCGACTTAAGTATTTATATTCACAAGCAACTGAACAAATATAAGCCAAAATTATTGTTTACCTCTCGGTTCACATAAGATGGCCCAACACATAAAGCATCTACATCTGCCCCTGGCCCATGTGCCTATAAAGATTGAAATTTGAATGAGTCAGTACATTTCCAAATATTGATAACTAAACCAATAAAATACTAAAAGAAAGAAAATTGAACAAATACAGTACATTATAGTTTTTGAAAACAGCACAAGTCAACGATTTGGCTTGGCTGTTGATGACCTCCTTCAGCCAAGTGAACTGAAGTACAGAGAAAAATTAGACCAACCATAGCATGTCCAGTCCTTGGGTGCAAAGACAGCAATTTGCATTCAAATTTTATGCTGATGATAGCAGCTACATGAAAACCCCTATTTAATCAAATAAATACCAATTACAGATACTTCTTACCCTTACTAGCCCAATATTTTTGCAATTACTTCCAAAAACTCTGCCATCTCTTTTATGTTTTACAATAATTTTTTCTGGTTCATACTCCATAAAAACTTCTCTTATGCTTCATGTTATCACCAAACAGAAGACAACTTGCCAACAAAAGAAGCATTGCATTCAGGCTATCAACTAACTCTGTATCTTTATACTCAAAAATTGCCAAAAATCACACATTGCTTGCTAGATAGCAAGCAATGTCATATGATATAATTACAAATTACTAGTTTATGCATGCATATCTAGTGAAAAACAAAACCAAAAGAGGAAAAAGTGCTTTTGAACCATAACTTAGACTTACCCCAAGTCGATAAGACCCAAAAGTGAAAATGACAGCATTTGCCTCCTCCACCATCTGATCTGTGTAGCCCCTCTGGTGGGTCAGTTGCTTAACCCAAGCTTTTACAACCTACAACAACAATCAAATTGTTCAAAACCATCAGTTTAAACACCTTCCCCACCCCACCAAAAAAGAGGAATTTAAAAGAGGAACCTGCAATTATAAACACACAAACCAAAAAAACACACACACACACACACAACCAATAAGAACACAAATTCGAAAACATCAATTCTAACATTGTCTTCATCATTCAAATAATGTGGTCCTCTACCTCAACCAATAATGCAAGAATCACTCAGCCAAAACAAACACACAAATACAACCAAAAATATTCCTCAAAGTAGTATTGAAATAAAGCACACCAAACGTATCCACTACAGTCAAATGTACATTTTGACGAAAATAAACAAACAACGAATCCAATAAACTCATCAATCACCTGATCGAGTTGACCAATAACTTCCTTCCTCTTCGCATCTTCTTCCTCGCTAGCGTACAGACCTGAAGCAACCAAAAACTACCAACACAAACCAAAACACTAAAAATCAGCAAAATAAAATCCAATTTCTCAAAAAAAATAAATAAATAACATTTAATTACAGAAAATATCAAAATTCACCTTCTGCAATTGAAAATTACGCTGAATATCAGCATCGGTGGGCTCGGCGACGGAGATAGGTTTGGTGATGCCGTACTCCTTTACATTTTGCGTGGACGAAGCGTGTGGAGTCTCGGGGCCCACCATTTCAGCGGCCTAATCGCGGAAAAGGCTTGAATCGGCACAAATTGAAGCGATTGCAGTTCATAACAAGGCTAGCTAGCGAATCGATTGGAAAATAAAATAAAATTTTAGAGGTAATAAAAAGGCGCGTTATCTGGGAAAATTGGGGTTTGTTTTGGTCGTACTTGAGAGGAGTTAGTGGAGGAAAAGCGCGGCGTTTTGGATCTGAATTTGGACTATGTGAGGGAGAGTGGACACCGGAGATGACCCAGCAGGGATCGGGTTGTTGATTTCGGTGGACTCAGGCTGGGACTGTTTTTAGAGGAGTGGTTTTCGATCCGGGTTTATTTGCACTTTTATTATTATTATTATTATTATTATTTATTTTGTGCGAACGCAAGTTGACTGTAACAGCCGGGATTAGATAGAATGAAACGGGATGACATTGAATGTGATTAAATTCTTAATGTACCCTATCCGGTCTTATTAGAATTGGATTGGATTTCATTTAATTGATATTAAAATTATAAACTTTATAAAATTATTTTAAATAAATTTATAATTATAGTAACGGTTAGTTACCATAGTGATTATTTATTCACATAAACTTGATTTTACCCTTATAAATGTATGATAGAGACAGAGTGTTGTTATATCCTTTTTAAACCATAAGTTGTGGTATAATGAATAATACAACAGTACCTGTGGTTCAATAAGGATATAATAGTATCTTGTCTCCATCATGCCCCGACCTATAATTCGATGAGGATATGACAGCACACTATCTCCACCACACCCTTTCGGGGATAAGACTAAAGCTCATATGAACAAATAACTATCATAGTGATTAACAATGACTACAAGATTCAATACAAAAATACATATACTCTTGCTAAAATGTGCTAATCACAGCATAAAACGAGAGATACTGCTATAGAGGATGTTGGTTGTTCATAGTAATTATAATGTTGGAAAACTATTATCCTAATGTAATATATATGATTTTATAACCAAAATATATACATATATTGAATGAGAGAGTTTATATCAAATGAAAATAACGCAACTGATCAATGAATTTGAATAATATTACATTTATACTGTAATTAAACTATTTTTAAAAATGCACCAATAAAACAACAAAATGAATGCTATCATACCCAAAAAATAATAATAATAATTGAGAGATAAAATATAATTAAAATATCCTAACCTAGCAATTTTGATGCTATAAATATAGATGAGGAATGTTCATAAATTAAAAATTAATTAAATTAAAAATTACAATTTATAAAACAAAAATAATAAAAATATATATATAACAATAGAGTGTAATAATTAATTAAAAATTAAGAATTCACTCTTTTATATTAATAAAATATAAATATACTATATATAAAAAATATGGAAAATAAAAATTTAATATTTATATAAAAAATTATTAAAAATAAAATACAGCTGCTCTATTAATTTTCAAAACAAATATAATATATTAAACTTTATTTTTTAATACTTAAGTGCCAAAACAAATAATTGGGCGATAACAACGAGTTTCCTAACCCTCGCTGTAACTAATATCCTAAAATAGAAACACAAAAACATCTAGGTAAAAAACGAAGTAAAAACGTTTATAATAGGCCACATGTATTCTCAAAATTCCATATCAAAATAGGTGTGTGTATATATATATATAAATATTAAAGATATAATCATCTATTAATATAAACACAAACTAAATTACAGAATTTTAATTAAATCAATAAAACCAATTATAGAAGCTCAAAACTGTTGAAGTCATCGCTTAAGTGAAAATGTCAGTGTCATGGACCCACACGCAGTAGCAGGGACACCCACGTAACAAACACAACCTCCACTTAAATTTCTACTCCAACCCCTACATGCTCCGTCGCCTCTCTCCTCTTCTCCGCACCCTGCCTTCCTTCTCCTCCTCCGCTACTCCTATGGCGCGTTCCCTCGGACGCGCCGCCCCTCTCGCTTCCGCCGCCTTCCTCCACAGCCGCTCTCCTTCCAACGTCGCCTTCTTCTATCACGACGCGTCGCCTTTGTTGAAGTCGTCGTTTCTAAGGCGGAGGAGGTTTCACGCCCTGTGTGGAAGAGAAGAAGAGAGAGTGTCGAGACCACCGAGAAATGTCTTCGCTACGCAGAGAGGCTACCGGAAGGTGCGGCGACGCGCGGCGAAAAGCAAGGAGAGGGAGCTGGAGCTCAACGTCAGTATTTGCATCGAAGACGAGTTACCTGATGACGCCGAAATCTCGGTATTCATGTTTTTTCAACATTGTTGTATTGCTTTTTCAATTTATTATTTTTTTTCAAATTTATCTCGCAAAATGTCATTTGATTGGTTAGTTATTCATGTCACATAATATGATATGAGTTGGTTGAAAATGCGTAGTAGGTGTAGGCCTGACAAATTAGAAAATTTTCTAACCAATGAGGTGGCTAGTTTGTTATAATGTTGTCGAAATGGTAATATAGTTGTGGTTGTTATTGAAGCTGTATGATTTGTTGTTTTGTATGTGCTGTAGAACATTGCGGAAATGCTTCGTCTCAATGCGCCCACGTTGATGAAGTCTGCTTTCAATAATTTAAAAGATTCAGAGTCTAAAACGAGAGATACTGCTATAGAAGATGTTGGTGGGTTTGAAAGCATTGAGTTGTCTATACTCTTTTGCAATGATGAATTCATTCGCAAACTTAATAAAGAATGGAGGGATGAGGATCATGCGACTGATGTTCTGTCGATGTCGCAGCATGTTCCTGAACTCAAACTTCCTATTGTAAGGAATCTATTATTGATAAAAAGAAGAAGAAGGTATTGTTTTGGAGTGATAACCACCTGATTTATTGACATACTTGCCTTCTTTTGCAGCTGATGTTAGGTGACATTGTAATTTCTGTAGAGACTGCTGCAAGACAAGCAGCGGAAAGAGGGCATTCACTTCTTGATGAAATACGCATCCTCATGGTTAGTTTAATAGATGTTTGTATTATTATTTCTACATTCTTCACTTTGTTAGTTGAGTCTCTTGCTCTGTTATTCATGTGGCTAATATATTTTGGAAAGCAGAGCTATTAATTATTTGGTTGTTTCTGTAAATATCATATAATTGGATAATAGTTAAAGAATCAAATTGCTGTTCAAGGTGTAAAACAAACACCCTCATAAGTTGTCCTTTTGAAAGTAAAAAAACTTTCCTTGCTGTAGAAGATTAGCTAGATTTACCTTGTATTTCTTTTTGTTTATTCATTTTTCTTTTTCCATACACACCAAGAAGTGTCGAGATGTGTCAAGTTATCTTTTGGTCTGAGATTTTTCATGTGTTAAAAACCAATTAAATTAACAGACTTTTTTTTTTTTTTAAGTAGACTGTTCTATAATTGGCTCTCTCAAATATTACTTGTGTTAAGTAGTGCAGCATGTAAATTGAGTTTCTTAATTCCTTTACCCTTGGCAGGTTCATGGGTTGTTACATCTTTTGGGTTTTGATCATGAGATTAGTGAAGAGGCTGAAGAAGAAATGGAGAAGGAGGAGGAATCGCTTTTGAAGAGGCTGGGGTGGAAGGGAAAAGGATTGATACAGGGTGCTTATGATTCTGAAAACAATTCAACTCTTAATATTGAAAATCTGGATGGTAATTATATCCTATAGATCTTCCCTTTGGATGCATGCTCTTTTTTTCATTTTGAAGGTAGACTAGCTGTATGTAAGTTGGCATAGAGCCAATGTGACAGATAAAGTGTTAAAGACAGGAAGAAAGAAGGAAGTCTTCGATTCTATAAACCAAAATTCAGCTATATCTTCTGTGACATGGATGGTGAGACTGCATCTCCAGTGGCTTGGAGTGTTCATTTATTTTTCTAAAACTTTTTATTGATGTGTTATTGTTCAAATGCAAGGTACGCTATTGAACAGCAAAAGTCAAATTTCATTGACAAACGCAAAAGCTTTGAAGGAGGCATTATCAAGGGGCATAAAAGTGGTGATAGCCACTGGAAAAGTAAGATCAGTTGGTATTCATTTTCGCACTTCTTTCATGATTATCAGGACATAGTTCTAGAAGTATATGTTCAAGAATCATATCTACGTGATGAGCTAAAATATAATTACATCTTTTTAAAACACTTTTTCAATTAATCTGGAATCTCTTTTTTGAATCTCTTTTTTTAACCTGTTGGTGTGTCATTTCTTTTCTGCTTTTAGTCCCATTAAGTAGAGAAGTTGCTTGTTTGATGAAGGTTCTGATTACTCATTCTGATATGAAATCTTGGAACAGACCCGTCCAGCTGTGATAGATATTATGAAGATGGTTGATTTGGCTGGTAGGGATGGCATCATCTCAGAATCCTCTCCTGGGGTTTTCTTACAGGTTTTGCTTTTATTCATTGTCCAGCATGTTTGCTTCTGTTCAACTGGATACCGCACATTTTCCATACCTTTGAATATGTACATGTTGAAAAGAACATTATTAATCCAATTATAATAGTAGCATCCGTCAGGATTTCTGGCTGTTAATTTTGTATTATCATGTGTTTTGCTCTTATTAGCTAGTTCTACTCAATTCCAGGGACTGCTTGTTTATGGTAGACAGGGTCGGGAAATTTTTAGAAGGAACTTAGAACCAGATATCTGCAGAGAGGTAACATGTTTGTTCTTAAATTTCAAGCAATTTTTCATTGGTATTTAGTTTCAACTATTTCTTGGGTGACATGTCATATGTGAAAAAATAATTGTTTAAATATCTGTGTTTTTTCTGCATGTGATTTTTGAGTCCAGTTTTTTTGTTTCTGTCATGTTAACTGGATATCTTACTGCTTTACACTAGTGAAGTGTAGGAAACTGCAGCCACTTTACTACATGGCAATCAGTTCCATGTAAAACAATATTAATATCATATCTGAGGCTGACCGTTATCTGGCTAGGTGGTGTTTTTATCATTAGGTGGTGGTTGCTGGTTCAGTGTATAACATCTGAACTGGTGTTGTATTTCAATTACAAGTATCGCTGTTTATGCTAACTGCTAGTACTTTAGATAGGACTTTTTTGGGCTTTCTAGCGCAATAATAGAAGGGTGGAATGGATTGTTTTGTTCAAATCTTAGTATCTTACCGATCAAATAGTGAGAAAGTAGAGCACCGAGTCTAAACGACAATTGCATTTTAGCTTGTTTATCATAATCAAATTATTTCCTCTTTACCAGGATAGAAAGAGGTGTGTCACCTATATTCTTTTATGGGAATCAGTATCCTATTGTTTTTAAAGATTTATTTGAAATTTGTATGATTTTCTTGTGTTTAGCATTAGCGTTGCACAACTTTTTTTTTTTTTTTTCTATAGGAAACAGATACTTTATTAAGAAGAGAATAAGTTACAACTGTGGACCAGAAGTCCATCACCAAACAAACAGACAAATAAAAGCTAAAACTAAAGCTAGATTGGACAAAAATCAAAACACAGCAGCCTTCCAATCTAGCAAAATAAGAGATAAAGATAAGTCTTTAAATTGTTCACTAGACGATGCCCAAAGAGATGCCAAATAAAACGTTTTATCTCTTAAAAAAATTTCTTCCTCTTCTACTTCTTCAAAGATTCTCCTGTTTCTTTCCTCCCAAATAACCCATAAATTAGCGAAGACTCTACAATTCCAAAGAATTCTAGCCTTTTTACCTCCTCCTATTAGTGAAAAATCTTCCTTTAAGAAAGAAAATACTGATTTAGGAGCAGCCCATTTCAAACCAACTGAAGAAAACAACTTATTCCATAACAAGCCAACCCGGGACGATGAAGAAACAAATTATCCAAGTTTTCCCCTCAACTTTTGCACATGATACACCTAAAGGGTGAAAGACAAGTACTAAGAAATCTTTTTTGAATGACGTCCCCAGTACTTAGTTTCCCATGAGCCAAAATCCACACTAAACACTTGATCTTGTTTGGAGCCTTTGACTTCCATATAAGATTAGCAAAGTCAAACCTAGCAAGCGAATCATCTTGAACCAACTTTTCAAAAAGGATTTGCATGAAAAAATGCCATTAGAACTTAACCTCCACTCCTTATTATCGTCCGATCTGGGATTGAAAGAAACCCCCTCTAATAAAGCAATAAGAGAAGCAAATTCCTCGATCTGTCTTTCATTCAAGTTTCTTCTAAAATCAAGGAGTCATCCTCTATGAACAGAAGAGCTCTCCAATCTACTTAAAACTGAGACATTTTGGGCAGAAGAGAGCTTGAACAATCTTGGAAACTTTGAGCATAAAGGTTGAGAATCTATCCACCCATCCTCCCAAAATCGAATTCTAGCTCCGTTTCCCACTACCATCCTCAAATTCCTCGAGAAAGTGTGGAAACCTTGCATGATAACTCTCCATGGACATCTGCTAAAGCCTTTAGGAACCGTATTAGAATCCCAACCGTTTCCTTGAACTCCATATTTACTTTTAATCACCTTATACTATAGAGAATTGGATTCCAGAGGGAACCTTCATAACCATTTGCCGAGCAAAGCCAAATTCTTCTTTACAATATTCTCAATCCCTAGACCACCTTCCTGTTTAGGGCGCGTAACTACATTCCATTTTACTAAATGGGTCTTCCTTCCTTCTCCAATACCTTCCCACAAGAAATTCCTCATAATCTTCTCAATTCTTTTTGCCACCCCGATAGGAATTCTGAATAAAGATAAATAATACGTGGGAATGCTATGCAACACCGATTGAATTAAGACCAATCTCCCTCCCCTGGAAAGGAAAGCATTTTTCCATCCCTCTAGTCTCCTCTCAACTTTCTCCACCACCGTGGCCCAAAACTCAAAGGATCACGGATTACCTCCTAACAGTAACCCTAAATACTTCAATGGTCATCTCCCTAACTCACACCCAACCGCTTTGGCCAAGTCAACTAGCTTCCTTTCATTGCAATTAATGCCCGCTATTACACTCTTAGCTAAGTTTACCTTAAGCCCAGACACCCAACAAAACAAATGAATTACCGCCACCAACGAATTAAACTTCTCCTCGTCACCAGTAGAAAAGAAAACGATATCATCAGCAAATTGCAAATGGGAGACGGTAATTTTGTCCTTACCAACACAAAACTCTTCCACTAATTGACAATCCTTGGCTCCATCAATCAACCTTCCCAAACAATCCACCACCAGGATAAGCAAAAAAGGAGAAAGGGGAGCCCCTTGCCTAAGACCTCTAGAGACATTAAATTTTCCCCTGGGTCTCCCATTTATCATGATCGAAAAATTTGCAGACTTTAAGCAACCCATGATCCATCTTCTCCACTTTACCCCAAAACCTTTTGCTTCCAAGACGAAATCCAGAAAGTGCCAATCAACATGATCGTAAACTTTTTCAAAATCAATCTTGAAAACTACCCCTTCTCTCTTCTTCATTCTGAAATCCTCCACTACCTCATTAGCCACCAAGATTGCGTCCAGAATTTGTTTGCCTTTAACAAAAGCAGACTAGCAATTTGAGATAGTACTGTCCAGAACCTCTAAGTAATGGATTGTTTCTAACCTAGACAAAGATGCAAAATCTTTCTATAGTATAAAGCATAAGCTCTTAGCTCCCTATTGCAATTTGCAGGCATGTCTTTACTCTTGGGAGCACAAGGTTCCTCTTATAGCATTTTGTGAGGATCGTTGCTTGACATTATTTAATCATCCTCTTGTTGACTTGCTGCACACTGTATATCATGAACCAAAGGTACCCAATTTGTTAGTCTTTCATCAAATAAATATTTTATCTGAAAAGACTTTTAAAACAAAAAATCTTTGCAGGCAGAGGTAATGCCTTCAGTTCAGCATCTCTTGGCTGCGGCTGACATACAGGTATAGCGGGAGAAAGACTCATACTCATGTTTATACTGATAATAAAGACATCTTGTAGATATATTATATGAATAGAATGTACATTCATTGTTAATTGGTTATTTTCACTAAAAAATGCTGAGAGGCAATAATTTTTTAAAAAAAAAAAAAAAAAAAAAAAAAAGGAAGGGCACATACTGATTAGAGTCAAGAGTATGCGGACACACATGTTGCTCTTTTTGTCTGGCTAGTTACTATCAGTGTGAATTTACATAAAGGTGCCTATCTTTTATTGTGAATTTACATAAAGGTGCTTATCTTTTATTGTGAATTTAGTCCTTTGAAAATTGCCTTGCTTTAATGTTCGAGTCCAGCTATAGAAATCAATGGCCATCAATTTGGTGTCTGGTATTTACACAGGTACAATATACTTCTTGGTATATGTAAATAACCTATTAAAACTGTCAAAATCAAATTGTTTAGCCCAATGATTTCTCCCAGTTGGCCTAAAGTGAAGAGCATAGCCAAAGTTATCTTTGTTTATGTTATTTCTTGTCATCACACATCTTTCTGGATTTGCAGAAGCTTATCTTTTTAGACACTGCTGAGGGAGTGACCACTACCATACGGCCATACTGGTCAGAAGCCACTAAAGGTCAAGCCAGAGTTGTCCAAGCTGTTCCTGACATGCTTGAAATTGTTCCCCCAGGAACGTCAAAGGGGAACGGAGTAAAATTGTTGCTTGATCATTTGGGTGTCACTGCAAAGGAGGTATCAACTTAATATAATCGTCCTCCCAACTTCCTTTGTTCAGTTCTTCCTGTTCTTCATCATTCTATATGAGTCAAATCGGCTGTCAAATTAATAGTAATAGCTTTTAACAGTGAGTGACTTGTTTCTGCATTTGTTTTATATAGCTTGCTTTTTTGTGATAACAAGGAGATATAAGACAGAACTGAAGTGGAAGCCGAAATTTTAAAATACTATCTTACAAATGAACTATAATTCCTGATTTTCAGATAATGGCAATTGGAGATGGGGAAAATGACATTGAAATGCTTGAGTTGGCTTCTCTAGGTATTGCTCTCAGTAATGGATCAGAGAAGACAAAAGCTGTTGCTAATGTAATTGGTGCCAGCAACGATGAAGATGGCGTGGCTGACGCCATCTATCGCTATGGATTCTGAAGTTAAATTGCCCCAATGTATACATTGTTATTGGATGCAACCTGCAAATTTTGACACATACGATTCATATCATTTTTTAGGAAGAAAATTATCCGTACAAGGTGACCTTAGTACTATTAAATTTTGTAGGATCCTTTATTTCGTTTTATATACGATATCTTCTGAAGATATCGAGTTGCATATGATTCTTTTTATTTATTTCATATCCCAGCCAAACACACAAATGTTACAGAACATTTGTTGAGGAATACCCTTTAAAAATGAATAAGATACTCTATTGCTGATTTTTGGTTAGACTTAGCTTGACATTTGACATTTTTCTCTTATTTTTCATTAATCTAGTCATATTTTTCTATATAGAACAAGAGAATTGACATGAAGTACTGATTTATTCTTGCCATTAGTTCTATCAAGAAAACTTCTAAGGGCACATAAATTGAGTCAGCAACATCACTTACTATTACACTAGTACATTTAAATTAACAGTTGGAATTTGCAGGATTGTTGAGATTTATCATACATCCAGTTCAACTCCTCTTGAATAGTCTAATAATATCAACTGTCTAGCTCTTCCTCAGCCCGAACCATTTTGGATTGAGGGAAAGAAATGAAAGAAAATATAACGAAGTTAAACTATTTCTGGATATGAATGCAACCAGACAAGAAAATAATGTATTTAGGTTAAGAGAAAATTCACGGCATATCAGTAATGCACACTGGAATATTACACCGATCTCAACTAGCTTAACAAACAACTTATGATTGATATTTGCTTTTCAAGCCGGAAAAACAAACATACAAATATTCACGGATGAAGAAACAAAACACACCCGCCCCTGTGTGCCAAGCTTCCTCAGCTACAGAGTCTCAAGAACTCTTGTACTGTGCATTTCTCCTTGCGCACTCCAAGATGGTTTTATCAACAGTGATAAAGTAGGTAGCAATTGATGCTGTTAACAAACAAACAATGCTGAACGTTAACATTTCCTGGCTTTATATTCTCCCGTCTGTCTATCTCTACCAACATATATATATATATATATATATATTACCACTACAGGGATTATGTATTAAATGATCCATGTCCTCAGCAAAGAACATAATTCAAAGTTCTCTTCAATCAGCAGTATACTGAATAACTCTTCAGATATTTTACTCATGACTCCATTTACAGATTACAACTTCGAGAGCATATCCAATGGAAGTCTAATTAGATCCTTTAATTATTATGCAATTGTGAGACTACACTATAAACTTTGCAAGCAAATCAAGCAAAAAACATTTAACAATTCTACAAGTCTAAAAAGGTTGTCAAATTTCTGATTGTACCTGCAGATATCACGAGTGCCTGGCCAGTATAATTGAGGTTTGTCGTCGCCCAAGGAATGGTTCGAACTGCAATCAGCTGATAACACAAAAAGTAAATAAGGACACCAAAGAAAAGTCATGATATGCTATATTTTATTGCAAAAACAGAAAATGAGATAAATAGAATGTTGAAATTGAAACTTTAACAGAATATTTCTGAGCACATTTTTCCACAAACACAGCAGAAATTGGTATCTGTCATAGTGAATGGCCAATCAGTTTCAGGGGTTGCCACATAGATAATTTACATAGGGGATATTGAATTAAATGGTAAAACAGAAAACCAGGCAGGGGTTTCATTAATGGTTATGGTCCAAAAAGTTCACATCTAACAGCCAATATTTCAACAAACAATAAAATTCAGAAAAGAATGCAGTCACGATCAAGAATTTACAATCCTTAACTGAGAAGCCAGAAAACAGCCACCACGCTCCAGCAAAACAAAGACAGGATCCATAACTATCCTGTTTCAATACTAGGAATCATACAGTCCAGCCCTTGATATCAGATAATTCAAATAATATCCCAGATCAGTCTAGACCATGGCAACGATTTCAATAACTGTTGCAATGAATCCCTTCACTAAAATCACTGTCAGTTAAATGTTTACCCCTTTCGCACCAGAAAGCAAAATCTTTAAAAAGCCATTGACCCCAACAAATGAATGTGACTCTTCTATTAAGCACACTAATGACTCGAAGTAAATAGCAACAAACATGACATGGACATGATATACACACATTCATTCATATAAAAACCTCAAATGATCTCCTAACAAATTTTGCCCACTTGACAAAAAAAAAACCAAGAACAAACCAAACACTTCAACCGAAAAACTAATACAACAAATACTTCAATTCAAACACACATAAAACAAGAATATAAAGAACAATATAAAAATTGAAAAAACATACAGTAGGGATAGTAGTGGCAACGCAAGCGACAGCAGCTGCCTTCAATCCAGCTCGAACACCCTCTACATATCATCACAATTCAAAGACAAAAACCCACATCAGGTATCCACATCTCTACACAAACATCACCCAAAAACAAAAAAAAAAAAAAAAACCCAACCTCTATTGCACTCGCATATCATTACAATTCAAACACAAAATCCCACATCAGATATTCACATCTCTATCTCCACACAAACATCACACAACAAACCATTTTTACAATTGCAAACTGCGATAGATTGATCAAAAATTTCCAAAAAGGAAAGGCGAACCTTGAACGCATTCTTCCGCAGGAGAAGAAATCACCAGCGAGTTTCTCCGTCTGGCGTTGGCCCAAATGTCTCCGGCGTCCGACGGAATTCCCATGATTGATTTTTTTAAGAGAGTGGTGTTTTTTTTCTTTCTTTGAAAAATGTAGTGTTGTTTTTTGATTTGATGTTTGTGTTGCTTGTGTGGTTTTGTTTGCACGTTTTAATTAAATTTGCTTTTATATTACACCATACTGTTAAAAAGGTTGCTTCAATTCATTATCCAAATAATTTAATAAATTTATATATAATTATTTTTTTATTAATATATCATTATAAAATTAATATGATAATTATAAATAAATTTATTATATTATTTAAATAAATTTTTTTAAAATATAATAATATTTTATATTTAAATGAGTAATGTTACATATTATCTAAAATTTTATTAAATTTATTATTAAAATGATAAAATAAATTTATATATAATTATTAAATTTTTAATATATTATTTTAAATTTAATAAAAATAATTATAAATAAATTTATCATATTAAATATAATTTTTGGATAAATTTTCTAAAGCTTTAGTATTATTATTCTATTTAAATATAAAACAATGAGCAGCAGCGCTTTGCGTCAATGAATACCGTGTCCCGCTTCGCTTTCATTTTCCCATGTTTTTTTATTAACTTCTTTACTATGAAAGCGCTGCCTTCTTACCGGTGTAGAATAAATCCAGATGTGTACACACCTTTCATTTTTTGTTTTTTATTGACTTGAAGTCATTTTATTTTGGCTGTGAATTGCAATTCCTGTGTTGTCATTTTTGTTATTTACTATATTATTTCATGATTTACATAGTAATTATTGCTCATTTTTTAATTTAGATAAAATTATATCATTTCTACATTAATTACACGTTATATAATGATTCATTTTGATAAAAATTATGTCTTTTTTTTAGAAAAAAAATAATATCATTTATAATTTATGATATTTATAAATCATATGTTACATCATTTTAATATAATAATTTGAATACTTTACTTATTGGTTAATGTTACATATCAATTATATTCACTGGATTGATGGTAAGTAGAGATGACAATGAATCGGATTAAATTGAGTTTGATCTTTACCAAACCTGATTTGAAATTTTTAAAGGGTGCCCCAAACTCAACTCATGCTCCAAACAGGTTGTTACCCTCCACTCTAAACAAAAATTTGATTTAAGAGATTTGCTCCAAACTCAACTCATGCTCTAAACAGGTTGTTACCCTCCACTCTAAACAAAAATCCGATTTAAAAGACTTGCCTCAAACTTTACTCATTAATGATATAATTGATATTAAAAAACAAATATACAAAAATAAATAAATTGACTATGATATCCATACTCATTTTAAAAGAGTTTCAAATTCATATAAAAACTTTTGTAGTTAACATTGCAAGATTTGGACACTTTTTAAATTCAAATAAAAAGTAAGAACCAATCAATCAAATTCATCCATTATATTCTCTCTCCTAAAATAAATTATCTCTCATATTTAATTCAAATGCAATTAATGAATTTGATTAGTTGGTTATTACTTTTTAAAATCAAGTAAATCTAATTATAAAAACATTATATATATATATATCCGGTTAGCAAGTCAATTCAGGGCAATTAGAAAGTTTGCCCCAAACCCCGATCCAAAATTTTGAAGCGTTACCCCTAATCTAACCCGTGCCCCAAATAGGTTGCTAGTTTTCACTCCAAACCCACGTTGAATAGACCAGATTTGCATGAATTTGGATTGGAATTGATATTTTTACCACCCCTAATGGTAAGAATACTTATTAAAGAATAGAACAAATTACAATTTAGGACAATGCAACTGTTTCGATGTTATTACAATTTACCTCCTTACCGTTAACATTCCTTAGTTAAAATAAACTGTATAAGAAGTAAAATTATCTTTTAATCTTACTTTTAATTTTTTAAAATAATTTAAGTAAAAAAATTTAACTAGATCTCCACCGCCCATCTTGAGATGGATGGACGGTGGAAATCAATTTATAAAACAAATTAAATCAAAATAAAAGATTAAATATTAACAAAAAATCCAACTGGAATCCATCATCATTTTCTTCATCGGTTCACCTTATTCTTCACTAGTTCATCATAAAAAAATCACTCACAATCACCAATTAAAAAAATCATCAACTCAAACAATTACCAATTCAACCCTATCAACAAAAAAATGAAGATCACCAATTCAACCCCATCAACAAAACAATAATGATCACCAGTTCAACCCAAATAATCAGAAAAAAAAAAAAGGAAAAAATTGAAAAAAAAATTCTGGAATCTGGGTTCATTTAAAATGAACCCATATTATGGGTTCACAAACGAACCCAAAATCCAGGTTCATTTCGAATGAACTTAGATTCGTGAACCCAGATTATGGGTTCACGAATGAACCTAGAAATCTGAGTTGATTCATAAACTTATATTAATCCAGATTCATAAACTCATTCGAAGAAGAAGAAGAAAAATGAGAAGAAGAGAAGAAAAGAAGAATGAGAGAGTCTGTGATAGTGAAGATGATGAGAGGTAGAGAGAGAAGGGAAAAATGAGAGAGACTAATGAGAGGAAGAGAGAAAAGACTTTATATTTGGTCAACTGGTTAACTTCAATCACCAAGGGTAATTTCGTCTTTTCATCATTTTGGTATTGTTCATCATCAAATGTAACGGAATCTTACTAACGATAGAAGGATAAATTGCAATAACATTAAAACAATTATTCTACTTAAATTAGAGTTTGAACTGAATAACTAAATTATAATTTGCTCTAAAGAATATTTAAAAATTATTATTAATGAATAACCTTACCAACATAGCCAAATACTTAATATAAATTCACATTGTCATAATTACATATAATTATTTATTATGAATATCTTTGTAGATTACATTATAGTAATACACCTGAATAAAAATAGAATCAGATTTGGAAGCTAAGTTAAGGAAGCCAGATGAAGATTAAATGTAACTTTATTGTCACGTTGAAAATTTCAATTAGTTAGATTTATTGAATTGGATTTAAATTAAAAAAAAAAAATCCAAAAGATTTTTATTTTAATAAATTTATCTTCATTTATGAATCATAAACTAACCATTTCACCAGTGGAGTTGAAAAAGGTAGAATAAAGAAAAACAAAAATTTTAGTCTAACAAAATACTTCACTCCAAAAAAAAAAAATCCCAAGCAACTCCATACAGATAACATTCCCGATTTCACTATAAACCAACACAATGCCATTCAAAGTCTTTAGAACAAAAGGGATAATAGGTGATACAAGGATGAGAAGCCATAATTTTCACTCGCCAAACACCAATACACTTCATCCTCATTCCTCACACTGAAATATTTCGCGATCAATGGAAGAAAACTTAAAGACCCTGATCAATTAGATAATCCCCGAGTTTTTCCACAACCATGTTGCATTGGCCAGGAGTCAGGGGCTCATCATATATACCGATTATCAAGGCCTGACCAGTCTTCTTGACAGTAACACCACCAGCACCCTGAAAGAGGTTTTACAATCAAGAAAGGAACACAAAAGTAACAAGGCATCAGCAGTAGTAGTCTTGTAGATAAGATTGATGTTTTTTTATTCTATTTTGAAAGAGATAAGTTTGATGATTCTAACAAAACAATGAACAATCAGCTCTTACAAGAGCATCAATATGTACCCACACATATACAGAATATACTTTCATCAATTAAGTTGGATATGACATACTGCAACCCAGACTAAGTTGACATTTTGTATTTGGCATCAATTCGAGAGTTAACAAACAAAATTGAAAACGTCAACCACCATTTCTTTTCAAACTTGGACTACTGACCATTTCCAATTCTCCGACGAAGAAGAGTAATCTTTAAGATCTTTACAAAACCAGTCAATTTTCATTGCTAATTAAATAAATTTTATTGCCACCTTATGTAATGACTCAAAACTCAAAAGACGTGTACAAAACACCACTAACCTGAATGAAATATCAAATATTGAAGTCTTTATGATAAGAAAAAAGTCTCGACTCTAAACATATAAACTTTAGGTTAAAAATTTAAGTAAACATGTTATGTGTCACCTAATTAATGACATGACACTCACTATATACGTGCAAGTAAGTTGTATATATAAGAGAAGAAGATGCCAAATTCTCACCTTCTTTCCTCGAATAACAGCGCCGGCTTCACCTTGGATGACCATATACTTTATGCCACCAAGGTGTAACCCAGTAGGAGCAATGGACCCTGGTTCAGCGAAGTCGTTCATGATGGCAGTAACTTCCTCAGCTGTAAACTGTGTAGCACAAAAAACGCAAATATTAAAAATTAAGGGAAAAAAAAAAGCCTTAACATCAATTCAATATATTATCTATTAAAAGATAAGTATATCATACAGTATCTACATAATTACAATTTCAATTATAGATGTCTCAAGTCCCAACTTAACAATACTCACAAATCCACAATCTGTATTTTGAAAATACGAAAATAAAAAATCAAAAAAATAAAAGTCAATCAAACTGGATTTTTAACATGTAAGATGGATTTTCACATTCAGATACAATGCATATGCATGCACACTCACCAATGCCGTTTCACAAAAAATGAAAAATCAATTACAGCACATAAAGACTGTATCAAACCTCCGAATTTGCGAGTCATAACCAAACAGAGAGTACGTCAATTGAATCGAAGCAAAAGAAGATCTGTATTGAAGGAAGTAAAAAGAGAGAGAGAAAGAGAGAGAAGGAGAACCTTAGGGAAGGCCTGGCTCTGGGCCCAAACGGTGCCGTCGTGGCCGATGATAGCGGCAGCAGTAAGGTGCTGATGCTGCTCGTCAATCTCGCACATCAAGTGATCGTCCACGTATGTCTGCCACGACATCCTTTCCTTTCAATTCTTGTTTGCTTTCTTGGTTTGTTGGTGGTAGTGGCTATAGAACTACAGAGGGCTTGGACTGTATATTATATTATGATCAAGTGAGAGAGCTTGAAGATGGTAGGTTGCGTGAAATCTAAGTTGGTATAGCCACACGACAGCGCTGTCCACTCTGGACTGCTTTTTACCTTGTGGGACCCACTTCTTTTTTTTTTGTTCCCTCTTTTCTATCAATCTTTTCTTTTTGATATCCATGATTGGTATAGGACATCTTCGGCTCAACTTAATTGAGCTTTGTCGTGGACGAAATTGGATAAAATAAAATGATATAGAATTAGAAGGGATGCGATTAAATAAATATTGTACTGTGTTTAATGTAATTATGATTAGATTGAATTGGATTATTGTGTTTAATGTAATTATGATAAGATTTGATTATATTGAATTTGATTAAATTAATTTAATATCAGTATAACTTGATTTTTGAATAAAATATAAATGAATTAATTTTTAAATATATTTAATATAAAAAGCATTTTTTAATAAATTTTATGTTTATAAAACTTCATAAAATTAAATTAATTTATTTATAATTGATATTAAGATTATAAAGTTCGTAAAATCATTAAATAAGTTTATAATTATCAAATATATTTAATATTATAATAAAGTAATTTTTTTTAATAATTGAAAAAAAAATATAGAAAAAATGAAATCCCATGTTCATAAGATTTCGAAATTGTAAGACTTTGAAATCCCATCAACGAGGGTTTTTACAATGGAGCCTACATGCTGGTAGGACGGAAAATCTCCCGTGCAAGGTTGCATCAGACATCAATATTGTAAGTTGAGAAATTTTTCATCTCAATCTCTTTCATTTCTCGCCTTCCAAACATGCCATTATACTATTAAATATCAATTGAAATAACGCTATTTAAATTTATGAAAATATCCATAAAATTATTGAAATATTAAAATTATTTTTACTGTAATAGAAGCATTCGATGATTTTTTTGTTATTGATTATCTTTAAAAAAAAAAAAGTAGATACGATCATTTTAATATTTAATTTCTTATTAATTATCATGAATATCAAGGCAACAATTACTCATATTATATCAACATAACATGAAATTAATGAGTCTGAATTAAATTTTATGATATTTAAATAATTAATGAATTAATATATTACATTTGTTATGTAAATGTGTCATATTTATATTATATCCCTCCAAATATGATAATTTATTTAATATATTCAAATATCATGTATATAAATTTAAAATTTATTATCAAATCAATATTATATCAAAATGATTAGTCATATAATTAAATTATAGTTTTTTCACATAGTTGATATGACTTAAAATTAACTGGTTAAATTTAAATAGATCTTATTAAATATTAATTTATCGGATCGTATTTGGATTTAATTTAAGGATGCAGTTAACTTAATGGGCGATGTTAAGGTTGAGCTAAAAATTGAAGAACAGTGTTGATATTAATGCAAACATGACACAACAACTAACATTACCGCCCTTTAGTTCGCTCATGAATTTTTATCCTTTTAGATAAAAATTTATGTTATCATATATTTATCTTTATTTTAAGATAATTTGAAGAAAAGTAAAATGTATGATGTGAAACGTAATAGTGTGGTCGTTATAAACGACGGGCATTGTCTCGACCCCTTTCTATGCATTAATTCCATTGAATGCAATAAAAAAGAAAGAATCAAGCTGATTGATCCATGCAGTGACAGATCATAGCGGCACGTATATGTTGTTGGAGGGGCAGTAAGCGTGGCCATGAACTCGGCTTCATAAGAAACATCTTGAAAATGAAAATTCTAGAACATGGACGTTCAAAGGTCAAAACTTGCAACTCAAAAAAAAAAAAGGGTCATGCAAATGTGCTGTCCACAAGTATACAAAAACAAAGTGAACCTTGCAACTTGCATTAAAAGAACATGGAACAAGAAGCCCAAGAATTGTCAAAAAGAAAAAGAAACATGTTTGATCACTAAGCTCTTTCTAGTCCCACTATTGGGTTTCTTTTCATTTTTTCCTCTTATAATCTTTTGTGGTTAAAAATGATAGAGAAACAAGTTTTCTAGGATGACCAGAGCCTCCTGATAGAGAATGGTCGACTGGAGGATGAATTCAGCCGGTAACTCCTCCCTGTAAAAGCTCCACTACTTGCCCTTTCTGGTTCGACACGAGCAGTCGCTGGATGTCCTATCTTCCAAAGACCAACAAGTTTATGCCTGTATCATATGGATTAAGGAATTTGCATACCACAAAATACACAGACAGGCGTATACAACATCATCAACACTATAACCAAACTATAGCTACCATACATGATAATCACATAAAATATGTAATATTCTAAGGCCACCGTAAAATATCACTGCCATGAAATTCTCCTATGGGAAGAAACTATATGGTAGCATGAAATGGATATCTAGATATGAATAGTTCCTTGACTGTCATCGCCTTAGGTAGCAAATGATTAATTATATAAGAAGAGAGGGAGGAAATATGTTGCTCCTACTTGTAATTAATTTATTATTCGTGGGAACTAGGGGAGGAAACCAGATACGATTAAAACTATAAAATGAGGATACACCCATATTGGAGTTTTCAATATGTTTCTTCCACCAGCAAGAGGATGCAACACTGTCAAGAAGTAGTATAGATGTCCTGCAATGATTCCAAGAAGGTCTGGTAGTAAAGGTGCACCGAATAAAACATCCATAGCAAGCATTGCCCACGGGAGATAAAATGCCTGCATTTCAGAAATTGATTTAGTAGATTTACATATGTGATAAAGTGTATCCATGCGTGGGGACGGAGGGCAAGCATGTTACTTGTAAGAGATTTTTATGTTTATTAATGACACCAAAAGTGACTGTATAGTAAACGATGCAGGATGCAAGGAAAGGATGTTCTTATCAAAAACAAAATAGATATAAGAAATCAAACCTGAATTGTTAAAAGACCATATATGTTGATTTGGGCATTAGGAAACTCTCTGCTCCACACATATATAAGCATGAACACCAACGAAACCCCCAAAAAGGGAGTCCATAACATAGGGATGGCAGCCAAGGCCTAAATGCCCAAAAGACAAAGCAAGACAGAAAAATATTACCGAATCATATTCCATATCAAAGGTAAAACACTATAACTGATTCCAAACACTACAAAGACTACACCTACTAAACACACACCAGCATTGACAGAGCTCCAAAAATCATCATCCACAGGAAATCTGCTGTCCGCCTCTCAAAAGGACCTTTTTCAAGCTGAACCCCATATCTAGCTCTGCAAAAATATAGTGGGTTCCAGTAAGTAAACACAACACAAGCATTTTTTTTGGGTAGCTTTATACTGGTCCAACGAAAATCTTAAAGAACCATAAATTCTAGATACATACTCTGCCTCGTTCTCTTACACATATTCATACGCATAGGCAATATTCTGTTACGCATAAAATAATTGTTGTGATCAATACTTACATCATTATGAGGTGGATTCCAAAATTTATCGAAAACTTTCCAAGGAAAAAGAAATTGGTT
Source organism: Litchi chinensis (assembly GCA_019925255.1). NCBI lineage: Eukaryota > Viridiplantae > Streptophyta > Magnoliopsida > Sapindales > Sapindaceae > Litchi > Litchi chinensis. Next base: position 44,282,273 of record CM034461.1, read on the forward strand.
ACAAGCCTCCACACCTATAAGCCAATAAAGAATTCAATGCTATTTATCATTTAAATTTGATATATTACATATATTATTCAATTTCATTGTACAAATCCAAACCTGAAAGTGTGAGAATACTGGTTCATAAATCAATGCTATGGTCAAGGGACTATATAACCCCAAATGGAAGGCTGCAGTGGCCACCACGCATATGGTCGCGTAAGCTCTGCTGATAGGTGGAAGAGACTTGTAGAATCTGTAACAATAGCAAACAATCATCAAGTGAGGCATTGTTATTAACATAAACTGGATCACTTGATTGACAAATCAATTTTTTTTTCTCTAGCAACCCTGAATTATTATTTCACACTGTGAATACGGTGAAATGCTAGTAACATCAAAATAATCTAATTAACTTCCATAACAATCTGCTTGGGCACCCAAAAATGTTGAAAAATATACACAAACAAGAAGTTTCTAACTATAGTTTTCGAGGATGAAAACAAGACACTTTTTGCAGTATTTTTAAAATCTGTATTCGTTATGGACAACCATTTTCTAAACCAGGAAAAAAAAATCCTTCGATAAACAAATTAAAATCAATAATTATCGCTAACAACCACTGATATCAAAAAATTGAGAATTCCATGTAATGATAAAAAATAATAATAACGTGAAAATGGAATAAATGACAAATATGTGTAGAATGGTGACGCAGTAAAAAAAGGGAGAGAATTACTCTGCTGGAGACGACATTCTGTGGAAGTGAAAGCCTGAATAATACAATCTGCAAAATCCTCGTCGTCTTGGTATACAATATGTGACACTAGTTGAAATGGGAATTCGAGTAACGCAAGAGCGTGGGTGATATATATGTATGACATATCGGAGCATGTAGAAGCCTCCAAGTTACACCGTTCGGAGGACCAGATCCCCCTGCGGCGAGGCCACTAACGTGGCGCATCTGGAGAGAATGTGACAACAAAGAGCGTCCAATGTGGAGGCGCCAAATCATCACACTATCCAACTTCTTTTTTTTTTGAAAAGTATCCAAAATTATTTCTTAATTACCTAGAATTCTAAAATCATAATTTTTTTTTATTTCAATTTTTATAAACACTTAAATAGTTTCTAATTACTAGTAATATGTGACGAAAATTTAATTGTATATATTTTAAATTAAAAATACAAACAATAATATTTTTTTTTGAACGGTTGCTAAGCAGTCGGTTGATGGTTTAGCTCACCACCTCCTACGCCATAGAGTGTGGGTTAACCATCCCATGAAACCTACCCCTACCAATAAAATGTGAGGGTTTCATCCTCATTCAATATAGGTTTTTCTCTCATCTATATGTGGGATGCTTCCTCCCATGTAGAAGTTACTCTCCTTATCACGTTTGAGAATCAAATTCTTAATTTTAGACTTATACCAACCATTAAAAAATATAAAAATATATATTTTTTTTAAATGAATTGCACATACCCTTGAGATATGCCTAAAAATAAGTAGAAACATGTTTACTTTTTTATTATACCAAGCTTTGAGTCTAGACGAAGATATTGTATATCTAGGTTCACCAAACCTAAATGAACTTATGATAAAGAAGATGGTGGTACTGTGGTAACGTCAAACCCACTTCTATCTTCTATTCCACTACTTCTATGATTCTTTTTTTCTTTTTCTTTTTTTTTTTTTTTTTTAATGATGGTGGATTGATATTGATGATGGTTATGTTCATCCGAGCTCAATTTTTTGTGTTCAATTGGGTTGATTTTTTTTTTTTTAAATTGATGATGGTGATTGATGTTGATGATGGTTTTGTTCATCTGGGTTCAATTGTTAGTGTTCATTTTTTTTTTAATTTTTTTATTTTTCTTAAGATCTCGGTTCCATATCTTCAATCTTTTCTTTTTTTATTATTTTTTTTAAAAAAATCTAAAACTCAAATCTTCAATTTTTTTTTTTTTTGCAATAATTTCTTTATTTTGATTTTTAAATTAATCTTCATTGTCTAATATATGATGGTTGATGGAGATTTCCTTTCATTTTATTTTGTTTATCATTCTTATTCTTTTTTATTTTTGATTTTAAATTTAAAAAATATATATAAAAGTAAAAGACGAAACTTGACCTTTGTTGACGTTTGAAATCGGTCAACGTGAAGATCCAAAGGCTCAGACTGCGATGTGTATAATAAATGGTAGTAAATATGGTTTAAGGTTAGTGTTTTGTAATAAAAACGATTGAATGTTGATTAAGGTAGACAAACAATAATCGAGAAGCAGTTAATAATAAAATAAGGGGGGAGAAGAATGCAAAGACAGGAATTTTTACGTGGTTTTGGCGAATGCGCTTACGTCCACGGATCACTTTAAATTGATTTTGGCAGAGTGACGATAATACCAATTTTAAGCTCTCTCTTTTACAATTAAAATCACCCATATTTATAGAGAATGAGAGATACAATGAAACATTTTATACGTTAAAGGTTATGATTATTCTCAACTAAAATGACATAAGTCATACTACATTTATTGCTACGACAATGATTATTCTCACATGCCCACGCCTTCATTAAATGTTTCAGGTAAAATATTCTCTTCATTAAATGAACAGTTGCCGCATTAAATGCTTCTTGGGAGCTGTTGAGGTGGTGCCGGTATAAAATCAGGGAATTAAGTTGATCTGACATTGGCTTCTCAAGGCACTGCCTGGCGCAAGCTCATCGACCTAATTTGCTTACGCGAGTTGAAGAAAGGCTGAGATGGATCCTGGCATAGACACGAGCTAGAAGACACTGAGACAGTCTTGAGATAAGCACAAGCTCGAAGGTCTGGCGAGCTCATTACTGCAACCTGAAGACTAGGCTCCTTGGGCCTCTCAGTACTGTACTCATCTTTTGGGCCTTTAGTGGCCCTTTTGCCTGTGTCGAGAAAACGGGCATAACAACCTTAAATTAGATGAATTTGACTAATTTTAACAAAAACTGACCAATGGCATGGAGACTTAGATGTAATAAGAAGGTAAATATATTTCCGTTTCTTTTTAGACATACCTTAGGGGGTGTTGTGCAATTTATTTATTTTGTCATTTGAGTAAATCTTATTCAATCTAAACTTTTAAATATTTTTGTTGAATTAAAAAGTTAGGGTTTTTTTTTTTTTTTTTTTTTATCTGAAGACTAAATAGTATTGATGAAGACCGATGATTGAATAATAACTAAAACTTGAAATTTGAATAATATGTTTGTTTTTTCTTTCTCTTACCTTTGAATATGTTGTAAATTTATTTGTTTTTTAAATTTAAAGTTATCTAAAAACTAGCAAGTTGAAGATGATTGGTTTTTTTGTTTAATTGATGATGGTGGATTGATGTTGATGATGGTTGTGTTCATCTGGGTCTAATTTTTTGTGTTCATCTATTTTTTTTATAACTTTTTTTAAGATCTCGGTTCCATATCTTCAATCTTTTCTTTTTTTATTACCTTTTTTAAAAAAATCTTAAACCCAAATCTTCAAATTTTTTTTTTCAAATTTTTCTTTTTTTCTTTTGGCAATAATTTCTTTATTTTGATTTTTAAATTAATCTCCACTGCGTATTATATGATGGTTGATAGAGATTTCCTTTCATTTTATTTTGTTTATCATTCTTATTCTTTTTTATTTTCTATGATTTTAAATTTAAAATAAAAGTAAAAGTAAAAGGCAAAACTTTTCCTTAAATTAGATGAATTTGACTAATTTTAACAAAAATTAACCAATGGCATAGAGACTTGATGTAATAAAAAGGTAAATGTATTTCCGTTTCTTTTTAGACATATCTCAGGGAGTGTTGTGCAATTTATTTATTTTGTCATCTGGGTAAATCTTATTCAATCCAAGCTTTTAATGACTTCCATAGAATTAAAAAGTTAAGAGTTTTTTTTTTTTTTTTTTTGTCTAAAGACTGAATAATGTTGATAAAAACTGAGGACTAAATAGTAACTGAAACTTGAAATTTAAATAACATATTTGTTTTTTTTTTCCTCTTACCTTTGAATATGTTGTAAATTTATTATTATTTTTTTTAATTTAAAATTATCTTAAAACTAATAAATTGACGATGGTTGTTTTTTTTTTTAATTAATTGATGATGCTAGATTGATGTTGATGATGATTGTGTTCATCTAGCCTTAATTGTTTTGTTCATCTTTTTTTTTTTTAATTTTTGTTTTTTTTTTTTTTTTTTTTTTTTTTTTTTTTTTTTTTTTTTTTTTATTATTTTTTTTAAAAATCCGAAACCCAAATCTTCAATTTTTTTTTTTTTTGCAATAATTTCTTTATTTTGATTTTTAATTATTCTTCACTGTCTTATGATGGTTGATGGAGATTTCCTTTCATTTTATTTTGTTTATCATTCTTATTCTTTTTTATTTTCTATGATTTTAAATTTTAAAAATAAAAGTAAAAGATGGAACTTAACCTTAAATTAGATGAATTTGACTAATTTTAACAAAAATTGACCAATGACACGGAGACTTAATGTAATAAAAAGGTAAATGTGTTTCGGTTTCTTTTTAGACAAACCTCAGGGGGGTGTTGTGCAATTTATTTGTTTGTTTATTTATGTTGTCATTTGGGTAAATCTTATTCAATCTAGACTTTTTAAAATTTTTATAGAATTAAAAAGTTAGGGTCATTTTTTTTTTTTCCAAAGACTGAATAGTACTGATGAAGATTAAGAACTGAATAGTGACTAAAACTTGAAATCTAAATAATATATTTATTTTTTTTTCTTTTACCTTTGAATATAATGTAAATTCGTTTGTTTTTTAAATTTAAAATTGTTTAAAAACTAATAAGTTAACATTTATATCATTTTTACTATTTGTTGTTAGGTAATTTTAATTAATTTAACACGAACATCTTAAAACAAATAATTTAATAAATTCTAAAACATTTTTTATATACATCTTAAAAATATTTTATTCATAATAAAAAAAATAGTGATATTAACCATATTTATATATTTAAATATATTAATATATTTAAAAAAACAACTAAAAAAAATGAATGTTTAAATTGTCAATTAAAATATATTAGTTTAATTCTAAGACAATTTGAGATGTGATTTATTTAGGTTTTTTTTTCAAAATATTTTTTGTAAGTATCAAGAGAAAAAAAAAAAAAAAAAAAATAAGTAATATAAAGTTATGATAAATTTGAAATTATATTATTTTAAGAGGATAAATTTTGAAATAAAAATTTTTAAATTTCATTAAGTGATCTGTAATTAAGTGAAAAGTTAAAAATTCTTACTTAATATTTTTAGTTATTATTTTTTTATAATTTTAAATGGCTTAACCACTTAAAAAAATAAAGAAAGTAATTTAGTAGATGTAATTTGACACTATTAAATCTTCAAATAAAAGAACAAAAAAAAAAAAAAACCCTTACTTTTAAAGATTTTATTAGAGACATGTGGTATTCAATATAAATTTTTAATGAGTTTTAAAAATTTTTAAAAGTAATAAGATATTCAATCGAGAGTTTTAATCATAAATTTAAAATATCAATAACTTTTAATGATTTTTGTATATAAAAAATTTCACAATTTCTCTTCCATTCCTCCCAAAACTTTTGCGGACTTTGTTTCTCTCATATCAGAATCTCCTCAAACTCATGAGAACATGCTAAATGTATTTCATTCCTTATAAACATTCTTTATCTCTTTAAATTGTAACTAGCATACGACAAAATATATATGTAATTTTTTTTCAAGTTCTTTTGTTTGTATGCAACAATTATCTCTTATTTTTTTTTTTTCCTTTTTAAAAAAAAATTATTTGTCAAGTTGCATGTACAATTTAATAATATTATTAATTAGATCAATTTTTAACTTTTTTTTTTTGAAAATTAGACGGATAAATAGCTTCATCGAGTTTTACAGACATTAATTGTGATATTTTTTTTTTTAAAATAAAAAAAATTTGTGGATATAAAAAATACGATTTATGAAGTACATATTTATCTTAGAAGTTATCAAATGTCTATCAATATTTCCGATTTTTTAAAGGTAAAAGTGTGTAAAAATCTTTGATAATCTTTCATAATTTTCAAAGTCTATAAAAAGCAATAGAAGTACATGAAAGTCACTTAAATAAAACTATATGAAAGTTAATGAAAGTCTATTAATATATGAAAAAAAAAAATTCTATGAAAATCTATAAAAATCATTCACAATTTTGTAAAATCCATAAAAATCAATAAAAATTTGTGAACTCTATAAAATGCATCCACTTGAAAAAAAAAAAAACTAAAAAAATCTAGATTAATACACCCCTAATTCTCATTTTGAAGTTTAATACAGCAAAGGAGCTTCAATCTCGATTTATTGGGAAATTAGAATTGCAAAATTGTTTAAATAGACACACAATTTAAATGAAAAGAATCAATATTAAACATTCAATTTATTGTATCTCATTTATATTCTAATAAACAATAAATAAATAAATAATAAAATAACATTAACATTAACATATATTTATTTATCAATTATTTATTATTTATTTAAATATAAGCGAAATAGAAAAAATAAAATATCCTAGATTTCCGATGTTATTGATAAAATAATGATTTATAAAGCATATATCTGATGGCGCTGGTGCCTTTTTGAGTTTTAATATAAACAGCACTTAGAATTTGCCGCGTCAAATAAATGCAAACATTCTAAATCGGTGGCTTGATATGCGTTCACATTTCACATTGCATGGCATGAAAAGCATGATTGTATCACACCGCCATCGAATGGTTCTGATAGAACCCGTTTTGACTAATTTAAACCAAAAACAAAAACCGTTTTGACTCTTGTCACAGTACAAAAGAACAGAAAAGGGAAGAAAATGTCAATTTTCAACCCTCATTACACACCGTCTTAATCCAACGGCACCTGGTTAACATCTATTACCAAATAAAACAGAATCTATAAATTAAAAAACCGTTAGCTTTCTCAAATTTTTTATTAGAATCTATATTCAAATGATATAATTTATAAATTACAATAATTTTATAAATTAAAAGATGATATAATACTTGATATGATATTAACAATCCAAGGAGATTCACATTATTAGTTACCATTTTTAACATAAAACAACTTCAATAAAAAACCATCAAACCCAGTTTCAAAAAAAATAAATAAATAAACCATCAAACCCAGTCCAGTAGTCCAGTGCGGTGCATGCTGTAGCTACAGTGGCTTCTAAACCCGACAAACCGAGCAAAACCAGTGGGTGATCTACAGTTACTGTATAGCCACTTGTTTTGTTCGATTTCGAATCAAATCCCGCACGACGTCGTTTCCTCTCTCTTTAGTCTCTAACTCTCCACTCAATATCGCTCACTGCAGTCACTTGCCTCGAAGCTCCCCATCTTCTCGCCAAACACACAATATATAACGGTACATCCACCCCCTGTTCTTCTCCACTTCAACGATCGTCAAAATCGCCAATCGCACTCCACTTCTTGTTTCCATTTCCCAGCTCTGAAGAAATTGCCAAGACCGAGTAGTAGATAGATACTTGGATTTTTGAAAAAGCGATGGAGAATTCGACTACTGCACAGCAAAAACTGGTGAATGGTGATGCCGGTTATGTGCTCGAAGATGTTCCCCATCTCACCGATTACATTCCCGATCTTCCGGTACGTACTTCTGTATCTCTACGAATACGTATACACTGTTTGATCTTTTGATTCGATCAGTACCAAAATAAAATCCGAGTCACCTTTTTGTAAGATTCGGATCTGATTTTGTTGATTGATTTTATCGTGTACTACTTGTTTTTGTTTGTTTGGCAGACGTATCGGAATCCGCTGCAATTCAATGCTGCTTATTCTGTGGTCAAGTAAGTGAAGTTGTAGTTAAATAAATTATTAATGGTTTCGTTGTCGAAATTGTTTTCAATGCTCTCAGTTTGTGATTTCAGGCAGTATTTTGTTAATGTGGATGATACCGTAGCGCAAAAGGTGATGTACGCTTCGACTTTCAATTTTGCTGTGTTTAAATTTTAAGTTGATTTCGTCTGTTGAATATGTAGATTATTGAAATCTGGTGAACCATAGTCACTTTTGTATCGTTATTTGTTTCTTTCTAGAAAAAGTCTGCTTGCATGTGATAGGGCAACTATGCTTGGTCGGTGAAGCTGAACGATAATCTTTCTCTTTTTGTCATTTACAGATTGTTGTTCACAAAGATGGTCCAAGAGGGACGCATTTTCGACGTGCTGGACCTCGCCAAAAGGTGGTTATATCATCTTGTATTATTACTGCTAGTAAGTCGTGTCCATATTACTGAATTTTTGACATGTCATTCTTCAGGTTTACTTTGAATCAGATGAAGTGCATGCCTGTATTGTGACATGCGGTGGTCTTTGCCCTGGGCTCAACACAGTGATCAGGGAAATTGTGTGTGGCCTATATCACATGTATGGTGTCAACAAAGTCCTTGGAATAGATGTAAGTGATTAAATGTTGTACACTCGAGGTCAATGTTTTGATCTTAGTCTTTGAATATGATAGTTCGACATGATATGGTTTTGTTCATATCCTACGTATATTCATATACTTGGTTATCTGTGCACACAAATACTTCTGGTATAGGTTTAGCATTAGCATGCAAAAAGACACTCAATTATTTGACTTTTGGGCCATCCGATTTTATTTGTTACATGTGCAGGGAGGATATAGGGGTTTCTATTCCAAAAACACCATCTCCTTAACACCTAGGGTTGTGAATGACATTCATAAGCGTGGTGGTACCATCCTTGGGACATCACGAGGAGGCCATGATACCTCAAAGATAGTTGACAGCATTCAGGATCGTGGGATTAATCAGGTATGGGAAGGGTAGGATTTTGTTTGGATTGTAGTGAAATATCAGTCGATAATGAATTTGAAGTGTATTTGTTGCTGCTTAGGCACATAACTCTCATCATGATCTTTAATGGCACAGGTTTATATAATTGGAGGTGATGGAACTCAAAAAGGTGCAGCAGTAATTTATGAGGTAATACCAGTGAAATTTCAGAACTGGTCTATTGATTAGTTTTAAAAACTGCTTCTGAATTGATCAACTTCTCTTAAGTACCCCTTAAAAGGTGCATTTCCAACTGCTTCTTATGTATTAACTATCATGCACTATGTCATTTGATATTGGATGCAGAAAAATTGTATTTTTATAATGAATTTTACTTACCATGAAGTTCCAACTTTTTATTCATCAGTTTGATCTTCTTTTCCGCCTGGCAAGATATGTTTACCTATTTTATAATCACAACTGGTTGAACATATATTTATTTACATATCATTACCATTCGGATTTGATCGCTTTCTACTACCCTTCTATGAACTTTAATGTCGCATGTTCAATGCATCCTTGCTTAAGCTTATCTACAATGATCTATAACAAAGTTGAAGGTGGCTTTTACAGGATGTGAAAGGAGAATTTTGTAAATATGCGATGCCTTATTTATTTCTTTTGACATTTGTAGTTGAATGTGTATACACTCAAATGTTCTTGGAGAGGTCTTCTACGTGATCGTAGTTTGTCTTTGTTATTGACCACCTCCCAGTATTTTTGATTTCTTTAATTTGAATGAATAACCATAATACTATTGTTATTCACGTGTTTACTCGCATTAAATTATCCAATTCTCAATTTGCAGGAAGTTAGACGGCGTGGTCTCAAAGTTGCTGTTGCTGGAATTCCGAAAACCATTGATAATGATATTCCGGTACTTAATTCTCACCCATCTTTTATGGTTCTAAATTAATTTTATTCTTCTTCTTTCATTTCTCTTATTGGAATTTATCTTAAAACTTGATATTGCTTCGTCTCTGACTGCTTTATCTGATTCAGGTTATTGACAAGTCCTTTGGTTTTGATACTGCTGTTGAGGAGGCCCAACGCGCCATTAATGCAGCACATGTTGAAGCTGAAAGTATTGAAAATGGTATTGGTGTTGTGAAGCTTATGGGTCGCTACAGTGGTAAGTTTTGTACCTATGTTTGGTACCTTCATACGCTCAAAAGTAATATGTGGTTATGAACATTGATGAGAATTTTCACTAACTCAAATTTTTTATGCTTGTCATATTATGCAATGTAGGTTTCATTGCCATGTATGCTACACTTGCTAGCCGAGATGTAGACTGTTGTTTGATTCCAGAGTCACCCTTCTATCTCGAAGGAAAAGGTGGCCTTTATGAATTTATTGAAAAACAGCTCAAAGAAAATGGACACATGATTATTGTTATAGCAGAGGGAGCTGGACAGGATCTACTTTCAGAGAGCTTGCAGTCTCAACAAGATGCCTCAGGAAACAAGCTTCTCAAAGATGTCGGGCTATGGATATCTCAGAAGATCAAGGTATCACTTGTGATCTAAATATTCTGTATATCCTCAACTTATCTCGCTCTAAAATCCCATCTAATATATTAACAATTTAAGGAAATTTATGTTAATTAATTTAACCCTCTACTGCCTCATCTGCTTCTTCTAGGACTATTTTGCTTGCCAGCATAAAATTGCCATCAATCTGAAATATATAGGTTAGCACCTCTGATTTTCTTTCTTTATCTGCTGTTTTCCTTTTAAGTTTGATCCAAATAGTTGTGCCAAAGACTCTGATGCATCCAGTTTTTTGCAGATCCTACATACATGATCCGGGCTATTCCAAGCATTGCATCTGACAATGTCTACTGCACGCTGCTTGCTCAAAGTGCAGTTCATGGAGCGATGGCAGGGTATACAGGCTTCACAGTTGGTCTTGTCAACGGTCGACATACTTACATTCCTTTCAATGTACGTGCTTTCATCTTTAACTTTTTTACTTAAATGCGTAGGAATCATCTATTGATTTTAATCCATCTTATTTCATTGGTTCTATAACTAGAAACCAGCAATATAAGTCTACTAAATTCATGTTGTCAATCACTCTTTCTCTGAAACTGAAAATCATGGCAACATATTTACTTTTCCCCTTTTTGTGAAACATATGGTTTAAATCAAAGGATCGCTTTACAATAAGTCTACAAAATTCATGTTGTCGATTACTCTTTCTTTGAAACTGAATATCATCGCTACATATTTGCTTTTCCCCTTTTTGTAAACATATGGTTTAAGTTAAAGTATCGCTTTACAATGTTAAAATCTTGAATATCCAATGTGTTAAAATCTTGAATATCCAATGTGTCTCTACCATTTTCTGTTAATAAATGGAACCATCTCATATCATATGCATTTTCCTTTCTTTTTGTTTCATTCTAAGTTGTTAATTTTATCAGACCCAAGCCCTTCTAAGTAAGTCTTTGCTCTTACATTTGTACAGCAAAGCTTATGATTACTGTATTTTGTTTACACAGCAAAGCTTTTGATTAATGTATTTTATTCCGAATCTTGGCTTGCAGCGAATCACTGAGAAGCAGAACCAGGTTGTAATTACAGACAGAATGTGGGCAAGACTGCTTTCTTCTACCAACCAGCCAAGCTTCTTGAGTCCCAAAGAAGTCACTGAATTCGAAAAACAAGAAAAAGATTCATCCCTTTTGTTGGATGGAGAAAGTCTGAGACCTGAACAACTCAATAGTGTGTCATGAGAGCAATTCATTTTGTTCCAATCTGTAAGCCTTGTAGCCCGGTGCCACCCCTTGATCTATTGTTGATACATATGAGAATCTGATTTATGATATTTTGGGAGGTTAGTTTTTGTATTAGTGGTTTATCTGCTATGCTAGGATGATGATTTTTTCCCCCCTTAAATCTTATAAGATCTTATGTAGTATGATTTCTGTTTTTGATGAGTTTAGGTTAATAATACTTTTGTTCTTGGACTCCTTGGTCGCAACTTGTTTCTACTTACAAATACACACGTCATTTATCAATGGTCCTTCTTTTCCTCTCTTTTCTGAAACTATGTTATTTCTCTTCTGATGCATGGTTTTTAAATAAAGGTCGCAGGAGCAGTTGTGAACATGATTCGAATTTTAAACCACTTATACCATTGTAAAAATTCTGACATAACCTGGTGGATAAACAACCCCTCTCAACAAAGCCATAGCTTCTAAGTTGAAATCCCTTCTCAAGTAATAAAAAAATGTCCTTACAGCTAAATGCTTGAGTTAGCAAACACACGCTAAAAGAAATCATTCATTGATGCACATTAGAAATTGCACTATCAACTAGCACCTAATTCTGTTTTCAAAAAAAAAAAAAAAAAAGCACCTAATCTCTCTCAAAAAATATAACTAGCAGCTAATTCAATGGTGTGCAACTTGTGCTATAAGTGATTTTAACAGAATTTAAGTAGTTAATGAGTAATGAGTAATTCTAGGAGGGATCCGTTGTTTTAGCTTTATCCATTTTTCTTGGAAAAAAAATCTCATCTAATTAATTTTTGTCACTCTCACATTCAATGTTGGCCATCTTTGACCAAACCTCCTGGGCGATCATCATTTCATTTTATTTTAAATCTCAAGACCTCTTCAGTTTATCGGGCCACAGACGATGTATAATGTTCTCAGGTTGAGCTGGGATTCTTGTGTTTAGATTGCAAAGATGATTCAATGGAATGGCGCAAGGAAAGAAACTAACACGGATTATATATTTCTTGATCAGTAGAGAATAATAATTCAAAATACAAATGAATTTAGAAATTCAACAAATCAATGGTAATTTTTTTTTTTTTTTTTTTAATTTCTGCAATACTTGGCTCATGCAAGCGACTTGCATACGAGGGGTCATATGATACGCCCATAATGAGACATGTCCATTTTTCCACAAGGAAATCCACCAAAGCTGACTTAGATGTTCCTGCAAGTGCTCCAAAAATTAAGAACTTCTGGCAGCAATTAGGAAATTACTGTTGTTCAACTCCTGTAAACGCCAGAGGGATCAGCATTTTGAACAATCCATGGATGCTCAAGAAGCTTGTGTAGTGGCAACCGCTGTGATGAATCCTTCACAAGCATCTGTTTTGTTTCACAGAAACAGAAATTCAGGTTTTCACTTAGAAAACATAACCTCTTCCCTGTTACTTAGAAAAAGTGAGCCATCGACTATGTAAACATATGCTAAGGTATTCTTTTTATGGAAGTGAAACAGGCTGGAGTTATAAAGAAGAAAATAAACCTGACTAATTAGGTCCTTAGCACCAGAAGAGACTATTGGTTTAGGAGGGAATTTAAGATCCACTTGCACAATCCTGTTCAGGTGGTAGTTGATAAATCATATCAATAAATTATAGATTAAAATATCTAAATATGTACTGTTTCTGTTTCCATTTGAAAAGCAGACTTGCATCTCAATAGCAAGTGAACAATATACCTTCTCTGCCTCTGAATGAATAGGGTTTAACAATAAATTGCGCATTTTGATAATTTTCATCCAATTGAAATTCATGATTACCTCCTATAGGCTTTAATAATAGCACGTTTTGATAATTTTCATCCAATTGAAATCCATGCTTACCTTCTATATGTGTCAGAATGTTCCTTGGCCTCAAAAGGAGGTACTCCGTAAAGAAATTCATAGCACAAAACGCCAAGGCTCCATATATCCACACTAGCATCATGTTCAACACTTTCGACTGTTAAGAAAACCAAGTACTAAGTTATTGTTTTGAAAATGCTTTCAAAAGAACAAAGAAAAAACATTTTGCACAGAGCAATCACATAAAGTTTTAACTTAATGTCCCTTTAAATTAAACTAACCAAACGACAACCACATAAAGCAACACAAAACAAACTACTAGGAAGTCCCTTAGCCTTTAACGGCAGAGGGATATTTACAAACCCATCTCAGGTGGGAGGTAATCCAATGTGCCACACATGGTCTGCCTGCGGTTAAAAGTGTGCACTGACCATCCAAAATCTGCAATCTTGAGCTCACCCTGAAAAAGAAAACCACAATGACCTGCTAAGCACAAGGACAACTTAAATTTCACTAATCAATTAAGAAACAGGCAAAAGATGTTGCCATAAATATTGGTCCTCACCTGTGCACCAATTAATAGGTTCTCTGGCTTGATGTCTCTGTGTATCACATGCTTCCCATGACAGTAAATGAGAGCCCGGGCTAACGATGCAACATACTGCCACATGGACCATATGCACACACATCATTACATCTAGTCTCATTGCTGAGCTTGAAATAATAAAAAACAATAAGCCCTCCACATTCTTGTTACACCAAGAGTACATGATGGTACATTAGTAGTGTGCTTACTTATTTATTATTAATACTAGCAGTATTTGCAAAAGTGAAAATGAAAGGACACCTCAAAATCAGGTTTCTGATGAAAAAAGGACTCAAAGATAACAGCAAAAATAAGATGAGAGGGAACCAATAACCATAAGAAGTAAAACAAAATGTTAAAGAGATATGTTAAAAACAACTTACAGTGGCAGCCCGTCTTTCACTGAAGTATTTACACTTCTGAAGTTCCTTATACAATTCACCCTTCGCAGCATATTCTAAGATCAAGTATACTCGTTTCTGCAACAATTTGATTCAAAGGTGTTATTAGAATTAAATTGCTTTTGTACAATTCCCGCTTGATGTACACAAATTTTACAGGTTCTATACCTGATCATAGAAATAACCATAAAGCCTTAATATATTGGGGTGTCGAAGATGACTTTGAATTTCAACTTCACGTCGCAGCTGATGTTCAACCTGTGACTGTTGCAGCTGGCTCTTGAATAGCACTTTTAGAGCAACAATTTGATTGCTCTGTTTAATTAAAAGCAAATAGATCAAATTAGAGATACAAATTGCCATATCTATCAGCCCACATGTTGACATAATCACTTCCATCATCCCAAAAAGAAAACATATAAAACATATTACATTATTCTGTCTAGCTGCTAATTACCACCAGTTAGTTATTTAAGATCTTCATCATTTAGTTTATCAAAAAAACACAAACTATTTTAAAAAAATAAAAATAAATATAAAAACTTGCTCAACTATAAATATTGTTCTATAATGACATGACCAACGAAATTCTAGTTACGTCTACTTTGCAATCCCTAAGTTTCTCTCATCAAAACAAATTGCATTTCGAACATGAGAAAAACATTCCACCCAAGTTAAATCCAAACAGTAAACAACCACAAAATTGAGTGATCTAATCAACCAAAGATAAGAGCACAAGTTCTACCAATCAAAAAGGTAATTTCAACCATAAAAGCCACCAATCACAAAAAACATACACCACACGTATATATTCATATGCATGAAATGCAAAGAAGCTATACAACATCAAGCAATCAGGGACTAACCCTCTTTTCTCTAGCCAAATAAACGTGACCAAACTTTCCTCGTCCAAGAGGCTTTCCAATATCAAAATCGTTGAGTGTCCATCTTTTCTTCTCTGTCGCTGAAACCTCTGAAGAAGCCTGCCAGAAAGAAACACAAACCCACAATTAAAAACCCCACCTTTACCTAACATCCATATGTTTCCACAAATTAGCTAATTTTCGGGCAATCAACAAACATCTACTCACATCCTGATTTTTCCGCTCTGCCAACCCTAGAAAGAAAACCCCAGATATCAATCTTTTAATACCCACATTATCAACCCCGATCAACAACAAATATACGCTCACGTCCTTATTATTATTTTTTTCAATACCCACAGCATCAACCCCAATAAAAAATTCAAATCTTCAACGACGATCCAATGCCAAAATCTAGACATTTAAACACAAATGTACAGAGAAAACCCAAAAAGTGCTTCAAATCTTGAACCTTTAAAAGAATCTCCATTCTTTCCAAGACCCAAAACAAAGAATATCTTTCTTCAATTATTTTTATTAAAAGAGAAAAACCTAAATTTCAAATTGCAGACTCAAAAACCCTTAAAAACTAAAAATCAAGCTACATTTTTTATCCATCAAATTAAAAGAAACCTTGTCTTGTTCTGCAGCGATCGCCATCCCGAGTGAGGAGGAGAGAACCAGAGAGGGAGAGAGTGTTTGTGTCTGATTGATTTTCGAAGGAGACGATGAGAGAGAGACACAAACGAGCAAACGGATCTATGGACACATTTTCAATAGGCGTTTTGCAGTACCAACGGTCGAATTCCCATATGACGCCACGTGGTCCAATCCCGCTCGAGTCGTTTTTCAAAATCACCTCTTTCCGGAGGAGCGTCTTTACTGTTCTTCCAATTTTTTAATTGGAGAGTGATGTCTAGCTATGGTCACGTGGCTGTGACCCTAACTGTCTGAGTACAATGTGATGTTGCATCGTTGATGCCGTTTTTGCTCCCCCGGACCCATGTGGGTGACCTTGAATGGATTGTCTTTTTGTTTCGATCCAACGGCCCAGGTGGGGCTGTGATGGTGGATGGACTTTTGGGTTGGGCTTTACAGCTTGTCTTTTAGCTATTTCCAACGGGACCTGCATTTTGTATGATGAAGATGCACCTTCTGATTTTGACGCTCTTGTCAACCATCATGTTACGATTCTACTCAGATATCATCTTACTAGTTACTAATAAAAGTTTGCAGGATCACACTGTCATTCAAGAATTATATAGGACATCACGTTTTATTTTTAATTTAAATGGGTAGAACATTTTTCATTTATACTTGTGATTGGAATTCAAGTTCTCTACCATGCACATCGACAAATTTATCGTGGTAGCAAATTTCTTCTTCTCTTTTGTTTGAAGCTGTTGTGATAGCAAATTTCTATCAATTGTTACGAGAGAGATTTTTGAGCTATATATAATATTTAATTTTGACTCACGCTTAAAGGTTTTATTGTAGGAGTAGATTATAGATGTGGACTTTTGAACTATACATAGTGTTTAATCTCGTCTTTTGACCATTAATGTTAATAGAATTTCAATTACATTGTAATTATATTAAAAAAATTATATTAGAGAATATCTTCTATGCATTCAATATTTATGTTTTTTTACATTAGATTTTTAAAATCATAGCATGCAATATGAATTTCACATAAATAATCGATAATTCATACTATGATATGATTTTTAACTAATTTGAATATATACTACACTCATCAGACAGGTATCATTTAGTTATTGAAATATTAATTCAAAATTAAATTATAATTTAAGGGTTCTCATAGGTTAAAGTTAAAAAAAAAAAAAAAATCCACCTCATAAAAATTGTGTAATGATCATAAAAATTTATCCATCTCTTATAGATTTTGCAATGATCGGACAAATTTTATCCCATAATAATCAAACCCTAAATTGTAAAATATTTAAAATCCATGTTGAATTAATGCGCCTTTAAAATCGTTGGAAGTACAATTTGTATATTTATACCTTTTATAGATTTATTTTTTATTTTTTTAAAAGTCATATGTATAATACCCACAATTTTGTTGTTTTCAAAAAAAATTACTCATAGTTTTTTTATAGAGTTTTTATTATCATCTTTTAATTTATGTTGATTACATCTAAATTTTTTAAATTGATATAAATCTTTTAAAGTTTTAATAAATTTATGTTAAATACACTTCACTAAAAGTGTATGTTGGACATCCCATGTATTTATAGTTTTTAAAAATCTATACTGAATATATCAAAATTTGTTAAATTGATAGAAAAATTTTTGAATCTGTAACGAATACACCCCTAAGTCTAATGATTAAATGCATCTCATCATTTATATAAATTCTCCATGATAGCGTAATCCCAATAACAAAAGCCATCGATGGGCTAATCCGAACGCAGCAACGCCCTCTAAAAAGGACCGTTGCATATTGAAGTCCGTAACGGGACTCTGCACTGCCACGTGCCTTCACCACATCAACTCAAATTCATGCAAAGCAGACCAAACCAAACACGCGCCAAAACCATACCAATGCCATCATACTTATCCTCTACAATCTAGAGACAGGAGGCCATCACATATCATCATCTCCGTTATTTCTCTGATTCCTCATGACCATCACACTCCCTAATGTCGCCACGTGTCCCCCTCCTCTTCTCCTTGTATGCCAACATAACCCACATTGTTCTCATCACCGTATAATATATGCATACCCTTCTCTTCTTTTGTGATCACTGATATCATCATCACCATCAACTTCCAGAAGACCACTCTCTCAACAATTCGGTCAACAACAGTCCTCCATCATGTCTCAATCTGATCAACCATCAAAGCCCGTCACCCAGCTGCTCAAAGAGAAAGCACCGTCCACACGGCAGACAGTGAAGTTCTTGACAGCAATCACAATAGGCGCATCACTTTTGTTTCTCTCAAGTTTAACCTTAACCGGGACAGTTATGGCCCTGATCGTGGCCACCCCAGTTCTAGTCCTGTTCAGCCCCATCCTAGTCTCGGCTGCGATATCCGTGTTCATGGTCATATCTGGGTTCTTGTTCTCTGGAGGGTGTGGAATAGCTGCCGTAACAGTTTTATCCTGGATATACAGTTACGCGACAGGCAAGCAACTGCCTGGGACTGCGGCTGCGAAGTCGACGATAGCAGGCACGACGAGGCACATGACCGAGAGAGCTAAGGAGTATGGACAGTATGTGCGGCAGAGGACTCAGGAGGCTACTCGTCAGAGTTCTTGAATCACGTTTCGAGGTTGTGGTGGGTAAGCGTTTGTTCCGAGTGGTACCAAGGTTGTACTTTCGTGTTGTGTTTGATCTTCAACCATGCGTACGTCAATCGGTCGTGTCGTCGAGTTGTGTGTGCTTTCGATGTATTTGGGTTTGTTATTTTAATTTATTGTAATTAATAAATCCGTCTTTGCCAAGCTTGAATTTCGAGTTTGAGCAAAGTTTGTGCTTTCAAATTGAATAGAAGACTTCATCTGTACCGATCAAATTCAATATTGTTTTAGGTTCTTGCACTAGTTGGAATTGGCCCTTTTAAAAAAAAAGATATGGAGATTTTAGTGGACCTAAAATCTTTCTTTAGGCCGCTGAAGTGGTTGACGTGTGTGCATGCATGGTAAAAGTTCTAATGCATAGCCTTTTTTTATTTTTCTTAAGGTAGGGAAGGGGATGAAATTTGCAAAAAGAGTGTCAAACTCTGCCTTTGACAGAGGGCAGCCGGCACTTTAACCGTGGGCGCCAGCTACCTTGACAAAGGTCTAATGCATAACTTGAGAACACGTAGAATACAATTTTGGTGTGTAAAAGGTGTAATGCACAGTTTGAGAACACATAGACTAAATTTTCTGTGTAAAAGGCCTACGTGACTGTCAACCCGCAGGCTTGCGAGATATAGAGTTAATGAATATTGAGGATTGAGCCCATTCGTTAAATTGGTCCATAATCAAACCCGACAAAGCACAAAAGCCCTTTGCCTGGTCCCTCCTCCTTGATTTGTAAGTTAAAACGGCGGCGCTTTTAGACTAATTGGCATCCCACTTCCAGAGCTGGAGATAGACAAATTTTTTAAAAAAAAAAGAAGATAAAGTTTTAATGATTAATGCTAGTTCGAATTAAAACCAAAAATGCCAAGAAACAGTTAATGATATTAGCAAACGCAGCTGTACAATATATGTTACGAACACAAAAGGCGATGGAAAAACCATCATTAGTGAAAGATCACATCTCGCCTAACTACGGACCATGCAAGAATTAGGCGTAAAGAGAGATAGAAGGACATTTTTAATAAAAATAGGATTGTATGCAAAAGTCAGGCCTAGAGAGGAATAGCTTGACGTTTTTTTATAAGAAATTAATGTGATTGTATTGTATTAATTGAACGAGTTTTGTTTTGTTTTGTTTTTTTTTTTCATAAACTCCCACTTATAGGAGTTTTTTTTTTTTTTTTAACCGATGGAATATTATGATCAATCACTGTATATTACAAAGTATATTACAATTTCTTTTATCATCATATATAATATCTGTTATGGATATATTTTAAATCATATAAATGGGCTAATAAAAGTTCAAAGAACTGATCTAATGGATTGACCCAGTAGACAAAGGCTCAGTTCGTCAATATCCAGTTCGCACAAACGAGCTCGCAGTTTGTTAATACAGTTCTCAGGTCGTTGGTCAGTCACAATCCAGCTCGCCTTATGCTCAGTTCGAGATTGTTCAAGGCAAGCTCTAGCTCGCAGCTCGAAACGCCCGTTAAGGAAATTTTTTAGAATGACAACGACCTAAATTGATAAAGAGTCAACTACCAGAATCGGAAATAAATTCAAGTTCTTATGTTGATAGAGTCAATTCCTAATATGACGGAATCTATCCCTAATATGGTGGAAGCGGATTTTAAAAGTGTAATTAATGTAAAATTCTTTTATATTTTTATTGTATTCAAATTGTAACATCTCATACTATAAATAAAGGTTGAAATTTCATTGTAAACATACAACATTTAATAATATACTGTGACTCTGTCAAAATAACCAGAGAACACAATCGTGGACATAGGCACTATTCTGGTCGAACCACGTAAAAACACCTTTGCAATCTGTTTTTTGTCTTCGTGCTTTTTTGTTATTTGCTTTTATTTTGCTTTAATTGCAGGTATTGGGTCAAGAACTTAGGTCGACCAAATTCATACATCAACAATATCTCCGTCATATATAATGATTATTTTCCTGTCACCATAATTAGATACAATATAGTTAGAAAATTGGAAAGAGCAGTCGAATAATTAAAATAGAGATCAATCGAGAAAACACATGAGCAGCAACCACTTGCAAGCCATGCAAGGGATGCACATAATGTCATCAATTTTTAATTTGTTTTCTTGGTGATGTGCATGACACAGAAAAATTGATTCATTTATCAACAAGATACACTGGAATCAATTAATGAATTTACATATATTGATACGATTTTTTTTTTAATATGTTGATCAAGTATTTGATATTGTTTCTATTTATTTTTACTTAAAAAAACGAGAATTTACTAATTTCGAAAAAAAAATTCCAGTGGTAGCTAGGCATAACTCTTTGATACCTTTATTAATTCAATAAATCAAATTCATAACTCCAAAAATGAAACTATTATTATAAATATAATGTATCATTGTGAATATATGAAAAAATTTAACCCACTCATCAGTCTCTACAATTATTGTATAAATCGTTTTTGGCTGCTGGCATCGTTGGTTAGGCACTAGCAACCCCCATGCCTTAGTGGCATGGGTTCGACAGCCACCTGTCAATCCAAATAATAATAATAATAATAATATAAAATTTATCTCACCATTATGTATGAGTTGTCATTCCACTCTTGTGTGGGCCCCCCTCCTCTCCCCACTTCCATATGAACATATTTCTCTCATATGGAAGCAGTACCCTTGGCCACGTCACCAACGTTCCTATTTTGGTTAGTCTTGATAATTCTCTAGGCCCATCTCAGTCCTAAATATATATATATATATATATATAAATCAATTCACTTATTTTTAATAGGGATAATCTTAAAAAATTCATTATAGTTTGTAAAAATATTCATTTTACAATTATAGTTTTATTTTTTTCCAAAATCTCTCATGATGTTAAAAAAATAAACAGAAAATGATCATTTTACCTCTTATAATTTCATCATCAATTTATAACCATCGGAGATATTATCGTCTTTTTACAGGTTTTTAGAGGATATTTTGAGTGTTTTTATTAATGTCAGAGAGAATTTTGGATAAAAATAAAATTATAAGTGGTAAAATAGATATTTTTATAAATTACAATGGATTTATTAGGATTATCCTTTTTAATATCTAGCTAGATTATATATATTTATTATATCTAGGGATAATCCCAAAAAATCATGTGTAGTTTGAAAAAATATCTATTTTACTGCACTAGTTTTGTTTTTGTCCAAAATCTCCTTTACTGTTACTAAGTTAATAGAAATTTCAGTTTGACATGTGCATAGGATAAAAATACATTATTGCCCCTGGGATTTATATTTTAAATGCAATGATCACTGACCAGACATGTGCATATTGGAAAAAGATGAAATTACCCCCGGTTATGATATTTTAACTGTAATGACTGAATTACCCCCTACTATGATCGTTAAAGCAACGACTTTTTGCACATAAATAAAAACCCATCCATGCAACAATACGACACCATCCTCTCTCTCATCAAACTTTATGAAAATCCAAAAAAAAAAAACTCAAATCTTTGTCAAGGTTTTCAAATCTCTCACAAAACTCTGTCAAACTCTTACTCTTTTCAAATTTCTATCACCAAACTTTATCAAAATCTCATAAATATAAAAACCTGGCTTATTCAAAAACAACTCATATTAACAAAAAACCTAGTTAATTGAAAAACAATAATAAGAATCAAACACAAATAGAAACCCAACCTTCTTTGAGCATGCAACAACACAACACCACCCATCTCTCTCACTAAATTCTTTGTCAAAAACAACAACACTTATTCAATAACAGTTGAAGCTGATTCAACTACTTATTCAAGAACAACAGCTAATTGAAGAACAATAACAATTACTTATTCAAAGCAAAAACAACCACAACAACATGGAATCAACAGCAAGTAGTACAAACTCAAGATGCAACATTAATGGAGGAGTAATAGGGTTTAAAAACAAAAAATGTTATTGTGGAAATAAAGCAAGTATGAGAATATCAGAATCTATAAATAACCCAAGAAAATTGTATTTCCATTATAAGAAGAGACAATATAGATATTTCTCATTTTGGAACCAGAAGCAGATGAATTTGAGTTAAATGTGATGAAAACGGAAGAAAAAAAATGATGCAATAAGAGTGTAGAATTTAGAAACAAGAGTGGATAATGTCGAAAGGTGCTTCATTGACAAAATGCATAAATTAGAAGCAATGCAAGGATGGTTGAAAGTCATTATGGTCTGCAATGTAATTATATTTCTTGTAGGCATGATAATTATTGCTAAACATTGTAATATGTAAGATGGAGAATATATATATATATATATATATGAGTACTAATATTGAAATGCATGTATGAGATATATACATATATATATGAGTACTAATATTGAAATGCATATATTAGTACTAAACATTGTAATATGTGACCTTGCTAAATAGTGGCTATTCCAAAATGTATATAACTACCAAAATATACTGTTAAACATGAAGACCCCACTGTCCTAAAGCCAATCTCATAAATTGGCAAACAAAATAATAGTTGTAAAGCTGCCCCTACTATCTTAAAGCCAATACCATGAATTGACAAACAAAATATCAGTTGTAAATCCAAGAAAAGTTATAACAGTTTTGGTATTTAACAAAATAACCATGAAAAGGGAGCAAATATTGAACAAATTAACATGAAAATGACTTCAAAATAAAATAAAGCTTGCCTATCACATCACTATTGGACTTGTGAGACTTGTGTGAGTTGTGAGCTTGGTTGAAATTGAGATAAAATTGGAACTGAGGTAGTATGGGAATTTGAGGCACCATGTTTTTATTTTAATTTTTTCTCTCAACAAAAATTCAATAAGAGAATTATTTAAGAAATAATAATTCTGTTAGTAACAATAAACAAAGCATACATAATTACTTAAAGTTTGTTAATAGTATAAAACATATGATGTAACAATTATTAAGCACTTTAAACTGAACTTTAAAGTTTGTTAGTAATATAAAACAATGACAATATCATAATTATTTAAACTGAACCTTTCAAAAAAAAAAAAAACTTCTAAGAACTTCTTACTTGAGAAGTTGAGGTGGCTTTGGAACTTGAGGCACCATCCTTTGATTTTTTTCTATCAAAAGAAAAATAAGGACAATTATGTGAACTTTGTAAGTAGATAAAAAGAGTTTGCTAGAATATACCTTCTGCCTTTTTGGAGGTGGTTGGTCATTTTTACATAACCTTTTGTTGTGCCTAGGCTTTAAGCATTTGGTGTACTTCATAATTCCAGACCTTGAACTTGAAGCTGACCCTTTAGCCTTCTTTTCGCGTTCTCTGATTCGAACTTTCTTTGGCCTGCCAACTCTTCTTTTCAATGAGGTGGGTCAACTAGGTCACCATCAACATTGTCCCATATACATTTATCTGAAATTGGGTGAATCATATAATTGTAGGTTTTCAGAAAGGTAGTTTGATGTAAGTATGGATGGACCTAGTCCTTTAAAACCAACTGCAAGTCATACATAGCAATGTAGTGGTTTATACATAATATTGCATGCCTACATGGTACACCGTTGATTTACCACTCTCCACATGCACATCTATATTGACTTATGTTAACATGGTAACTCCTCTTAGGCTCTAAAATCTCATATTTTGTCCCCCTCCCCCCTCGCATATATGAGATTATACATTGTTCCCTCCTCACTTGCTTTTAACAACCTAGACCTAATAGATGGAGTTAAATCATCCTTCCAACCTAAGCACTCTTTCTTTCTTTTTTGTATTAACTACATTACCATTCTTCTTATGCACTCTAACAACTCCAAATATGACTTACACCTATGCTCACCCAACATACTATTGAAATTTGAAACTCTCTGTCATGTTATTAGTAACATGATCACAACAAATCCTCTCATCAAAACGATGCCTATTCAAATGGTGTGACTCTATTTGAGATAACCAAATGTGGGCATCCTCATCAACATCAGAAATATCTTTCATGACCTTATTAAAGTCTTCTAGACAGTAAGCTTTGTTGGCCTCCCAAAACATCTTTTTCAAATGCTGCCCAAGGTAATCTTGTATAAAAAGTGGCATTAATATGTCTTGCACAGTACCTATCACAAAATTCATATTAGTACATTTTAATAATGCTAAAAACTCATTAAACAAATATACATAGAATATACAAAATCAGTATTACCTTGTACTTGCATAGGAAAAGACTTTTTCAATTGCACGGAGGACCTCCTTCTGCCTATCACTCATGAAGCACTATGGATCACTAGTAGGGTACTTTAGATGTGCCTTCAAATGGTTAAGAGACTACAACCAACTATCCAAGTTCTCTCCTTCATATATGCAAATGGCTAGTGAAAGCACTCCACTGTTTATAACTAAACTAACTACAGAAAGTAGCACACCTTCATACAGGTTCTTTATGTGGCAACCATCTAAACCTATCAAAGGTCTGCAACCCTTCACAAAAGGCTTGTTTTTTAGCATGAAAACTGATAAAAAACTTGTCAAAAGTGGGATGCGGTTGTTGTAGACGAATGAGTGTCATCGTACCTAAGTTATATTTTTGCACCATGCATGCATATTTCCTAAGTAATCTAAAATAATCAGCATGGTCTTGACACACCCCGTTTAGTGCTCTATTTTTGACTTTGTACAATCTTTTTCTATCCACTATCACTCTATAGTTATCCCTCAACAAGTTAATAATGACTAATATTTGGGTAGTAGGATTACTCTTAATTAGCTTCTCAAACTTGCTACATATCCATTTCACTCTTGCTTCTTTATTTTGACACACCTTTTAACACTGATGCTCATAATTGTATGTCTTAATTTTCATGACCCCTCTTGTAATCATCTCTGATGCATGAATTCTCCATGGATAATTTGTGTTATACCTATTTTCTCGTTTTACCTGAATGGGCCAGTATAGGCCCTATATACTTGAATAGGAGCGAGGGCCCAGAAGGCCCAAGATCGGGACCAGCAGTTGCAGATCCAGCTCGTGAGGCCGTCCAGGTCATGAGCTCGCAACAGCTTCCAGATCTCCTAAGCACGTCTCCTGCCCGTGTCGTCGTCGAGCTCGCGAGGCATCCAGGTCGCGAGGTCGCAGAAATCCCCATACCACCTAGCCTCCTCTCCCCGGCCATGGCGGCATCCCTCCAACATGCATTACCTGACTAACCGAAGAGCTTATTCAGGAGATATCGTGTGTAGCAAGTCCGCGAAGTCACCTACTCCCATGATTTCCCGCCAGAGACTGTTTACACTATTACCAAGATGCATTTAATGCGACGACTCTACATTTAATGAAGAGGACTTCTCCAGGAGCATTAAATGCAGACGTGCGCATGTAAGGAGAAATGATGATCTCACATTTAAAACAGAATGGCTGTGTCAAAGTTAGTTGAAATAACCATCACCTGTACTTTATTTTGACATTTTTTATTATTCTCTTTGTATCTCTCCACTCCATATATAAACATGGGAGACCTTTACTGTAGACGACAAGTTGAAAATACTAGATAACTGTCACTCTGCTGGATTTTGACCTCAGAGTGGTCGTGGATGTAGGCGCAGCCGCCGAACCACGTAAAAATCCTTGTGTGTTGCAATTCCTCCTCCTACCTCCATTGATTAAGTGTTTGTATTCACTCAACCGCCACAACCAACATTCCCTCGCCTTAATTAAGCTTCACCAACCTTAAAACTTCATTTACTTTGCATTTATCGTACACCCGTTACCATTATTACCCCTTCAATTACCTTGTTCGCAGTCTGGGCCCCAGAATCTCTGGGTTGACCGTTTTCGAACGTTAACAATTTGTAACTTTATACTTGTACGTCAACCTATGTCTATCATTCACCTCCTTAATTAACATGACCCTCTTTTCAATAGCATATTCCCTCAAAATATGCCTTAAACTATACACATTTTCATGAGTCTGCCCAACGTAAAACACAATCTGCCCTCCATCCTGTAGCTTGAAAGGATCACTTTTCATATGTTTTGCTAATTTCTCTTCAGGTGTATCATCCTCTAAATCACTACTAAACTTATTATCTTTACAAGAATTGACTCCCATTTATCCCCCTCTACATGTGCCTCTTCATTGCCTCTCTCACTGCCATGTTCCTCTTCCTCATGTCCCTCACCCCTATCGTCCTCACCTTCTTTGTATCCCTCACCCCCATCGTCCTTAACTTTCTCATGTCTCTTGCTTCCACTACCCCCATAACCAAAAAGTCACCCTTCAACCAACTAAAATCAAAATTGTTGTTTATATCATCCACTGCATATGGTGATATAACTTGAACCTCGCCCTCTGCCTCACCGATATCAGATGATTTAAGAATGTAATGTTTAGCATCATTTTCAAACTCTATCCTAGAGACATTTTTCTCGCTACACTTTTCAAACACATTTAACAACTCCCTATTAGACTCTATCGACAACTTCTTCACTCTAAGGTACAACAACATACATCTTACAGTCATCTTTCTCTACCATTTTTGTCTGATATACTTCACGTAATAACACTATAAGGCTGATTTCATGAGTCTCACACTTAAACAGTCCAACTAATGTACTACCATAACACACTACAATCTGTATCAACGACATTATAATTGCATTAAAAAAAAAAAAACATATACACTATTAGATAATTAAACAACATATTCCATACATAGTATACAAAATACAAAACATATTCACACACACATAAATACACATACACTATTATCATACAAACATGTAAATATTTCATATGTATCAACAACATATCACAAAATATATACAAAATACATAGAATATACAGAAAATATACACATACACCATCAAACACAATATACACTTATCTTTAACCAAAAAAAAAAAAAAAAACACACACACACACACACAAAAACAATTATGCTTTAACAACATCGGAATATACACAATATATGACTAAAACAATTTAACATGTCAAACATCAAACACCACATACTACATAAAATACATAGAATATACAGATAATATACACATGCACCATCAAACACCATATACACTTTTAACAACATCAAAATATACACACATGGTATCCATAGAATATCAAACATCAACCAAAATATTTTATTATGTTTAAACCAAAGCAATTTATACTGAAAAAATGTAAAACATCAACATATATGATTTTCAAACATTCATCATATTTAAACCTATTTCAACATGTAATATGCAGTTTTACACTATCAATTAAACTTTTCCAGGCTTAAATCGAAAAACCCTCAAATTTTTTGCTTTAAAAACCCTAACAAATTACAAACCCTTCAACAAAACAACATCACCAAAATCTGTTTCAATAAAAAACAACATTACAAACGGAAAAAACCTCTTAAAAACCTTACTTTCAAATCGAGAAGAATAGTTCACGTCCTTCTACCAAAACTTTTTCAAACCATCACTTGACAGTCATAAACAAAGGTACGAACACAGCACATAAAGTAGAGAGAACAAGCAAACAACAAATTACAGTTCAAAGATGGTGGAGATGAACAATTATAGGGTTTCTTATGGCTTGAAGTCAAGAAGAATAGTTGAAGCCGAGAAGCAAGTGGATGGTGTCTTTTTTTTCTTTTTTTTTTTAAGTAAAAGCAAGTGGATGGTTTGATACTCCCCACTTAGTGATTTTAATATTTTAACATCTAGTCCACTACACTTCATGACGTGTCACGTCCCCCACCATTCATCATTTTCAAGTTTTTTTATTTTTTTTTATTTTTTATGTCTAATTACCTTAATGTCCTTACAGCCAAATGAATATTAAGTGCATTTTCCTTTTTGCCCCTCAAGTCAAATGGTCAACCAAGTAAATGTAACAGAATCTGTTATAGTCAAGGGTATTTTTGTCCTTTTACAAACCTCCGGGGGTTATTTTGAATATTTTTATTAAGGTCAAGAGGATTTTAGACAAAAATAAAACTATAAGTTGAAAATAGATATTTTTACAAACTACATACGGTTTTTTAGGATTATCCCTTGTATCTAACATGATAAACCCGATGAAATATTCTGGCAGATCTTATTGGAAACGACACCGTTTGTCTAACTTATTAATTATAGTCCCTCAATGCAAATTTTACAATTCAAATTGGAAAGATTGCAAATAACAAAAAAGATAAACCTTTCTAAGGTATATTTAAGTATTTAACTATAGTTTTAGCAGGAACCCCAAAAAAATAAAAACGGAAACAAAAACAAAAAAAGCAGTTTGTGTCCTGCCCCGCCTAAAATCTGAAGCAATTCAAGCAAACGAGAATACAAGAACAAATGCAGCAGTGAAAGTCAAATTCCAGAGAGATTCAAAAATGGTACGGCGATTCAACAGCTTCCTCTGCTTTGTTTATTATTGTCTAATATAAGGAGCACTTTTTTTTCGTGGATTCTGATTTTATTTATTTTTTTTTTGGTATTTTTCAGTTCTCAATCGCAGCTATTAACGACACCGACTCTAAAGGCCAATGGGAACCCTTGGCTCCAACTAAAGAAGCTCAGGCATGTCTATTTCTCTCTTTCTATCCCTCTCTATTTGTTGTTAAACGCTTTACGCATCACGATTTCGTACTTGTTATCGTCAACTCCATTGTGTACAAGTAATGCTTGTTGTGGAAAAACTTATTCATCGAATTGCACAGTTTTCGTATTTTAGGGTTTCTGTGACACCAGTGTGTAACGGTTTTGTAAAAGCTCAGTTATTATAGAACTAGTTTTGTTACAGGAATTTCATTTATCACAAACTTACAATGAAGGACTTGTCAAGTTGCAATCTAAAGAATATGACAAGGCTCGTGAACTTTTGGAATCCGTCCTTAAAGATCCTCTCATATCAACTGCTCAAGTATTGCTTTCTTTGTGCTAGTGTGTTTTCCGTGTTGTTGTTAATAGAGTGTGTCATGATAATGTTATTGTTTGTGTTGCTCAGGAGGATGGTAAAGCGAGCGATGGTCATCTATTGCAGCTGAGGTTAAGTACTTGTTGATTTGCTTTTAACGGTCTTTTTAGGATGTTTGTATGTTATTGTAAATTTGTAGATTTATTATCTATTTTGTAAAGATTATATACGTTTCTTTACAGATTTTTGACGCTGAAGAATCTTGCGGCTGTTTTCCTTCAACAAGGCTCAGCTCATTATGAGAGTGCGCTACACTGTTATCTTCAAGCTGTAGAGATTGATACAAAAGATTCTGTTGTTTGGAACCAGCTTGGAACATTAGCATGCTCAATGGGTTCTTTGAGTATCTCACGTTGGGCATTTGAACAAGGGCTCTTGTGCAGCCCTAATAACTGTAAGCACCGGTTCAGTTTTTGGTTTACTATAAAAGATACGTAATTATTATTTTTCTTTTGTGCAATTTTAATTAGTGCCATTTGGTTTACGCACTTATTTTTTCAACTGTATAATTATCTATGTTTCTTGACATGCAATAATAGATGCTTTATCTAGTCTTTCTGGATGACTTTTGCAGGGAATTGCATGGAGAAACTATTGGAAGTGCTCATTGCTATTGGTGATGAGGTTGCATGTCTTTCTGTTGCGGAATTAATTTTGAGGCATTGGCCATCACATGCTCGTGCTTTAAATGTCAAGAATACTATTGAAGAGTCAGAGCCAGTTCCATTTGCTCCAAGAGGTATAGATAAGCTGGAACCTAAACATGTCCGACTTAAGTTTATTGACAAGAGAAAAGCAGCTGATGACAATGTAGATGAAAGTGTTGCTCGTAAAAAGCTAAACCAGAATATAGAGTTATGCCTGCCAGAAGCTTCCTGGGCAGCTCTGGCTGATGTACTGTTGGAAATCTTACTTCCATTGAATGGATGTGGTTCTGAGTTGGTGGCTGGGAAAGGATACAGATCTGGAGATGTTAGATTAGCTATACACTTGCCTTCTAGCTCAGACATTGTCATGGGTGTTGGGGAACGAAAAGGAACTAACTCTGCTGAAGCTGGTGGAGCAATGCCTCTTGGAGAAAGTAACTCTGACAAAAGAAGCGTTACTAAAGAAAAGGAAGCAAATATTTTTGAAGAACAACCTTTGGAGAGGCGAAGTACTCGTCTTGAAAGGCTTAGAAGTCGTAAACCTGAAAAGGAAGAAGTGGATTTGGTGGCCCATAAGGATCTGGCTAAAGATGTACTTAAATTTCTTGAATCATTTATCATTGGCAGACAGGGAGCCAAAGATTGTGATCATGGTGCTAGTTGTCTTGTTTCATGTCATGATCAAGTTAATTCCTTGGAAGCAGAATGTAATGATGTTGCTAAATTTTTGAGAGAAACTTCAACAAATTATGGTGCTTACCATCTGGGTCACTTGCTGTTAGAATATGCTGCAAGTAGAAGCCTTACATGTCATGATGCATTTGTCAAATTCCTGGACTTGGAGAAGTTGACAAGACATTGTGGGCAGGATAGATCCCTAGAATGTAGTCTTTTTCTTGCTGAATTGTATTATGACCTAGGGTCGGCTCCTTACAACTTTTCAAAACAGTCTGAATTCATGTCGGAAGCATCCTATCTTCTCTGTAAAATAATTGAATCAGTAGCTTTAAATTATCCATTTCACTTAAACTGTGCACCTAGGGATGTAAGTTCCTCTTCAAAAGATAATTTTCAAAGTGTTGAAGGAATATCAGCCGATGAATCTATTTGCAAGGATTCATTTTTGGACAGTTCCATATTAACCAATAAGAGTTCCTTCTGGGCTAGGTTCTTCTGGTTGAGTGGGCGGTTGTCGATTTTGGATGGCAACAAGTCAAAAGCACATGAACAATTCTGCATTTCCTTGTCTTTGTTGGGGAAAATGGAAGATATGAATGATTCTTCATGCTTGATACGTCTGCCATATTGCAAGGTTATGAAAGAGTTAACCATTGATAGGATCCTTCATGAAATTAATTTACTACAAGTTGATTTCTTACTGGATAAGACTCTAGGTGAGATGATAGAGAAGGAAATGTATTTGGACTGTGTATCTCTGCTTGCTCCACTTCTATTTTCTACTAAAGCTGTTCACCTTGATCTATTACGGTTGCCTGCTACTGATAAAAAGGGTGAACGAATAAGATCTGCCGAACTATCAGCTTTAGACATCTTGATCAAAGCATGCGAGAAGACAAAGCCAATGAATCCTGAGGTGTATCTGAATTGTCACCAACGAAAGCTGCAAATACTCATGGTTGTTTCCGGAATGGACGAAAGTCTTGTTTCTTACAAATCCTTCAACCAGAAGTCAGAATCAAAAATGCATTCTGATTCTGATATAGTATCCAGAGAGAATTCAAGCAAGCATTGGTATCAGTTAGTTGCAGAGGAAGTGAAGGCAATTTTGCAATGTGTATCACAACTAAAAAACATTAGTGATCAATCTGAAGATTCCGTAAGTCATCGTTAATTCTTCAAAATTGATTTTTATTATCCTCGTTATCTACTTCAAATTTAAAATTTATTTCATCTTTTTGTTCTTAAAAAATAAGTGATGTGTTAGAAAGTCTTATATTGTTAGTTGGGACCTTTCCTAATACTTTAAGTCTTTGCATCTACTGCTTACTAACATGAAATTAGGGCTCGGTTTGTCCTTGAAGTTCTGGTTTCAGTTCCTCTCACTTGATTATATCTGAATTTGATTATTGATATTTGAATTTGTTGTGTGTTTGTATTTGGATTTGGTCTACGTGCTAAGCCAGTTGGTCTGACACATGAGAAGATATGTTAAAGAGCTTTATGACATTAGTCAGACTCTTTCTTATCAGCTTTAGTTTTTGGGTCTAGTGGTCATTAACATGATGAATATAAATGTCACAAAGAACCACATAATTTTGTAAGTTACAAACTGTCTACAATTTTATTACTCGTATAATTCTTATTTTTGAAAGGCTATATTCCTATTGTTCCTGAATGCGTGTCTAACTTTACTCTAGTTTGACAAGCAGAATTTAGGTTGATAATGCATCTTTAATAGAAATCCTTTATTGATTATTATCACTTGCTAAGAAGAGAGATTGGTGTGCTATAGCTAGTCTCTTGTTGACACTGGGTTTCCTCTCTAAAAGATCTGATTATTTCAGCAACTGCAATTGGGAACGCTTCTGAAGATAAACATATTAATATTTCTCTTTCATGGGTTATTGAGTAAATGTGATGATGCAGCTTAACATTGAAAGATATTAGTAATGAGAAAGATATTTCTGTTTTTCATTTTGTTGAATATGATAGTTGTGTAGAGATGTAATTAAGTAAAGATTTCCATGTTGGTCATATCAAAACAGCAAATCTTTATCTAAAGCATTTTGGTATAATAATTGGTGGTTTTGTGGACAAACTTATAATAAATGACATGAAGTAGTTATTTTTAGACAGATAAACTGATGAAAGCTTATATATTTTTTTTGTTTGATCCATATTTTAGTATTCTGTCTTTTAACACTTCCATTTGCCAGTTTCATATGCAATTAATTTTATGCTTGCAGAATAGCTTTGTTGTTCTGGATAGCAGAATTCGTGATCTTCAATCTTTGCTGCTGGTGGTCATGTGCAATGTAGCTAGCAATTTTCTCTGTAAGAAATCATCTGGACCAGTAGTTGTTGATGAAACTGATCAGAAGCAACAATGCTGCTTTGTTGATGCAGTCACTGCATTTTGCAAGCTACAACACCTTGTCCCTACTTTACCTGTCAAAACTCAGGTGAGTTATAGCTTGGCCTTTTTGGTTGACCATTACATGAGTTATATTCTTTTTGGTCACTGTTTGTTCCTTTTAACTTAACAGTCACTGTTTTCTCAGGTTGATTTAATTGTGGCAGCCCATGACTTGCTTGCTGAGTATGGGCTGTGCTGTGCGGGCGAGGGTGGTGAAGGAGAAGAAGGAACGTTTCTTAAATTTGCAATAAAGCGTCTCTTGGCCTTGAACATGAAACTAAAATCTAATTTTAGCTCCCCAAATGAGGAAACAATTGGTTGTGACCAGCAGCTTTCTAATAATAGTCCTGTCAAAGCATCTCAAGATGGATTAAGATCAGATACAGTGGATGTGGAAATGGGTCGGGCTGAAACAAATGACACTACTGCTGTGAAGAAGGATAATTCTGATGGGATTACGTCAAATGAAACACCATCTCAGTCAGGCCTAGAGAAGGAAAATGTTCTAGTAGAATGTGAAAAGCATTGTAACGACAGTGACAAAAGTAATGAAAGAGAAACGAATGGTGATCAAGGCACTGATTGTGGAAATGAACTTTCTGAAGATGAAAGGGAGGAACTTGAGCTAATGATTGAAAATGCTTTGGATCAGTGCTTTTTCTGCTTATATAGTCTAAATCTTAGATCCGATTCATCATATGAGGATGATTTAGTACTGCACAGGAATACTAGTCGAGGAGATTATCAGACCAAGGAACAATGTGCTGATGTTTTTCAGTACGTGTTGCCTTATGCCAAGGGTTCTTCTGTGAGTATACTCTCTTTCTCTCCCTCCTTCCTTTAAAGCACTAATTCCTTTGAATGTCTGCTTAACATGTGCACTTGCCTCAGAAAACTGGACTGGTCAAACTTCGTAGAGTTTTAAGAGCTATACACAAACACTTTCCACAACCACCAGAAGATGTTTTGGCTGGAAATGCAATAGACAAATTTTTGGATGACCCTGATTTATGTGAAGATAAACTCTCAGAGGAGGCTGGATCTGAGGGGTATCTTGAAACCATCATGAAGATAATATTTCCTGATATGGAAAGCCTTAGCCAGTGCAAGACACCTTCCGTTGGGAGGTGTGGATATATTTTATTTTTATTCATGCTTGTTATAAATTTATACGAACTTTATTTGTTTCTTTCACTCTAAGGTTAAAATAAAAAATCTTGCTCAATTTTTTATTAACAAGCTGCAGCTGCTTGTCTACTGAATTTATTGCAGCTGTGACCCATATTTGAAGGTATATCGCGACTTGTATTATTTTCTAGCTCAGTCTGAGGAAATGAGCACGACTGATAAATGGCCTGGCTTTGTGCTCACCAAAGAAGGGGAAGAATTTGTACAGCAAAATGCTAATCTTTTTAAATTTGATTTGCTTTACAATCCTTTTCGCTTTGAAAGCTGGCAACGGCTTGCAAATATTTATGATGAGGCAAGATTTACTTTTCTTTTGTTATTGAATAATTCAATGCATGGAAACTATAAAGATTATTATTTTGGATTTGTGTATCTGCCTGGCAACTGTTTGACTGTATCAGATTTCTTCTCTTTTGCAAATACAGGAGGTAGATTTATTACTCAATGATGGCAGTAAGCACATAAATGTAACAGGATGGAGGAAGAATGCTACTCTGCCTCAAAGAGTTGAGACAAGTCGAAGGAGGAGTAGACGTTGTCTGTTAATGAGTTTGGCTTTGGCAAAAACGTCAACTCAGCAGGTTTCACCTCTATCTGTAATGTATATGTGCTACTGTAGAGGATAGGATCTGACTTTTGTTTAGCCAATAAGGCACCAATAATTAGTTATGTTTGTCTGCTTAACCTTCAACCTTAGTCCTCAAATTTTATGGCACCTCTATAAATCATGACTTGCTTGATAAAACGGACTTGTCAAAGCACAAGTCTGTTTAATTTTACCATGTGGGATAGATGAAATATGGTGTAGAAAATCATTTAGTGTATGTAAGGTGGCCAAATAATGTTTTCCACTCTAGATAAAGCTGTCTTAATACAGCATCTGTTAAATTCATTTGTGGATGACTCTGAAATCCTATGAAGTAGGTGCTGTTTTTGGTTGATATTGTACTTATATATACTTATTATTTCTTGAGTTAGTTGTTATGATAAATATATGTCAGTGAAATGGTTTATCTTGTTGATTAGTCTTTTTTTTTTTTTTTTTTTTTAATTATAAGTTCAATACTATTGTCGGGTTTGTTGGTATTAAAAATTACCCAGCATGGTTATAAGAGACTTAACTAAACTGTGTGGTGTTTATGTTTTATCCACATGATGAACTTGTTGATAAATTCAACCGTGCATGCAAGGAAGTATGTGAGAATTTAAGTGGTGATGTTGGTCTTCATCTTACAAGCTTAAGGTTTTATGATTGTTGGTTATTCCACATTAACCAGTATGAAGTTTTTATGTGATTGCAGAGCGAGATACATGAATTATTGGCATTAGTATACTATGACAGCCTGCAGAATGTGGTACCCTTTTATGATCAGCGATCTTTTGTTCCCTCAAAAGATGCTGCATGGAAGATGTTTTGTGAAAACTCATTGAGACATTTTAAAAAAGCCTTTGCACACAAGTATATCTTCGTTTCTCAATTGGCTTTTTGTTTCATTTTAATGTTTAATATTTATAATGTACAAGTTTGGCTGAATCACTACATGGCTTAGGGAGGATTGGTCATATCCTTTTTACATGGGGAAACTCAGTGAAAAGCTTGGATATCCTCATGAGAAATCCTTATCATATTATGATAAGGCTATTGGGTTGAATCCATCAGCAGTGGATCCTCTCTATAGGATGCATGCTTCTCGCTTAAAGTTGCTTTGCACTAGTGGAAAACAGAATCTGGAGCTTTTAAAGGTTTCTTTTGCCACTCATTGTTTTATTAAAAGCCTGTTAACTTCAGTTTTTTTTTTTTTTTTTTTTTTTTTTTTATTTTATTATTATATTATTATTAAATAATAATATTTTATATATATATCTTGATTATAGTAATTTTTTGTTTTCCATTTCAGGTTCTTTCAACATATTCCTTTAGTCAATCCATAAAGGATGCCATAATGAATATCTTCAATAAAATGGATCCTGAAAGCCCTTATAAGCCTGAAAATAATATGGATGGAAGCCCTCCATTGAATGCTGAAGAGAGAAAACATTATGAAATGGTCCAAATGGAAGAGGTGTGGGACATGCTCTACAATGACAGCCTTTCTGCCCTGGAAACTTGCATTGAAGGGGATCTCAAACATTTTCATAAGGCCAGATATATGCTTGCTCGGGGGCTTTATAGGAGGGGTCATTCTGGTGATCTGGAGAAGGCAAAGGACGAACTTTCTTTTTGTTTCAAATCTTCGAGGTCATCCTTTACGATAAATATGTGGGAGATAGATGGCATGGTCAAAAAAGGAAGGTATGATTATATTTCTATGATCTCCTATCAGAAAAAATGTATTACAATCTAAATTTCCGTTTTATATTTTGAAATATGATTTTGGTGCTGATGGTACAAAAATTTGATAGTTATAACTCAACAGTGGATAAGGTCCCAGATGGCACTTGTGGACTTTGTTGTTCATTTAGTAAATAAGCAGTTCAGGTTCACGGGGTATTTTGATTTGCGCTGGTACTGATATACAGTAGTAACCTGGAAAATTTGTTAACACTGTTGTGATGTAAAGAGTGTAAATGAGTGGGCTTTTGAAGGTTTTAAAGATCATCTTACGAATTTGATTACTCTACCAAGTGCAAGCAACAGATTAATCTCCTTCCAAAGCTTTCGTTTTATTTTGGTTTTCATGGAGGGAAGCTCTTTTTGATTTGCTGCACCTTTAAATAAAATTGAGTACTTCCATCATTATATGGTGTTGAGAAACTCATTAACTTCCCTGTGTATTTTCTTTATGTAGCTTAAAACTGTAGTATTCTAAGCACTGATTTGTTTTTCTCTCTGTGTATATCAGGCGTAAGGCAGCAGGTTTTGCAGGGAATAAAAAGATCCTTGAAGTTAATTTGCCAGAAAGTTCTCGGAAATTCATTACTTGCATCCGGAAGTACTTGTTGTTCTACTTGAAACTGTTGGAACAGACTGGAGACATCTGTACTCTTGATCGTGCTTATGTCTCTTTAAAGGCAGACAAGAGGGTAACTAAGTCAATTTCCAAGTAATATTGGCTAAGATTTTGGTTATTTTGCAAAAAGCTCAATTACTTGCTTTAATTTAGACGAAACATCAACAACATTGTCTTCATTTATGTTTTTAAAGAAAATTTTTTTCCATAAAGGTGTTCGTGTTTCAGGTTGACGACCTTTAAAATAAGCAATTTTATGTCAATTTTAAAAAATATATCATATTCTATTGAAATAACTTCTTGGTGAGGAAATTGATTTTCAACATAACCCATAGAATTTTACCACTCTTAGATATTTTAGTAAAAAAATGGTTATGGTGCTGGCCCCATCAAATCATATTGTGAATTAACATATTACAATGACTATGCATCATTACTATCAAGACATCATGTGTCAATAATCTCATCGTTTTCATAATTATAGTGTTTTCCAGCAATTCAACTGGCATCTTACTTCAACTTGTACACAGTTTTCATTATGCATTGAAGATCTTGTGCCACTGGCACTTGGGAGGTACATCAGGGCCCTACTGTCATCCATGCAGCAAGGTGAGCCTGCTGGCTCTGGTGCTGCAGGCAGTTCTGAGAGTCAATTGGAGAAAATATTTGCTTTGTTCATGGAACAGGGAAACTTGTGGCCAGAGATATGTTGTGCGCCCGAAATCAAGAGTGCAGAAATATCAGAGAGCAGCTTATATGGGTAATTTGTTCTCCATGTTTGTTTGTTTTTTTTTTTTTTTTTTTTAATTTATTTATTTATACTAAATTCCCAAAAGTTATCTATCACATATAATTTCATATATGATGTATTTTATAGAGCACATTATCCTCAATTAGGTAATTACTGCTTAAAATATTCTAATCCAATATAACATCAGACAAGCATTATATCGTATTCCTTGTTCCCTAAGCTGCATTGGTCAGTGCCTTTGATCTCCCTTGACACCAAAAAGAAAAAGGGAATTTCTATTCATGGGTATATTTCAGAAGGAGTATGTTCTTGACTCACTCTGAAATCTTTCTGCTTTTAAATCTTTCATATGTTCTGATTCCCATGACACCTTTCAGGGGAGCAAGTTCTTTACCCAACTCGAAATCTTTCTCCTTGTGAATATTTCAAATGTCCTGAACTGAATCTTACCATTGTTCATGTCACAATCAAATTCTCAAATTCTGAATTTTCGAGTTAAATTCTGAATTATTTAAGCTTCAGAAGATCTAAAATCTGAAATAGTTGCGGTTCTGATTCATATTAGGGCATTTTGCTGCACCATTTATGTCTGGCATTAAATGGTTACTGCTATTTTTCAACAGTGCAATGCCATTTTTTTATGAAGTTATATGTATTTCTGACCATCTGTTGCTTTGTCTCAGTTATCTCCATCAATATATTGCAACTTTAGAGATAAAAGGCAAGCTGGAAACTCTTGAGGGAATAAATGAGAAGATTCGAAAGCGTTTTAAGAACCCAAAGTTGTCCAATAGTAACTGTGCAAAAGTCTGCAAGCATGCTTCTGTTGCTTGGTGTCGATCCCTTATAATTAGCTTGGCATTGATCACTCCATTACGAGCTTTGCCTTCAAGTGAGATTCAAGCTTCTAACCCACCATCAGATGGTTCTTTGGAACATGGCCAGTTACTTTGTGTTGACTTGCAAACCGATGAGTTATGGAATTCACCTTTTGAGGACAAGACTCATTTGAAAATTCTAGAAACAAAATGGAACCCAATGTTGACAAAAATTAAGAATGTAATAGTTAAGAAAGCTTTGGATGAAAATATAGAAACTGCCGTCTCTTTGCTTAGATATTCCTACAATTTCTATAGGGAAAGCTCCTGTGGATCACTTCCTTCTGGTCTAATAAGCGTTTATTTAGTTCCATCTCGATTAGCAACAGAAGCACAGTTACAACCAGGCATGGATGGGGTTGAAATTTTAGATGTAAGCATTCCTAGAAAGCTTCTTTTGTGGGCTTACACATTATTGCTAGGCCGCTTTGCAAACATCTCTGCTGTTGTAAGGCATTGTGAAGAAAATGTGAAGGTATGAGAACTAACCTACTTGCAGTGTTGTTTTATTAATGCCTGACAACTCAAAATTGCACTTTTGCATAAAACACTTGCCTGTGAATAATTTTTGGCTACATGTTTTTTTGTAAAAGAAAAAAACAAACTCTTTTAGAGCTTGGAGTTGTGAGGTCTGAAGTCCCTTTGCAGCAAGAATACTTTTTTTTTTCAAAGAAAAATTGTAACATGTGCAGAAGCACAATGAAAATCGTCTTGATAGTTTTCGGATATATCTTGTAATGACTAAATATCATGTAACATGGTCGTTACTTATTTTTTGCAGTCGAAGGTGAAAAAGGGAACTGGAACTTCGTCTGTGCTCACACATACAAGCATACAGACTGCCATCACTTCTTATGCAGGTTATTTTCTTACCTCTTGATGGTCTCTCTCTTTTTTTTTTTTTTTCTCCTCTTTCAACTCTTTGAGATTCAGGGCAAGGCATTTCATTTCCTAAAAATGAACCTTGGTCATTTTTGGTTTATAATATTTTAAAGTTTCATTCATCTGTATGCCAAAATCTTCATCGTTGCTGTAGGTGGTGGAAAAGATGGAACGGGCCAGAGTGGCAACACAGGGGCTGTTGGTGGTGGGAAAGATGGAACTGGCCGCATTGGCAGCACAGAATCGGGGGCTGCTTCAGTGACTCCTGCGGTATCTACTTCATCATCCATTAAGGACAGCACAGAATACGTGCTAGCATTGCCTTCTAATGGAAAGGGCTCATCTGGTGTTCCTCAACTACAACAAAGTAACATCACTGTTGCAGAAAAGAGCAACACTTCGGTGATTGAAGGAGGAGATAATCAGGACAAAGATTGACATTTTTTCACGGTCCATTTAGATTGGTTGCTTCTAACTACTTGTAAAAGAGTACTAGTCAATCCCACATTAGATGGAAATATGAGGTTCAGTTTTGTACAAATAGGATACTTCTGTACATATGACACTTTCTTGCATTCTGTAAAATGAGAAAAATAGTTTTTCGATTTCTTTTAAAAATAAAACTTGACTATCTTTTTGTGGTTGTGTGTTGATCTTGTGGAAATTTGAAACCAAACCGGTTATTATGAAGCATTTTGCTATCATATAAATTCAGCAGTTTTATTCGACACTTTAATATCAAGTTACATTAAAATATAATAACTTAAGAGTGAAAAAAATTGAAAATAGATAAAATAGGGAAAAGAAATGGATTATCAAATAATGCTGTATAAATCTTGTAATTTCGCAGAGTAACAATGATTTGAGTAAAATAGAACATTTTTATTTTGAAACCGTGTCTAAAAAAGGAAGTATCATTGAAAGAGTTGCAAGTGACAAATGTGGGACCCTGCCTGATGGTGTAGCTATACACTGTTGTTGTGTATTAGTGTCGATCGATTTGAATTTTCAGGATAAGGTTGTTGAAAAAGAAATAGAATGGGGAGCAGAGGAATTCTTGTGCTGAAATTAGCAGCTCCAACAAAGCATTACTTTTTTCATAAAAATGGAATAACCTTTTCTTCTTCTAAACTATTTACACGACACTCCTCCACTACCACAACAACAAGGTCGTCTCTTGAACCCCCAGACGTGCCTCGTTTGGCTGATACCGCTCGAATCTCTCTAACCCCACTTGAGGTTGGTTTTCTTTTTCTTCACCTATTCTGGGTCCTTTTTTTCTTTTCCTTTCTTTGATACTTTTTCGTTTTGCAGGTTGAAGAATTCGCTCCTAAGATTCGACAGGTCATTGATTGGTATGTGTATGCTCTGCCATTCGTTTTTCACTTGTATTTGTTTATATCAGTCTAAAACCTGTTTTTGTAGCTAATGTGGCCATTTGGGTACGAAATAACAGTCCCAATTTTTATTATTTTGTTTCAAGTTTTCATTTTTGTTGGTATATTGTGACTGTGATGGTGATAAAATAGTAAAATACTATGTTTTAAAAGAGTAGGCTTGAAGTTTGATTGTGTTTTTTGGATTGCAGGTTTGGACAGCTTCAAGCTGTTGATCTAAACAGTATTGATCCAGCTATCAGAGCAGGTTTTTGCAACACCTTTTTAACTATTATTTATAAGTTTGTTGTTCGTCAATTGTATGAACTGTCGCTTTGTTGTTTATAGCTTTGGACTAAAATTTTAATATGGTTGCATTTTGTGATTATACCATTGTTGTTTTCTTTTCAATAATCCTGGAATTGGAGTTGTGAACTTATGATTGGATCACTTGATTGTTGCTGGATCATCTGGGTTTAGCATTGACGTACCCTAATGTCTTCTTCACTTGCTATGGAAAAAAAGTGCTTTTTTTTTAATGAAATTTTATCTTCAAGTAGTTTATC
This sequence comes from Litchi chinensis, assembly GCA_019925255.1. Lineage (NCBI taxonomy): Eukaryota > Viridiplantae > Streptophyta > Magnoliopsida > Sapindales > Sapindaceae > Litchi > Litchi chinensis. The sequence goes on from CM034461.1 coordinate 44,324,155, forward strand.
AGAAGAAGTGTAGAAGTTCTATCTGAACAAACTGCTTGTTGGGATATAACACCGGTAATGCAATTATTACAGATTTTATGCTAGCTGAAACTTTTATAATCATTCTGTATTCTGTCCTCCGTTGCTATTGTAACTGTTGCTGTAACCATGATTGCACTGATTTCATAAAATGGTATCAGTGAGACAAAGAAGGTCAAGTAATCTGGCTGGTGGTAACAGGAGTGTCCTGGAACTCCCCAGTACAGCTTCATAACAGAAAACCACTAACGTTTCCTTATGCTTATTCTGGGATAGGATAGAATGGGATGGAGAATACTTATATTGGAGAACTTCCACATGCTATCGTCCATCTTTCATTTCTGCATATTTTCAGCTTTGTTAAATGAAATCGAGATTGAAATAAAGGTGGACTGATTGGTTAGAATCAGTGAGTTGTGTAGCTCTAATACGTTGCTATTAACATTCTGTGTTAAATTCACAGATACTGAGACTGAGAATTTGCGTGAAGATATGCCCGAAACATTTGAGAACAGGTGAAATGGATTTTTTCTTAAAATTTTCTGCTCTACAGCTTCCACATAATAAAGTTTGACTTGGTTTGTTCCTTTACAGGGAATCCATGATAGCTGCAATTCCTAGCTATGAAGAACCATATATCAGAGTGCCTAAAGTCTTGAACAAAGACTGACACTGTTAAGGTGATGTATTTCTTTTTCTTTTTCTTTTCTTTTTTTTTCCTCAGGATCCTTAGCTATTAAGCCTATTATGGCCGAGTCTGGCCAAGAGGAGAAGTTATCAAAGGTGAAGGAAACCTAATAAAAATCCTTGAGTCTTCTATTATTCAGTCTTAAAAGAAGCACATTATCTATCTATTTCTTTTAAATATGAACCCAACGAAAGTTGTGTTTACAATCACTTGGTGTTGAGTCCTGTCCTGTCATGTGTTTTTTCATTCTAATGATGCTTGTGATTACTTGCTCAGGTTTTGTTTATTCCATCCTACTTCAAGTTTAGCTTGTAACCCTTATTATTGGTCTGGCTTTGCTGGCTAGGCTGTTACATGCACAACTCGCAGAAGGATGTGTCACCATTGGAAAGCGGCCGAGAGGAAAGATTTTTTAGAACAAATTCAGAGGACTAGTCCTATTTCTTGTCAAGAACTTATTAAAAATATATATATATTTTTTTTCAAGAATTGTAACAGTCACACTTATGTTGATAATCAAGACTTCGGTTTTAGACTGCAAAAATTATTTCATAGATCACGTTTGAAACATGCTATCAAAATAGACAACCTTGTTTATTGAAACACATTGTAGTTCTCTTGGACCTCATTTGGCACACAGTATTTGATTAAATTATTTTGATTTGATTTGATAAATTAATCTTGTGATATGTTTGGTGTTGTATGGTATTAGATTAAAAATAATATTTTCGGTTCGTTGATTATTATGGGATTTGACAAAAAATAATTGTGTATTTATTTTAATAAAATAAAACTAAAAATATTTTAGTATTATTTTAAAAAGTAAAATTATTAAATTAAAATATATTTTTTAAATTTAATAATGTATATAAAAATAATTTTAAAAATAAATTTAATTTTTTATATAATTAATGTAAAAGAAAAAAAAAATCCCATGCTAGTGGGATGAATTTAACCCATGAAACAAAATTGGTGCCCGCCAATGTAGGATAAATTGGTTGCATAGATTTAGAGAAATCCAATCCAATGTAATTAACAAGGGATTGGATTAGAAAGTATCCAATCTCTTTAACATATATGCGCCTAAAGGATCAAATTGCTACACAGAGAACTTATAAAACATCACTAATTTGTTCATTTCAAAATTTCTCAAAAAAATTTGTTCATTTCAAAATGAAAAAAATTCACTAGGTACATGATTAATTGTCAGAACAGTGGACGTATTAAAAATGCTCACAGGAAATCATGAGTTCTTTTTCAAGAAAAGCATTTTGCTTAGATGAAGCAAAAATTAATAGAAATCATTGTTGGTTGTCATTTTGTCTTTTGAACCTACCTCTGCTGGATTGTTGATTCAGCAAGCCCCAACACAGCTAAAAGATCTAACATGAGTATTACAATGCCATTCCTGCTAAGTTATATTCTATTAACAGAACACTGTTATCTTTTGGCATTTAAATAAACGCAGAGGGATCAGAAGTACCAAATCACAAAATTGAACGTATCCAATAAATGTGGTAGAGAAGACTAGTTGGTGTCAACTGCTGTTTGTTTGCTTAGCCAATTTGTAACGTGAGTTATAATGTTACAAATTTGCTATAAGCAGAAGAGTCCGCAATTTTTAAAAAATAAAAATAAAAATAAAAACAATGATTACAACACTAGTCGACCATTGATTAGCGTTCAAGCATGCTTAACCTAGCACCATCAGGCATTCACCAGATCGATAACACGTAAATTAACAGAATCAGAATAAGCGTGCATTTGGACCGATAATATTTCTGACTGCAACCAAAAATGAATATCTAATTGTAAAAGAATATGTAAAGGCAGAAACAAACTCTCTAAAGTATGGGTATGCCCCCACTTGATATTTACAACGAATTTTAAACAAATGTAAAAGGAAGCATTGCACATCCAAAAGCAATTACATGAATGACTGCCTTGCTCTATATATAATTCTTCTTTTGTTCTTTTCTTTCCTTTTTCACTTCTATTTCTACTTCCCTGTGGTAACCACTCAGCGTAGTACTCTCAAAGAACATACAAAATCAGAATTGCAGAAGAAAGGGGGGTTATTAATGTAAGACCGTATCCTGTTTAAATATATCAAGACTGCCAGAAGAGCTCGTAATCATTACTATACAAGGAGCGATCCTGGATCTCCAAATTTGCAACATGCCAGTTAACAAGTTGGGATTGGAAAATTTTACACAAAACCAGTCCAGCTGGAAAAATCCACCATTCACTTTCATCCCTGCACCAATATAAACAAGGAAATAAAAATACAACCATATTATGTCAATATTACAGATTCCAAGTCTTAGTAAAATGGGGAAAAAAAATGCAAGAGAAATCATGAAAACAAAGTGTTTAAGTAGCAACAGAGTAATCTTACATGTTAATATTCCACGACTGAAAGTTTGGAAGTCTTTTAGTAGATGATGATTGAGTACGGTAATGGACAAGTCCACAAATAAAAGCAACTCCCTGGCAAATCAGAAAATGATTAAACAAGGATTTATAAATTCATATAAGAGGGAAAAAAAAAAAAAAAAAAAAGACATCCAATTAAGATAAAATATAATAAAACTGTCAATTAATTTTCAAGTACTCCGGTCAAAGAAAGGGGCATATTATGAAAGATTCATACCCTGAATGTGAATCAGGAGAACAATTACAAGAGTTTAAGCACAAAATGACTTAAATGCAAAGACAGATGACTTACAACATTAATCAAGGAAGTAACATTCCACAAAGCATATACACGTGCAAGGCCTACAGAACGCCTTGGTCCATGACTGAACAAAGCATTAATTCCAGCAGGAAAGGGAAGAAGAATGCCAAGAGGCAAAATAAACAAAACGAGAAAAACATCCACCAGAGATATTGAATACAACTGAAGCAAAGTAAGCAACACTAAACTAAAATCTCCTAGAAGTAGCACTGATATGACCAAACCAACAAGATCCTGCAATCAAACAACAGATGGTCAGACAGATTAAAGATAATTTATTAATCAACTCATATTCAAAGCATTGAAGATAGACCTGGTGGCCAACAGGTTTAGTATTATGAACTATAAAAGAGAGACAACAAAATAGATCTCTCTTCTCCTCAAGCATTTTCACGCTGTTAGTATCTATACTCCCTCCACAACTTCTTCTCTGCTTATTATAAAATTCACTGCTTTTTTGGGCTTCGCTTAAGAGTGTATCTTCTCTGAGAACGCTCTTGAAACTGTAAACAAAAGGCAAAAAGAACAAGTGAAACTTCATTACCAACTAGCATTCGATGCATGTAGGTATTACATAAGAGAAAACATTCATATAACTCCAGAACATAAGCTTCTTGAACAAAAACAACTATATCTTTCACTAAATAAACGAGTCACATCATGATGTTCGAGTAATTCTTATCAATGATGTAACAATAATTATAAGTCTACCACAATCATACCTAAAGTCCAAACATCTGTAAACCACTGTAATAGTTCTGAAGTTTTCAAATTTAGAACTTTTAACTATATAAATGTTTAGCACCAATACTGCCCCGTACACACCAAAAAACATATTATGATTGTCTTGTGACAATGTGAGATAACACGTTGCTACTTGCCTCTGTGCCATTATTATCTCAATCATAGACAATATAAATTCACATCATTAAAGATGACAAAATAATGTTATGTCAATGTCACACACAGACAAGCATCTTAAATCATTACCTTGATTGTCGCGCAGTCCATCTTGCTCCATCAATACTTTGAGTGGAAGAAGGCTCAATTTCTTCTTCCACAGCATACACCAAAAGTCCATAATGACAATAACCACAAGTCGTAGCCTGGAACTGGCCAAGATCAATCCGTACGCTATAGATTCTCAAAGCAGGATTGGCATGAGTTTCAAGCCACTTAAGAACAGGTTGAAATGTTACTCGTAGCCTTCCACGACGAACTAGGCGCAGTTGTGCATTTAAACCAGCCACCAGTCTATACCAAGTAGTTGGTGGGACTGACTGCAACCGAGATAAATAACTAAATATTTAATATACACCATACAGTTTAGCTAAATCTATGTTTTTCCAAGAATATGTAAATAAATGATCGATTAAGAGTTATCATATAACGAACCTGACTCATCAGACTCGTAAGAATATTATCGCTTTGCAGTGAGAAAGGAGCCATGTAACTTCCATCACCACCAAACATGATGGACATTGGATATCTCTGATGGAGGCGAGGAGGAAGGTCTGTTCTTTTTTCATCTCCACCAAGGAAAAAGTCCAAATATGCTAGCATTAGATCAGAACTTGCAGCAACCTATAAAAATAGAAGACAGTAACTCAGAGGCCGGAAAAAAAGGATGACAGAATAAAAGTTAGGCTGAAAGAAGGTTTAATTCATTATAGACTCTGTAGAATACTTGGCAGTACAAGTTTCAGGTCTTCAAGAGAAAGCAGAACTGCTGGATGGAAGTGTATGTATGGAGATTAAGATTATAAACAACAATAAAATGATTAAATAATAAAGCAAACAACTATCTCCAATACCTACAAGTCATTATATATAAAATGCAAAGACATTCAGTGACCATCCTCTTTTTTTTTATCTTCTTTTCTCGAGAAGTCGAAGATAAATGTGATTAGAGAAAATAAGAAAGAAAAAAGTGAAGAAGTCCACAAACAAGGGGAAGCCTGGAACAAAAAAGAAACCATACAAAGTTACCTAGCCAAAATCAGAGGTATTTAACATGCATAATAGACTGTTATCATACAACAAACCTACAACAATTGACAATGTAAAGTCACTGCCCATTTCTTAAAAAAGTGAACGGAAAAAAGTTGGCTGTGCTGGTGTCAGGCTAACTTGAAACAGAAAAAGCAAAATCAGATATCCATCCATGAGACCAGTAATTCTGTTTATGTAACTAATAGCATGAATATAATAAGTGTTTTCCTTGTGCATATCCTATATCAGTGAGAACTTCAAAAGTCAATGTACCATCACATCTAGCTTTTACAGCTATATCAGGAGTTACTCCGCAAATTACTTAACTTCATCGTAAATTTATCCAACAAATTTGGGACATGTATTATTCCAACTGTAACATGCAAACATGCCATATGTATGTAAGGTGACAGAAGGATGGATGGCCTCAAACAACTGATAAGCTGTGGACTTCATTGCAATGGACACAAACATACAGAACCTGCAAGTGATTGATCAGGCTGCAAACAAATCACTACTTATACGCTACTTGAAGCCGCAACAATGCAAGCAATTTGAAACAGAAGTTTGGTACAGACAAACCTTAATTCCTTCATAGAGAGCCCGTGAACGACACGAACGTAAGCATGCATGGTCATATTCTGATCGAACAAACTCACGCAGTCGCTGCAATTTTAACCTCCGACGCCATTGCTGCCATGACCAAGCAAGGGGATATGCAAGGATGGCAAGAATGCTGAACATTGCACCTTCCCACCAATGATATGTGGCGATAGCATTTATCTCATCAACAAATGTATTAAATGCACCCTCATATCTGCAGGCATAAAAAGGGTAAAATGATATTAACAAATGGCAACCATGACACAAGCTATATACCAGAATAGAATAATGTAAGGACCATAAAAATTCATAAAGGTAGAAATTCAAATATAGTTGTAAAATGAGCAAGCAAATAAAAACAATGAAATATTTTACTATAAAATTTAACTTACACAATCTCTTTTATTTGCTCGGGAGGAGTATGAGGAAGATGCCAAGGGTCACTGAAAGTATTAGGGCCCATAAAGTACATTCTGTGCACATGACTTTGTGACTCCTCAGCTCTGTTTGTCTCTAAGACCTGAATAGCAACCAGCATATTCTCAACTCCAGTTAAAAGACAAACTAAGCTGGGAGAAGGAGAGAGAAAAAGAGAAAGAAACAGCCTGAAGGGCTATTCTAGCTTGATAAAATAACTATGAGCCAATATAATATAATGAACCTCATTTAATGACTCCAGGAAAGGAAAAGAGTGATCTATTTGAGAGCCATGTTGAGTAGGAGCTGGGCCCGGTAGTTCATCAACCCCAACAAACTTCATTCGGGCAACACTAAGCACCAGGGCTAAGAGGATGAGGAGACCGATGAGAAGGAGACAAAATAACCAAGGCCCGCCAAATGTATAAATCAACTCCTCAAGTGCTGTATAGCAATGTGGCATGTGATATCTATCTGAAATGCATTCGTAAGGACAAGGAGTTGCAGCAATACCGCCTGTTAATGTGGACAATTAAAGGTTGGAGGTTAATGTACTAGAAGTGACAACAGTATTCAACATTGATTTTTAGTAGACTTCAAATCAGCAACATAAATAGTACATGAGAAGCTTTCTAGGATAAAGCACCACTTATTGAAGAAGTGAGATACCTCGTACAGCAATATAAACAGCACGATGAGGAAGCTCACTAGCTGGGCATTGACGACAAAGAGCTTTATCTGATCCAGTTACGTTCTTGTAAGTTCCAAGAGGGCATTCCTGAAAAATTGCAAACAATACAATTAATAACTCAGCATCCTCATAATGCAGCAAACAAAAATTTGAATTTTCAACGGCAATATATTTCTGCTGCAGTAAATTAATAATTATATAATTATTATATATTTAAATATTAAAAAAAAAAAAAAAAAGATAAGGCCAAGAAAAAGATATCATAGACTTAAAAAGAATGGGAAAAGTATAGGGGAAGAGAACAAATCCAGGTGTGAAGAATATTTTTAACATCATGATGAAAATTCTAGCAAGATAGCAATACAGAATTACTCATTCACAGCCTAGATTCCAGGTAAGGTGAAAGAGATTACTGAAATTCGCCAACTTGACTCTCTAGAAAACTTCATGAAGCATAGTCTGTTTTGTCTACTAAGAATACACCATATAAGAAGAATATCAAAATGTCAAATATTGTCACATCACCTCACAAAATACCCCATAAAGTCCTTCTGGGCAAGCTTTCCCAGTGGTTGTTCCATTTTCTCCTGCACCACCTCCATGTCCACCCAAGCCACCCCTATGATAACATAAAAACATTATATGCCATTAAAAATAACATGATGTATGAGCAGTGATGGGAAACATTATATTCGCTCTTATAAAGATAAAGATGGGAAAAATTATATTGCGCTTATAGACAAAAACAAGAAATAAAAGTTTCTTACTGCCCAAAAAAAAAAATTAATCAAGATATGTTTCTCGTGAATACTGTTGGAAGATTGTCATAAATATAGCCATCACGTTCAGTAGTGAGATAAATAAAATATATATATATATTCAGCCACAAACAATAGTAGCAATAATTTCTAGCTCTTCACTCAGTCAACTCCTCCAATATAATTTAGCGAAGTGCCTCATGGCAAATGGATCAAAAAACAATATGGTATGCAAGTATTCTAGCAATGTATTCAATGAAAAATATTAAGCAAAAGCATGCACTGTAGCTTCTTCTCACAACCAAATTCCATTGCAGTTGCTATGAGGTAAGCGTCAATGTCACAGTAAAGCCAGCCATGTAACAACATGCAATCTAACAACTCCATATATTCTGACAGCTCTCTATTTAGTTATTCATCAATTAACAAAACACAATATATTGCAATGTTTTGGCCTCATACTTTTTCTGTATATTGAAATGGGAAATAGAAACTTTTCCCCATCTAATTATTTTAACAAATATAACTACATATGTCTAATTGTGCATTTTTTGTTGATTTTTAGTGGCTCTTATGGGCCTTTTCAGCTTTTAAATTTTAGATTTGTACACATTTTAGTTCAATGTTTGTAGTCAACAGTTACTTTTGTTCTGCAATTCTCTACCTTCGAATTCTTTCAATCAAAAAAGTATAATTTCAGAAAACTAAGAAAATGATTTCGCTACATTTGTAAGGGTTTAATGGTCGCCAGTTGGGGTGAATGCTCTCCATGGTAATTCAACAATAGATATCTTGACTTCTGGAACCAGGGAACCAGAAGAAATGCATCTAAGCGTACATATGCGTAAGGATTGCCACAGAGTTTACATGTCGCTCAGCATCTCATGGAATTTATTTATATATATATATATATATGTATATATATATACACATATCAAGGGGGGTAGAGCATAACTAAAAGCCATAAGAAAATATAACTAAAGCATTGAATTAATTCTCAACGGAAATGAACCATCTATAAGCATAAGACAATTGAAACAGAAGTAACACATAGTCTTTAATTGAATGCTCAACTTCTTAGAAAATTAAGATATAAAGAAACCAACGAAATCTATCAGCAGTCATAAAAAAGATAATATCTATTGCTTTGACTAAATACAAACCTGGTGTAGATGTTTCCCCTTACACTAGCTATGGGCTGATATACATCTCCAATCGGAATGTCTGACCAGTGAAAATGAATCCTTCCACCACCTCCTCCACCAGCCCCATCGGAACTACCATACCCCCCGACACTTGAAAGGATAGCAGACTCACCAACATCCAGTGTCCGCAAAAACAGAAGTATAGTTCCACCAGAACCGCCACCAGGACCTCCACTTGGACCATCAATAACAGCATGATATTCCCTTACAAAATGCTGTTTAAGACTTTCTCCATCAGCTCTTACTGAGCCTCCAACAGATAAACTAGATAAAGGATGCTCCATTGAACCCATCACTGCTCAAACACGGAATAAATGGGAGAAAGGGATAGAAGCAACATCTATCACTACCAGCTCAGATAAAGTATAACAAATTAAACATCCAAATTCTCTTAACACAAATAGAGTATGTTATTTGACCATGATGTCATGGAAAATAAAAGAGCATAGTAGAAACATATATTTTGTAATATGATGATGTGTCCATCAAGAGTCTATATTTCGTAAAGTGATGATGTGTCCATCATCACTTGTTGATAGACACATCACCACACTTTGAATATAGATGATGATAGACACATCATTACTTATACCTTGAATTATAAATAATGATGGACAGATCATTCAGAAAGAGGGCAATCTTGTAAATTAGGGTGTCCTTGACATTGACAAATTAAGGTGTCCTTGATCATAAGGGATTCAGAAATTTTTCATTTTAACATTTACAAATTCTCTCTCAATTTTCTTATTTCTCATAAGCTCTCTAGTATTCTAATTTTTTTGTTTAATGTGTGTAACAAGTTTGTGTGATCACACCGGCTCCATCTGTGGGAATCACACCCACGACCATGTGGTATTCATAGACAAAGCAATAAAGGACCGTTTGTGTGTGTCTATTATTGTTTTGTACAAACTTAGTATTTATAGGGATATAAACACATGTTTAGTTACAAGATCGCCCTCCTCTTTCTTAATTATGTGTCCATCATTATTTACAATTCAAGATATAAATGATGATGTGTCCATCATCATCTATATTCAAAGTGTGATGATGTGTCCAACAACAAGTGATGATGGACACATCATCATACTACAAAATATGTGTTCCTACAAGTGTGGGGAAAAAAATTTTCCTTCTAGTCCAGGTAAATGAAAAGAAACTCACCATTACTTGAGGCCTATCCAATAGTAACCAAAACAGGCAGCATAAAATCATAAATATATTTCACTTAAAACTTTTTCAGCAATTTCACACATGAAAGGGTAAAGAGACTTAAAACTCCATTTTCACAAGATTTCTTTATCAATTCAAAAGGCATCTGTTCAGTGAATTGATCCAAACGTACCTATAATACCACCACCTGAAGTAGAATAAGCTGAGCTGTCATTTCCACTTCCGCTTCCACTTCCAAGTTCACAAGGCAAATCCGCTTTTCCATATGAAATACCTCCATCAACCCAACTACCATTGGAGCATGCAGGACCACCTTTACCACCATGGCCACCACCACTGCCGATACCATTGCTCAGAAATTTGCCTCTACCCACTCCCCCTGTGCAGCCTGCAAAACAGAAAAAATTACAGCTCCAGTTACAATACAATTATTTTACAAGAATATCCATAAATTGTGCAGGCCAACATTTTCTTCAAGTTTAAGGCCACAAATTGGCGATATCTGCATGAGCATATGTTGATCTAACTCTAAGAGAAGCAAAATGAAAGAAGTAGAAGGTTTCAATTAATAAGTTCAAAATAACCACAGAGAGAGAGAGAGAGAGAGAGAGAGAGAGAGAGAGACAATGAATAATTAAAAAAACGAAAGTTTACCCATCCCAGATGCACTTATAGTTCCAGAAGACTGGACAGATATAGTTCTTGCACGGTGGAAATGAACTACTGACCCTTGTACCAGGCCATCAACAACAATATCCTCAACACGACAGATCTGAAAAGGCAAACTAATGAAGCAATTAAATAAACCGAAAAATAAATATACAAATCTAATCTAATATGCAAAAATAATATTTAAAAAATACCTGAAGGGTAAACGACAGAGATGAGTTCACATTGCAATCTTCAGGAGGGTGAAGTAATTCAAAGGGGCAGTCTTGGAGTTCGCAATAGAGCCTTGGTGTGCTAATAAACAAAGTCAAACTTGGTTTAATATGAAATAAAGCCAATCAAACCTTAAATAAAGATCTTACACAACCCAAGACAAACTTACACTGCATCAGTCGTCGCATTCTCCAAGGGACCACGTAAAACAGATCCAGGTCCAACCTTCATGCAAAATATGAATAAATTATTTCACACTCATATCTGGCAAGGAACATAAACTTTTTAAACGTTTAGCATCAGAAACTGTCATAATTACTCATGGTGGTCTCTAAACAAAGTTCATTGCTTTGCCGTTCGTAGTCTTAGACTGTCTTCAGAAATAGTAATCGCTTAATAAATAAAAGCATTATTGTTGTGTTTTAGTCGCTACTGGCACAATATTAGGAAGCCCAAACAATACTAAAATGTCTTTAAACCACCATGGAAAAATGGACTGATTGGGAAGTAATAATTTGCCCAAAAGAGAAAAGAAGCCTCCAAAGCCTGATGAAACTGAGCTATCCCTAGCTCCAATTTTGAAGAGATACAGAGAGAATCAGGATTAGAAACTATAGAAACATTAACCAACACCAACCATCAAATGCCACATTCCATAGATTCTAAAAGTTAAACCAAAAGGAGGCCAACACTATGAGGTAAACCAACCCAAGAAGAGAATTTCTTAATTAGGATGGATGCCCATTAATAATAAGGGCACCACAACAATCACCATTGCAACCTTAGACCAACGTAAAAGGGCAATGAGATGTCATGGCAAGACCTAATAAGTAAACAAAAGCTCAGATGTTGCTAGTACTACACATGAGGCAATGTACTTCAAGCTTTCTTTGAAAAAAATCACTTTGCAAAATGTCAAAAACAGAGTTTTACTAAAATGTACAGTTCTTTGGCAAAAGGAAAGGCCAACAGAATTATGTGCACATGGTACATTCCATACCATCACTTAACAACAATTAATCAATCCAAAAACAACAGAACTGTATTTAGAAATGTCATTAATCCAACTAGGTGATAAATAACCATCAAAATCGCCATATTCAGTCATAGTACAAACAAAAACAGTTTATGAGCCACCAAGACAAAGTACTTGGTCATTATGATCATTTATAAAACAGTAGCTTACATGAATACTGTAGAATAACGACAGAACCAGACGTTGAGCTTCAATACAATCCCCAGGTCCTGATAAATTCAATAGTCCTTGTCCATGAACTCCTAAATTTGCATTGGAATGTATAACAGATGATTCCTGTATCAAGAAAAGATATAAAATGTAATGATTGAGTGCTGCTGAAACTTGCTACAAAAGATAGCAAAGACATGCCAGATGATATACCTTGAGAACAACTAAATTACTAGCCTCAAGTAAGGAAGTTGCAACTGTTATATCTCCACCGCCATCTATGAACATTTTGGAATTCCACATCAAGAATATTTTCACGGACATGCGTAGAGCCCCATAAACCTGAAGTAAGATAAGCCCATTGATCAGACAGCGTATCCAAACATACTGAGAACTCAAAGTAAGTATCTGCTATAGCAGCTACTAAGCAAGCTTTGAAAGAAGCTTAGTCAAAAATGAAACTAAGAAGTGTAAAATCTAATTCGAACTAATCAAACAGGGATCATAGAGCAACAACAGCCTCCATACAAGATGTCATTCTCATAACAAGGTTGAAAATAATTATAAAAAACATGTGAATAGCAAACAGGGAAATGTGCTCCGCAAGAAAATAAGCAATCTAAGAGAAAACAACCATCTACAAGCACACTAACATAGATGCTCTCACAATATAGACAATATACAGATATGTGAACCAACAGTCAAACACATTCTATAATACATATGGAGTCTAACAGACATATCTAAGACAGATAGACAATCTCATGGACAAGTATAAAAACACAGCAAGAATCAAACACTAATTTAAAAAATTAGATATGAAGAAAAGGCCAATTTCAATAAAATAATAAAATCAAATAAGAGTAGCATCAATTTCCAAATAAAAACCGCCAAGAAAAATAATCAGTTTATGAGGACATGTTGATACTCTTTAACATCATGAAACCAGAATTGCACCATGAGATGTACAGTTGCCAGTCACCTTGATTGTAGAGTCACTCATTAACAATTCTTCGGCCAGTATTTCAAACTCAGATGAAGCATAATGCTTTAGCCCAAAGCTCAACACCCCACCACATAAAAGGCTTATTTGTCCTTGGACCTACAGAAGGCATTCATAAAGATGAAAGAAATAGTTTTCAGATGTAATACATAACTTATCCAACGATTATTGCAATAATTTACAACAATAAAAAATAAAAAATAAAAAATGCCTAGCCAGGAGCACCCCACAAGACCCAAGGACAATCTTGCCTGAAATACTGATTCGAGACTAAAATACTTGAACAAACTTAATAAATAAGCACAGTAAAAAAATTAATAAGGTAAACAACATGATATTGTAGCATATAATTATTTAGGAGAGATAGTGTAGCATATATTAGTACTGGTAAATACAAAAGTTCATAAGGAAACATATATTTGCACGTGAATAATAAGCATCATTGATGACCCTCAGGTTTAACCTGTTGTAATTACCGATAACAAACAGAAACGGGCACGCCTGAAAGGAAAAAATACAAAACAGCTCATACTTGAAAGTCAAACTGCACTTGAGATTTTCATAGTTGAGCTCTGTTTACTTCCTAAATAACCATTTTCGACACATGACCACATCAACTTTAGCAGGAAAAGGGAAAGGATGCAACTCAGCAACAGAGGAAAAAAAAACTTGAGATTTGGTCAGCACATATTAAACCCCACAAACCTGGACACGACTCCAAAGCAAGGGAACAGTGGCCCTGGCACGATTTCGAACATAAACGTTTGTCCATAGAGGCTGATTAGGAAACTCTAGAAGAAGTGTGTCTGTATCTGTTGACCTATTGTGATTGCTGACAGTGAGGGTCCGCGGAACAGCATCATATAATGTTCCAGCAGCACCAGCATTTTCTGGACAACCAATACTTGTTCCTCCTGCAAATATGATAATAAATAAAGCTCACAAATTTATTACTTGCAGAATTGGCCAGTAAAGTCCTGCTCCAGACAACCTTCCACACTCATCTAACTGGCTAGAGATCAAAACCCATCATGTCAACAACAAAAATGACTAGGCCAACCAATAAATGATGGTATATAACTATCCTGGGCATAAGAAGAAACATAACAATGAGATAGAAGTACAAACTTTCAAGGGGCATGGAAAAGTCTTAATGAAATTTGAATAACCTACCTGTTAAAAATTATTTTAAAATGAACTCCACTCTCTCCGCATCGATAATATATCATAATAAAGTGACCAAATAATTCCTTCTAATAATAGAAAATTTTAATCAAATATAATAATCATGATCACAACTATAGAAGCAAGATAAAAGCTAAAAATTACAAATATATATATATATATATATATATATATATTTCTTACCATGCACAGAGATTTTTGGCTCATCATGTCTGCTAAAAATATCGACTGAAATTCTTCCCCCACCACCACCAGCGTAACCATTACCACCACAAGCAGTAATCAAGCCACTTCCCATCCTGCTCCACACAGAAAAAAAAGGATAATAAGGACATCAATGCCTGTTTTATTAATTTATTTAATATCATCTGTTTGGAAACTCAACTCTGGAACACAGTGTAGTTGCTCTAGAGCAAAAGTGAAGTTACATCGTGGAAGTTTCAGGGTTGACAGGCATGAAAATTAACCCCAAACAGTAGCACTGAAGTTCTGTAAGGTTTAACCACAAACACAAATGAAATTCATGTTTGTTCAGTCAAAAATAGAACCATTCTTCCAAGAAGAGTGTAGTAAATGCGAATGGCTAAAATCTAACTCTTAAATAAGAGAAGTTAGAGAACAATGTAACAAAACACAACAGAAAAATATGCAGAAGTTTTTGTGGGGTATAAGAAGGAAATCTGGGCTATTCATAAAACATAGTACATCCAACAAGCTGATTAATTGAATGATTAAAAAAAAAAAAAAAGAAGGAAACTCACTTTTCCCTAGTAAAAACCAGTCTCCTGCTCTTCATTATGGCATTTTATTTTCCCATCAACATAGATACAATAAGAAATGTTTCAGTTTTGCCATTCATTTTCCTCATCAAGATAATTCTAATAATAAAAGTGCACAAAAATGTTAATAAACACTTTTTTTTCCTCCAGTGGATTCTGAATTAATCACCTAACGAGAACATACAAAGAACACAGAATCTTAGATAATTAAAAGTTCATAGAACAGCATGTTCCAACTTCTCTACTTCTTCACTAGGGCATAACATACCTTATTAAAAAATAAGAGGGAAGCATAAATAATAAATATTGGAATAAGATTATATGTCACTTCAAAAACAAAAAAAAAGCCTGAACGATGCATTTACTAACTACCACTAAAATGGAACATTTTTATAAACCTACAAATAATCGAAGGCAGAAAATACCGCCAGTCAATAAGACTCCCCCACAAAAATTAGGAAACCGGTATCATACATTTACAGAACATGGAATGGAAAGCCAGTGACCAGTCAAATTTACTCTGTCCACCCTAAATTATAATCTGCCTTAAAAGAATATACGTTTAGTAAGCAACATAATATGTTGCTTCACTTGTGCATAATACATTACTATAGTCCTCGGACAAGCAAAACCAATTTTTAACACAATAATGATAACAAGAATCTGGAGGATGTCACAGAAGGAGAGTACAATTATTAGTATTTTACTTTTGACAAAGTACAACTGATATGGAAGAATCTAAAAAGGGAATTTGGACAATTTTTATAGGCACAGGTAGATTAATGAAAATTAATCAGGACCTTAAATGTTTAACAGAGAAAAACTTTACTATACAAAGAGACTTCAAGCTATGTTTAGCAAATATTTCAATAGGTGGACATCCAAATTGTGCTTTAAAATTTTGAGGCGCATTCATCAACAAATTCGCACCCTTTTTCAGTATAACAGTTGATGCCCACAATTAACTCCCTAAGAAAGAATCAATAACCTTGAGTCCTTGCACGTGTTTTTTTTTTCCTTTCCCATAAGATCATAACCTTATTTCCTTTTAGATGAACAATGCACAAGAATATTAATTTCATAGTTAAACATCAATGCTTAACAGTTCATGAAAATCAGATCCCCCTTAACAAATAATAATCTGTAATCTATGATTGCTGGAAACATGACTCTCTCAGAGCTTTACAATATTATTAACCTTCTACAACAGATCAAAATTCAAGACCACCAGGGCAGGCAACCGAAATCTTCTCTACATAGCCAAGCAATTTAACCCAGAACAGTAATAAATAGAAAACAGATAGCAATTTGCTATAAGAAGCAACTGTTAACAAGGAGACTGATTTCATCATTTTAGACAAATATGGACAACACCCACTAGCTTACCATACCGTCACATAGACAATAAATGGACACTGAACTCTAATCATAATTATCATACAAAGAAAACACATATCAATTAAATAAACTATATCTTTCCATACTATTGTATCCCACATTCTACATATTTGGAAGTTTGAAGACCTTCCATATCTCCATATATCCTTCCTCCAGGTTTCCCTAAACGAGACCAAAACCATAATTGAATATGTTTTCCTATATTTTATAGATAAGGCATGTATATAAACCCAAAAACGAAAGCAAAGAGAGCAAGTTATTACATTTTCTGGGCCTTGATGTAAACGCTGCCACCAGAGCCACCACCACCTTTGTTGCCTCCGTCACCCCCATCGGCCAAGATGCTGCCATTGACGAGTACGAATCCTCCAATCTCCATCCAGATCCTCCCGCCGCCACCGCCGCCATAGTCCGCCTCCTTGCTGGTGCTCCCTCCACTGCTCCCATAACTGAGAGGCTTCTGTAAGCTCGACCACGAATAGGCATCTCCGCCCCAGTAGTCCTCTGGCAGCTTGCTCTTGTCCGCCAAGCAACAAGCGCCTCTCCCGCCGTGTCCCCCGCCGGCCCCGTCTATCCCCTGCGGGGTCCCGCTTGTCTGCGGCGGCGGCTCCCCGGCCAGAGCCGTCGTGTCGACGAGCGAGCCGTTGAAAAACGACGCGTTTTGAGAGTAGAGCTCGAAAGCAGCTGTGACAATGGATGAATTTATCCCCAGCGTGAAATTGCCGGTAACGTTTATGACTATCTCGCAGCCTGCGATTGGACAATGGAATTTTACGCCATGCAAAATTACAAAATTGCCCTGCCCGGAAATGTACACATCCCGCGTCAGGTTCAAGTCGGTCACAATCTGACACGTGGTGTCCAGCGTCCCGACGCCGCCGAGATCATCAGAGCAGGAAACAGACGGCGCGTGAGGAGGCGGCGGAGGCGGAGACGGGGGAGAGTAATCCTGGTGGAAGAGATTGGAATCATACGTAACTATCGAGAGATCCTCGGCGTCTCCAACGCCGCGGCCGCCATTGTCCGAACACGAAACGCTGCCGAGCCTCGCAATAACAATCAGGAAAACGAACCAGATAGTGTAGTGGTGCTCGTCGTGAAGGTGGTGACAGTGAAATCGAGCCATTCACTGGTCGTCGTGAGGAGAGTCATTAGAATCGAAGGTCACGATTTGATTTCGCAATTAATTTGAATTGAAACCGTACCAACACAGCCGTCGACACCACCATCACAGCCAATAATTTTATAAAATTACGTTTAATGCCTCGATTTTTTCAAATATTCCACTGAAAACCCTAGAAATCTCTCTCCTCGACCGAAAGTGTTAGTGAGAACCGAAAAAATGAAAAATAAAAGGAGCGAGGGAGGGGGTCAGGTCAGGCGCAAATGAGAAGGGAGAGGGACTTTATTGGGCGAGGTAAAGCAAATGATCAAGCGAGGTAGCGACTACGTGAGATTGACATCTTATTGGTTGAGAAAACGCGTAGTCGTGTTATCCGTTTCCATTTTTGGGATTTTGCCAGTGGGAATTCGACACGTGGATAATAGCGTGAAATTGAGCGCGTTAGATATCATAATTTAAAATAATAAATGTGAGGGTCACGCTGGTTTTTGAAAACCGTTTTAATAGCACAGTCTGTATGGTGTATCGATGACGAGAATGAAGGGAATAACGATAAAAAGAGGAGGAAACGACATCGTTTTGAGGGGAATATGATAATATTTGAGAGAGGGATGTTTACTGGTGGAAGGCGCGTAACGTGGAGAATACAAACCCCATAAAACCCACTTATCGATAAACCAAACCAAAATGAAAATGATGCCAACACCCCCCGTGGGAACTACTTACTAGCTGGTTGTTGTAGCGAACTAATTTTAGTAATCCTGATTAATACGCTTGTCCACTCTTAACTGCAAATTGTGCACTAAACAACATTCTACTTCATGCCCACACTTTATTCTTACTTGTGCGGTACGACTTTTTCATACTTTACATAGATAAGACTTTATCATACTTTGTATGGATAAATATGATTTTTTTTTTTCTTTTGTTGCATACATTTTTCCATGTTTAGGAGTAAATTTTGTGTCAAAAATGCATTCATAATAGTATTCGATTGGAAAAAAGAAATTTATAATTAAATACAACTTGTGTGACACACATAGTTGCATTCAAAATTAAAATGAGGATATTTATTTATTTATTTCAGTTACTATGAGTTGTATGGAATTTCAAGTATCAAATTTGGTGATGTAGAATTGAAGTTTATTAATTAAAATTAACATCATAACTTACCATAACCAAGTTGAATATAAGTTATTGTTGCAAAATTGGACTTACAGTTGGTTGAAGGAGAGTTTAAACTCGTTTGGGATAGCTTCTACTTCTGACTTTTGATAGTAGAAGAAGAGAAGTAAAAGAGAAATAGAAACTAAAATTTTTAAATTGCTTCATTAAATCAAATTTTGGTTTCTCATGTTTTTTAGGAAGAGCTTCCAAAAGAAGTTGGGTGGAGTAGTTTTGGGTAGAAGAGCTTCCAAAGATATGAAGCTCTTTTGTTGAATTCATCCAAACAGCTATAAAAATGACTTCAATAAGCCAAAATAAGCTCTTCCTGACTCATCCCAAACAGACCCTTTCTTCAATTGCGGCCCTTGTGGGTTTGGTTTGTGGAAGAAGAAAGAGGGTGATAATAATAAATTAATATTACTGCGAGTTGCTTTCGATAAGAAAGCGACGCGTGTAGTGAAAAAGGCAGTGGGAGCTCTCTCACAGAAGCTATTTCTGGGAGTTGCTTCGCCGTTAAGAAATTTTTTTGACATTAACAAACAACGTTACTGTTGTTAGAGACCTTTGCAGTCTATGCATCTAATTCATGGTCATGGACTTTTGCTGTGAAAACGACGTCGGAGAGTGAAAAAAATATTTGAGTGCAAGTAGTCATTTCTCATGAATCAAATCCTAATTGTTTGTCAATTGATTATAAATAGTGTCGAGATTGTTTTGCATGAAATTGTATTGAACAAGTTCAACAATAATTGTTTGGTTAGCCAGTGGTTCCACATTTGTCATTTATTTAATAATTTAATGAACAAATTAAAAATTAATTTAATTATTTGATTGTGGATGTACGAGAAATCCGTGGATATCAATTTCTGCTCTTAGACGTAAATGCAAAATTCATGTTATAGATGAATAACTCGTAGGGCCTCAATTTTCACTTTATGACATGGATGCAAAATGAATGTCGGTGATGAATAGCAAATAGGGATTAATTTCCACTATATGTCATGAGCGGATAATATGTGGAGCCTAATTTTTATTATTCAGTCACGAGTATTCACCGATTTCTTTGTTCTAATCTTATCATCTATTCAGTTAATATTTTTCCAATGACTTGCAAATCGATTTTCAACCTACAAGCTACTATGCATTCACTAAACAATACATTTTTATGTATCAAGGGTTTTCTTAATCAAGAAAGTTTTTCAATGTGGAGATGATATATCGACTTTTTGATTTTATTGGGTTTCCTAGTTATGATACAATAAATTTGAAGAAATTGTACTAAAGAAGTTATCAACAAATTTTTGGTTGCCAATGGTTACACATTTGTTGTTTAATTAATTTTTTATAACAAGTTTCAGATAAATTTTTTGTTGGAATGTTTCAAGAGATCACCACCCAACTTTCATTTTTAAAAGGGTGTAATGACAACTTCTCAAGTTATCGATAATTCCAATATTGTTTTTACACGATCATGTTTAACTTTGAAGTTTTGATGCATATTATAATGATATGCCCCGAGGTTTTTAAAATTAGTATCCATGAAGATATCAAGAGTCCAAATTCATGAAAATATCATAAATATCGAGAATATTTTCAAAATATTAAGGAAATTCAAAAATATATACACATCTTTTTAAATCGATTATTAAAATAAGGATAACATCACAAATATATTGGTGTGTCATTATTCATATATAATTTCATTCCACTCCAAATATATTAATTCTTGGTACGTACTTTTGTATTAATACATTTCACGTTATGATATCATGATCAATGGAATAATATTGCCTTTATTTTTCTTTTTCTTACAAAACAACAAATACGAATTTACATAATATTTTATTATTGTTCTCCATAATTGTTGTGACGGCGATGTTACTTGGTATCTTACTGGATGCAAACTACAAATAAGAAATATAGACAGTCATCTACAAAAAAAATTCGAAACACTTCAAATATATTACAACATGGCAAAAGATGAAAAGTTTCACTTTCATTTCTATTGAAGTACTAACTTTGCGTGTCAATTAAAAGAAATATTCCAATATGGATATGAATTCATCAACTATCATAATAAAAACACGACATAATGCATATGATTTCTTTAATATGATTACAAATAGGGAGTTTACTTGTAAGTTGGACCTATCCCTGAAATGTGTATTACAACGATCAAAAGTCAAAACTCCACAATCACAAACAACTACTTAAATAAGAAATGAAAGGCATGCAAATAATTGATTGCATCAATACACCTCCTATAACTTATAATATTGGAAAAAAGATATGAATAGTATACACTTTTCATATTTTTATCAAAATAATGTATGATTTGTAATAATCATCTTAATTAGAGGATGATATATTGATATTGTGATAGTTGTATATAAGATTGTCATATTATTTGAATAAAATTTTAGATAATATAGCATTTCTCAAAAGACATTAGTATCAAGTTGATTTAGTTGCAATTTTTAATAAATGTATTATTCATAAATAAATATCCTTGTTTTACACATGAAAATTAATATATTGGGAAGGTGAAAACAACATCACGCATGAAAAATGCGTCAATATATAAACATATATTACACTAGAAAATACATATCTGAAGCTCAGCCCCACAAAAATGGTACAAATATGATTCTACAAGGCTTGGACAAAGCCAATATAGTACACTACTTACATGTATAATCTCCGCAATTATCCTCAAAGAAAGACAAATTACAAAATAAAGAATGGTACGGATTTTTTTTTTAATCTTTTTTTTTTCTTTTTTGCAAAAATTGATGTGGTAGATGGATTTCAGTTCCAAAATGCGCAAACTGACATGAAGATTTGTTTTATAACAATGCTTTGTGACTTTTAAGGAAATAAATGAGGGTAGAGAAGTAATTTAGAACGCACCAATCATGATTTCAGAGGATATAAGTCTCTTGATGTTCTAATAAGTCATCTGGCTACGTTCAGATTATGTGACTCATATTTCTGACCTGGTTAAACTGTAACTACGATTCCAAATAATAGCTTAAACTTCTGCAGGTTTCTATGTTCCTCAATTTGGTCATAGCTTTCTTCTCTAATTTTCGTATCCACTCCTTGCTCACGCGGAAAAGCCTCCCTATCTCCGCAAGTGACTTAGGCCGATGGTCCTTGAGACCATATCTTAGCACCAACACTCGCCTCTCTTTTGTATCCAAGTTCTTCAAAAGTTTATGAAGGTCTTGTTTCATGTGTTGCCTCGTCACAATTTCTTCGGCACTCTTTATTGACATATCCGGTGCAAATTCCTGCATCATCATTTCCATAACAATCTTTGTTAAACAATGGCTATGTCACGTTTTAACAAAAATGAAAGGCTACCCTCTCTCTGTAATGCCATATGAGCAGATAATGCGCTCATATTTGCACTTTTGAAATGCTAAATGACTAGGTGATGTGCTATTCATAGGGCACATAATGAATGCGTGCTCCCTTCATGCCACTGTTGGTTCTACTAATGGCAACAATAATAATAAACTTACAACTATTTCACAAAAAAGAAACTTCTAAGTAAAAAACTTTACCAAAAACAGCAGGGGTTTTGGTTCAAAATATCATATCTAAAGCTTATTAATGGAAGGGCCATTAACATTCACGGAAATGTGCTTGAAGAAAATTAAATAGGGAATTCCACCATACCAAAAATTTTGCATTTAAGGAATCTCCCATTTTCTGATCAATTGAACCCACAACTCTAAGGCATTCACTAGCTGATCTGATTTTGGCCAAAGAAAGACCAGTGAACTTAGCAATTTCGTTGTCTTCTGGGTATTTTCCATGGCTGTTGTGCAGGGCTTTTCGAGCTTTTTGTATTCGGTTTATTGCCCTACTTAACGTGCACTACAGAAGACAATCAACATGAAATAAAACATGAATCGTTCCAACTAAAAATTATTGTTGTACCAGAAAACAATGTCTGAAAAGAGAAATGGCATACAGGAAGTTTGATCCCCCTAGCATGTTGCGACACCATCCTTGACATGGACTTTCTTATCCAGTATTGGACATAAGTTGAGAATTTATATCCCCTTGCGTGGTCAAACCTTTCTGCACCTTGTAGGACGCCAAAGTATCCCGCCTACCGATGGGGAACACCAATTGAATGTTTAATCAAGAAGGAAAGAAAATATATGTAAAATGCTTAAGATGAAACTGTGGCACAGAATACCATTGTACCACAATATTATTAGAACTATGTGAATCAAATATATTGTTGATTTATTTCTACAAATATTTGTCCACAATACACATAATCTACGACAATCATGATTCAAAATATACAATTATGAGAATAACTAATTCCAAGCACCCGAATAGTAATTAGGGCAAACATGTCAGTATTCAGAACAGTTTCTATTGAAATTTTTCGGCTTCAGGTTAAAGTGATTCAGCCCAACTGGGCTGTCTAGTATTTCAAAAATTGTAGGACGGTTTGATAATTTTCAAGGACTTTAATAGACCTAAATTTTTTATAAGCACATGTATCCTTGTTTTCGGTGTGTGCAGCAGCCAAGAACATAGCAAACAGGGGGAGTGTGCAGCTACCAAGCGAAAATCCAAAGAAGAAAAAATGTTGAGAAAAGAGAGAACTAGGGTGTGCAACTGCATTGGCTTCAGTGTGGCCAATGTAGAAACTTAGCGCTGTGTTTGCCTACCATCTTCATTTTCGAATCCACTTGAAGCAACAAGCTCCTAGGATTCATGTATACCTCATTTTATAGAGTTTGTGAAGTTTGACGTGGTAATATTGATTTGAATTCTTTTAACCTTGTTGTTGTCATGCCTCATATTATTACTTCTAATAGGTGATATTTTTGTACCTATTATTGGAGATGATAGTGGAGATATTATTATGTTTATGCCAAACCACATAAATCTTGGCATTGTTTTTTTTTATACCATATATTTGTTTGTTTATTAGATTGTGATTTTAGTTGAGTATTAAGTTTGTTAATGTATTTTATAATCTAAACAAATAGAGGTACAGGTGATTCTTGTATTAAGTAAATCTCACCACAACAAACTCTGTTAAACACAAATCCCACAAGCTCATTGTTTCGAGCAGATTTTAAAATGATGATGGTATTACTAAAGAAAAGGCAACACAAGTTTTCACCTTCACTACATTCACACCAACACACTTGGCTGCTGCACACACCCAAAACAAGGCCACATGCACTTGGTTTATATCAATTTCTTAAGGTTATTAAAACCCTCCAAAATCACCAAACCACCCTTCAAATTTTATGATACCTAGGAAATCTTATGATCCCTAGTTTAATAAGGAATATATCCTTGAGCAGGAAATCTGGACACCTAGTACAATAATGAATGCATTCTTATCCAACCGTAGTAGGCTACGAACAAGGCTCAGTTTTGTACAATGATTAAAGAGTATAATATCCCTAGATCAATTGGACAAGAGTAGAATATCCCTAAATCAATAGGACAAAAGCAGAATATCCTTAGATCAACAGGAAAACCATTACAACAACAACTACCTCTAGGAAGTTGTAGAGAGAGAGACATATTTAAGTTGTATTTAGCTTTTCTAATTAATTGAAACGAGAAAGATTCAATGCATCTAGCTTATATGCCTTAACCATATAACAGGTGGACATGAATTATTAATTACATAAGAGATTCATGCAATTATGCACGAGACTTATGTTACATGTTATGATTTTAAATGGTTAAGACATTTACACCAAATGCATTGAAACTTTTCTCAAAAACAACAATTTTTCTCCATGTTCTTTTAGTTCCATTATTACCTCTCCATATCATTCATTCTTCATCCAATTTGGATCACTTGGGCCGAATCCCAACAGAAATTACTCAACGGTTTAAGAAAAAATTATATAAAAGAAAACTGCACAGCAACATTTAACAAACTAAAACATGTCTGAAAACCTGAAGCAAGTCTGAGAGGGGTACTCCTAGACCCCTGTAGTTTCTTGCAAGGAATAACACTAAGGATTGAGCACTCTTTAGCAGTTCATCTCTACAATACCAACCGAAATGCAGATAGTGCTGCAGCGCCTTCTCACTGACTCCAGCTGCTTCGGCCCAACATTTCAAGGTGGCAACTTGCCCGGTCTCTTCTTCCAAAGTGGTTCTGATTTTTTCCAAGTCCACAACCACCTGCATCATCCCAAACATACAACTGTCAAAAATATTCGTAGTCAAAACAGATGACCAGAAAGTGTCATTCGTACTAAGAGTTGGAAATTACCTTTACTCCCCTTGACATCTCTGCCTCATTTCTAGCAATCGTCAATCTACTACTACTTCTAGTTCCCGATGATTTCTTCGGAGAAGAAACTACAACCTTTTGAAAACTTTCTTGCATGGCCTTTGAAGGCAATGGTAGTAAAGAAATCTCATTAGAAATTTTTGTAATTCTATCTGTCCTCAATTTTCTTCTTCCCTTTCTTTTAGAGCGCACAACAATCTTTCCCTTCTGATCCTCCACTGCGCCCTTCTTCTTATGCTCCTCAATTTCCTCAGTCAAAACATTAGACAAGTCCAAGACATTTGAGGTTTCAAGTGTCCCCGATAGACAAGTATTAAACAGTTTTAGAGCTCCAAGCCTTCCTAGTTGCAGCATAATCTCTTTTTCCAGCCTCAAGGCATAAGAATCAGAAAATGTGGACTCTAAGACATGAAGATTTTCCATTAACAAACTAAAATGTGATGTGCTACAACAAGCCTCTTGTCCTCTACACGAATTCAACTTGTGCCTCATTTCTTCCACTTCTAGATAATCATTTTCTATATCTAGTGGACCAGCAAATGAACAAGTATACGCTTTCATAGGATCTTCAAAACAAGTACCAGCGTCCTCGGAAATTATAGACAAGAAAGACAACCTAGCTGAATTGAACAAAGCCTCCCTGCCTCTACCTGCTTGATAAACAGTCAGTCACATAACGCCACCATATATGTTTAAAAATCAATCTCATCACCCCAATATGACTACACATTTAGTAATGGTAAAAATTATCTCCTAATGATCTTAACGAGATTTGTGAGTCATTGATTATGCGTATAAACAGACGAACCGATAAAGACAACATGATAATTTTGACAAATGATGCTCAAGTAGTAAGTGCTCTTTAGACAAAATTTGGACCAAACTTGGTACCAACCGAAATAACACAATCCGTTAATTCTGTTAGTAACAAAATTGGTTGTTGGTTAAAGAATAAAAAATATATAAAAATTCAAATGAATAAAAAAACAGAATTGTAACGGAAACCAAGTAAAAACAAAAGCAGAAGTGTGACATGTGGACTGACCAGAAGCAGAGGAGAGCCTGCAAGAGGAAGGAGTGGGAAATGAAGAGTGAAAAGGGAGGAGGCACTTGAGATTAAGTCTGAAACGCATCCCCATTGAGGTGGTTATGGTGGAGAGAAACAGTGTCCATTAAAATGATGCACATGCACTTGCCATAAATCAGTAGTTGATAACAAAAATGGGAGGTGTTGTTGGGCTTACCAAGTGCCCTTCTCGTCTCTCCACCACCAGTTCTTCATCTCTAACTTTTCCTTCTTCCTTTTTTTTTTTTTTTTTTTTTTGGTTTTGCGTGACAAGTTTTCCAACTTCACAAATAAGGCCAACATTGAATATTCCTGATTACATATGAAAATATCTCTAATTATTCACTACTGGGGCTTCGGTTTGGGCTCGAATAGTCCAAGTCTGGTTTAAAAAATAGAGAAAATGCCCGAAATAACCCATTTGGAAGGTCCAAGTTCAAAAATGATCTCTTTTTGAGATTCATATAAAAATTACATTTTTTGGATAAAAATGCCCTTAATGACATTCAAACACTTTGCTCAACTCTTACTGTCGATTCTCAACCATCAGAGATATACCAACCTCTCTCCACCATAATGCTGTCGACAGTCGTTCACCGTTAGGTAAGGTCTTTCTCTTCTCTTTTCTTTTTTCTCTTATTTTGTTCTTATACTTCTGCTATGTGTATTTTTCGGACTCACCAAATGGGCTGGTAAAAGTCTGATAAAAGTCCATTAAGTCGACTCAATGCAAAGGCCAAGCAGACAAGACCCAGTTATCATCTCCAAGCCCAATAAGCTCTACAGCTCGTCTCAGCGAACTCTCCAGCTCGTTTCACAGCCCGGCTATAGCTAATCATGAAGCTTGCCTTATGCATAGCTCGCTACTCAGTGAGGCCAAGCTCGAGGTCGCTACAGACAGTAAACAGTTCGTTCAGAGATCAATTAATACAAAATCTTCCAGAATAAGCAGTTACATGATCTGATCGTGATTCTTTCACCAGATATGGAAGTTAATTCAAATTCAAATTCAGTCAACGTTATCTCGGATTTTGCGGAACAGTTTCTTGATTTTATTATAACTGATTAGGAAGTGTAATTAATTCGTAATTCTCTTCCTATTTTATTGTTACCAGATCCGTAACATTACTTCCCTTATAAATAGGGATTAAAATCATTGTAACAGGAGAGAGCAATATATTATACTGTCACTCTGCTGAATTTTAGAGAGACAGTCGTGGACGTAGGCGCACTAGTTGAACCACGTTAAAAATCTCTTGCTTTTCTTGTGTTGTTCTTGGTTCTTTGTCGTGTTTCTCTCATTTTTTGTGTTTTCTTACATTGATTGCAGGTACTGAGCATTGAATTCTCGTCGATTGAATTTTAACGTCGACAATTTCCTTCATTTCTCTCTCTCTCTCTC
Organism: Litchi chinensis; assembly: GCA_019925255.1. Lineage (NCBI taxonomy): Eukaryota > Viridiplantae > Streptophyta > Magnoliopsida > Sapindales > Sapindaceae > Litchi > Litchi chinensis. Next base: position 44,351,929 of record CM034461.1, read on the forward strand.
TCTCTCTCTCTCTCTTAGCTATCGCCATTAGATTCGCATGCTGCCACGCATCTTTTGTTTGTGCGTTGCGCCGCCGTCGAACCGTTGGTTTTCTGCTCTCAGGCCACTGACAACAAACCTTTTCTTGTCGTCGATCGATTTTGTGCCACTGATGACCCATCTCAAGGGTTATGAGTTTGGTATGATAAAGTGTGATTTTGATTGTTTAGTGTAAGAATATGTGAGTTTAGGTTTGAATTTAAATGATGATTTATGACATATAATTTATTTTAATAGACATTTGCATTCGAACATGATTTGGGTTCAGATTTGAATAATACTTAAAAGTTGAGGATTTTTGGGTTGATAGATTGAGTTGCCATTCAAGAATTTTGGCAAACACTTGATATGCTTTGGATATTTAATCTTCTGTTGTTACTGGTAGTTTCAAGTACTTTTTTTGTAAGTAATTATAAGGTAATCAGGGTGATTGCTTTGCCTTCATTGTTGTTTGTTTTGCAATTGCTTTCCTTATTCTAATATGCGTTTAACTTGTAATCTTTGTTGTATAATTTGTTGAGTTAGATGTTTTTGTGGAACTTCTATTTCTTGATAATATTGGTGTTAGAGATGTGACTTTTATGTGTTCCCTTCAACGCTAGTCTGGACACCTACGATTCTGTAGAAAGATGCCTTTTGTCAAAGCTCTCGGTAGGGGCTTTAATTAGCATATAACATGTTTGGGCTAAGTATCTTGTTGTAAGCTTGTAAGGCTTTTTGTCACTTAAATGAGAAAGCAAGTAAGATGTGAATAAGCGGAAAGAAATAAGATTGAACTTATGTAACTTGGACAAAAGGAAGGGTTGATTTGGGTTGGTATGCCCAAAGTGATTTACTTTACATGTTTTAGCTTGACTTTCTTATTTGTTTGCTATTAATATGGTACTCAAATCACTACTTGTGACTCAATTTTATTGTGGGGCAGAAGTTGTTTGAGCTCCTTACATAGATGTTCCGGGTTTGTGATTGATTAAGGGAAATTTATTATGAAGTCTTATTTTAATAGTTTTAATTTGCCTATGGACTCATCTTCTTTGGAATTCTTGTTGGTGCCCAAAACTTTTGTTTGGTGGCTCTTTTGGTGATTCTCTGCTAAAAAGCATTGTTTCTAAAAGTTTGTGCTAATTCTTTAGTTGTTGCTTCAGTCTAGGCATGGGAACATTCGATGTATTTTCATTTTTTTTTGAAATTTTTTTTATAGGATTGTGCTAAATAAATCTTGTAAATGAACTACAAAGTAGTTCTATTCTTTAAAAAGATTTTTTAAAAAATTATTACATTAAAATTACCTTCAGTTTGAAAAATAACATTATTTTGTTCTTTATTTGCAAATTATAATTCGTAATATGTGATGGTGCCAAAAAAAACTTGTTTCAATAATTTTAGTGTCATCACTTTCTCTTTTTTAAATTATGAAGTTATTTTTTTGTTGTACCTATAAATTATAGTAAAACTGACTCAGATTTGGACAAAGGTATTAAAGAAATGGAAAAGTATATTGTAACTTTGCTCTCAAAAGAGCTTACATTACAAAAAACGATAGCCAATAAATCTCTGGAACACATCAATGCATTGATAATTAATTTCAAGAAAACCTCTTTATAGTACCACAGAGAAGCAGAGAAATGTAATGCATGAATGGAAACATGCAAAGAAGCAAGAGAGAGTCTTTGCGTTGTGTAGGTTATGATTAATAAATTAGCTGTTCTAATTTATTATAGTATACTTAATACATTTTTTTACTAAAGTGTTCACTTTGTAAAAGTTAAATCTTTACATCCTACAGCTTATCATCCTAGGGATTGTCTGAACCAAGAACCTTATTCAAGATCTTGACAGTTATTCTTTGTGATATTGTCATTTGTCGTGATGGCACAATTAAAAATGTTTCTAGCATATCCATCTTTTAGTTTGAATATACAGTGAATGCAAGAAGTAAGTTTGAGAATTTCCCTGCTAGTGAACCTGTTAGTGTGTTTGCTATTGTTGTCGGAGTGTTTGAGTCAATAAATGTAGCTCTTTTAAGCAATCTTACGAAGATGAATGTTCCAATATATCAGGTCTGATGTTCCAATTGCAAGAGAGAGATGAATCACTTGATATTAAGCAAAAGTCACATATTCTTGCCAACATAATTTACCCTGTTCTGACACCTCAAAAACAATACTAAACAAATCCAAATTTCACCACAAAGAAACAAATTCAAAAAACCATATGAATAACCAAAACCCTGAACAAAGATAAACACCAAGCAAAAATACTGTAACAACATATTGTTAGCTTTACAAATAAATGAAATTTCCAAAACCACTGTAGGGGTTGAACCCTTACAACCTCATCAAAAGCATCCGCTCACTATCAATTTACAGTGGACTAAGAACCATAAAAATATTACCCCGACGAGTCCATTTTCAGAGGTTGAGAGCTAGTTGCTCTTGGAAACGTGGTATATACGATTTGTCGAATGAGTCCACCGGCATACCATTCACCATGTGTTTCGCCAGCTTGATTACAAAAATCCCACAATCACCACTACTACATAAAATAAGACAACATTCCAATTAGCACAAGACATTGGGAAGTGCATAGAGAACCGAATTGCAATGCCATTGGGAAGTGCAAACCACAGCTCGTTTGAATCATCACATTCAACTTGTATGAGAAGTAAGTTATGCACTAAATGCCTAGAAAACTGAAGCTCATTCATGTGAAAGAGTTTACCAAAGCATGTCACTTTTGAACTAAAATGTTCGGAGTCAGTGATCTTGTAAGTAATTGGACAATCCACATGTACATTAACGTTCAATTATAAAAGAACGCATTAAAAATTGTTTACGACATTTATCGATTCAATTCTAATATAACATAAATTATACCTATACAATTTCTGTGCATATGAAAGAAGTAATAAAACTTATGTAATTTTGTTAGAACATCTATTTGACACCTAAAAACAACACTAAACAAGTCCAAAATTCACCAAGTCAATGGATATATAAAGGAACCAATTCAGAAAGTCATATACATAACCAAAACCCTAACAAAGATAAACACCAAGCAAAAAGCCCTTAGGTTGTGAATCTGAATTACTGGATTCTGAACCTAAAGGTTAAGAATTCAACCTCAAAGTTTGGTCTTAATAGGACGTAACCGATTCTCAACTGTTGTTATGCTTGTTTTCTCGACTTGGACAAATGGGCCAATACAGGCCCAATAAACATGAACAGGAATGAAGACCCAGGAGACCTAATCCTCAGGTGGTTGCAGCGAGCTCGCCAAGCTCGCGAGATTGCTCAACACCAAAACGGTCCGACCTTATTTTCAACCCGCTTCAACACCTATTCAGCTCGCGCAACTCGTCAGACCAGGGAGCTCGCGCCAGGTAGTACCTTGTGCAGCAAGTCATCAGTCCTACCTAATGCCCTGATTTCTTGCCAGCACCATTCACACAATTACTAAGAAGCATTCAATGCAGCGGCCATGCATTTAATGAAGAAAAGACCTCTCCTGGTGCAATAAATGCAGACGTGTGCATAAGAGAAACAATCATTACCTTTATAATAAATGCAACATGGTTTATGTCAGGATTAGTTGAAAACAACCACTCTTTATCATCTCTCTTTCTCTATAAATATAGAAGATTTTTACTGTACAAACAAACTGAAAAAATATTAGAATACAGTTACTCTACCGGAATTACCTCAAAGTAGCCGTGGACGTAGGTGCAGTCCCCGAACCACGTAAAATTCCTTGTGTTTTGCATTCATTCTTCCCCCTCATTTTCTTCATTAACTGCTCTATTACTGTTGCATATTTACTACCACCAACATTCCTTCATCTTTATTGCTCCGGACCAACCTTAAACCTCATTCATTACATCTTTAATACCATTAATACCTTTCATTACCACGTTCACAGTCTGGGCCCCAGAATCTCTGAATTGACCGTTTCAAGATGTCAACATCTTTTGGCGCTCTGGGCCCTTTCTCTTCCCTTGGTGGGAACTGCCTGCTTCACCCCGCTGGTTGCTGGGTTTCTTTGGCCCAAAGGCTTCCTCCCACCTGATCCCTTTAGCAGCCCTTTCGTAGAACTCTCCCAAGTCCTTCACTGGCGACTTGTAGATGCTCTCGTAGAGCTTCCCATCTTTCCTAAGTCCTGCAGAAATCGCTGTCAAGATGCTTTCATCAGAAGGTGTTTCAACATTACTCACCTTATCCCTGAATCGGGTGATATAATCCTTCAAGGACTCGTTATGTTTCTGGAAGATGGTGGCAATGTGGCATGGGGTACTAGCTGCTTCCTTAGGGCCTTATATTGGTTAAGGAATTTCAGTTGACATTCTCTCCAACTCTTTATACTGCGAGCTGGGAGATCCTTAAACCAGGCTCGCGAGGCATTTCCCAAGGTAGCCAGGAAGACTCGGTATTTGACCAGCTGGTTGTCAGTTTGGAGGTCCATCTGTACGTTGAAGGCATCCAGGTTATCATATTGGTCGTTTCTACCATTATAGAGAGGAATGCTCTGGAGTTTGAACTTAGCTGACAGAGGTACTGTCTCGATCTCCATGACGAATAGGACCCTGTGATCGTCCTGCCCTCCCTGGTTTTGAAGTCCAGGTTGAGCCTCCAACTGCTGAACTCTCTACAGCAGTTCTTCCACCATTGGGTCTTGGGGTTGAGGTTGCCATACGGAGCCTTGCCTATCGATACTCTCCTGCTCTCCCAGTCGGCGATCTCACGGCCTGTGCACCTCATTGACATCTTCTACCTGAGCAGCTCCTCTTCGCAGCTCGGGTTCGCGGCCACCACGATGCTCGCGAGCTTGCTCATATCCGCGACTACCTTCCACATGTCTATCACATTCACGGTTCACCCTCACTCTTATGTCAACTGGGTGAGGTGGGTCAGTTCCCACCAAGGGAAGAGAAAGGGCCTAGATGGGGACAGACCAAGCGAGCAGAGACATCAGTCCGCCAATGTTGTGGCGAAGCGGGCTAGACCCGAGCAGAGAAGGGAGTGACCTCGGCATCGGACTCAGTATGGGAGTTACAGTGTCCTATTAGACAGATAGGATCGGATCTTCGCCGCAGAGAGAAGCATGGAGAACTTTGGGAAGCCACCTCTTACAGAAGTCCCGAACAGACACTGAGATCAAAGGAAGTATTATGCCTATCACAACGAGAATGGGCACAACACCTCGAACTGTTGACAATTGAAGGACGCCATAGAAGAGCTTATCAGACGAGGTTGCTTGGGAGAATATGTGGTGCGACCTGCAGGCAGATGACCTCAGCAACAACGTCCTCAAACCCAAAATCAGCAGCCTGAGCAGCAACAACCCCAGCGAGCCCCAGAGCCCGAGCACGAGCCCGCTGTAAGGACAATTTTTAGTATTCATGGTGGTCCTCATATGGCAGATACTTCGAACAGGTCACACCAGAGGTACATGAAAGAAGCCAACCACGCATTACTGGCAAGTTATAGTGGGGCAGAGAGACCAATTAAGAAGGCAAAAGTGTCCCCTGATGGCATCGTGTTCACAGAAGAAGACGTGAGGGAAGTGCACTGACCCCATAACAATGTTATAGTCATCCGAGCCAAAATAAGCAATATCGAGGTACAACGAATAATGGTTGACACCGGAAGCTCGGTCAATGTGATGTACAAGAATTGTTACGACGAGATGGGGTTGGGAGTCAAGTAGCTCATGCCTTCACCAGAGCCCCTGTATGGCTTCACAGGAGATACAGTAACCCCGATAAGCCATATCAGACTCTCACTTACCCTAGGGGAACCAAGTCGACAGGTTACTGTGCTGACAGACTTCTTGATTATCGACTGTCCGTCAGCGTACAACGTGGTACTGGGAAGACCTTCCATGAATGACCTGGACATGGTGACGTCCACCAGGGCGCTGACAATTAAATTCCCAACCCTCAACGGAGTAGGACGTGTTCGAGAAGAACAGCAGGTGGCCAAACGTTGTTACGAAGATGCAGTTAAGATAGGAGTAAGGGGTAAAAAGGTGAATGTGGTTTCAGGTGGTAAACCGCGAGCTGTGACGGAGACAGGAATGAGCAGCGACCTTGACCCACGCGAAGTAGATGCAAACGGGGCTACTGGGCCCGTTGAGGAACTAAAGGACATACAGGTCAACGAGCTAGATCCAGAAAGATGCTTGAAGGTGGGGCGAGACCTGTCCCCAGAGGTCAAAGCTGAGCTCGCCGACTTCCTGAAGGCTAATCTAAATGTCTTCGCATGGAACCACAAAGACATTGTGGGGATAGATCCTGAAGTTATGTGTCATAAACTGAACACATATCTCAGCATAAATCAGTACGTCAGAAGAGGAGGTCAATGACACCAGAACGACATGCTGCCTTGAAGGAGGAGGTTGAGAAGCTGCTGAGCAACAAATTCATTCGTGAGGCTCATTACCCAATCTGGGTAGCCAACCCCGTCCTTGTCAAAAAGAAGAGCAGGAAATGGAGGACATGTATAGATTTCACTGACCTGAACAAAGTCTGCCCGAATGACAGTTTTCCCTTACCTAGGATTGACCAGCTCATGGACACAACAGCTAGGCACCAGCTCCCGAGCTTCATGGACATCTACTCGGGCTATAACCAGATTCCAATGAGCCCGAAGAACGAGTAGCACACCTCTTTTGTTACTGACCAGAGGCTTTATTGTTACAGGGTAATGCCCTTTGGGCTGAAGAACGCAGGGGCAACCTACCAGCGCTTGGTCAATGCTATGTTCAAAGAACAAATCGGGAGGACAATGGAAATGTATGTAGACGACATGCTGGTGAAATCCCAGCAGGCAGCAGATTATGTCCGCGACCTAGACGAGACCTTCAAGGTCTTGAGGAACTACCGAATGAAATTGAATCCACTAAAGTGCGTCTTCGGGGTAGCATCTGGTAAGTTCCTCAGTTTTATGGTGAACGGCAAGGGAATAGAAGCCAATCCTGAGAAGATCAGGGCGCTCGTGGAAATGAGATCCCCAACTCGAGTCAAAAATGTCAAAAGCCTCAATGGTCAAGTCGCGGCCCTCAGTCGGTTCATCTCAAAGGCCACAGACAAGTGCATGCCTTTCTTCGAAGTAATAAAGAAGGCAAAGAATTTCGAATGGACCGAGCAGTGAGAGAAGGCATTTCAGCAGTTGAAGGAATATATGGGCCAAACTCCCCTCTTGTCGAAGCCAAAGGATGGAGAAAAGCTCTTCTTATATTTGGGAGTATCTGAGCACGCATTGAGTGCGGCCTTTGTAAGGGAGGAGGAGAAGATGCAGCTACCTGTGTATTACATTAGTAAGAGGCTAGTCGACGCAGAAACCAGATATTCACAAATGGAGAAGTTGGCATACTGCTTGGTGATAGCATCTGGAAAGCTGCGTCCTTACTTCTAGGCCTATTAGATTGAGGTTCTTACGCAGTACCTCTCAGACAGGTCCTTCAGAAAGCAGACTTCAGGCAGACTACTCAAATGGGCCGTAGAGCTCGCTTAGTTCGATATAGAGTACAAACCCAGGACGGCAGTCAAGGCCCAGGCTCTCGCGGATTTTATTGTTGAATTCATAGGACCCATACAAGAGCAAGTTGAGTCCGTGAGCGGCCCGACGTAGGAGCTTTACGTGGACAGGTCTTCTAATGAACGCAACTCAGGGACTGGAGTGTTACTAATCAGTCCAGAGGGTCACAAGATTCTCAGCGCCCTGAGATTCGGATTCCGAGCAACGAACAACGAGGCTGAATATGAGGCATTGCTCGTTGGACTCCATCTAGCAAAGAAGGTGCAAGCTGAGCAGTTAAAGATCTTTAGTGACTCTCAACTGATTGTATGCCATGTTTAAGGAGAGTACCTGGCTAGAGGGCGGAATATGGCTGAGTATCTCCAGAAAGCCAAGGAGTTGCTGGGGGCTTTCCAATGGGTTGAGGTGAATCAGATCCCGCGAGCTTAGAACTCTCATGCAGATGCCCTAGCCCTAGCCCGCCTGGCGACCACTCAGGACGCAGACCTCCTAGAGTCCATCACAGTACAGTTCTTGCCCACTCCGAGCACAAAAAGAAAAAGCGAGTTGATGATCATGAGCATCCAACCCAATTCCTGGATGAGCTCGCTACTAAGCTACCTTCAGGGGGTAAACTGCTCAATGACAAGCTTGAAGCACGTCGCTTGCGATCAAGAGCAATTCGCTACTGCATTTATGACGACATGCTATATAAGAAGGGATTCTCAGCCTCGCTCCTGCGATGCATTTATGGAGAGGAATACAAGGCTGTGCTGAAAGACATACATGCAGGTCACTGTGGGAATCATGTAGAGGGACTGTCCTTAGCCCAGAAAGCGCTCAGACAAAGGTTCTATTGGCCAACCATGAAGCATGATGCCATTGACATGGTGAAGAAATGCAACAAGTGCCAAAGATTCGCCAAAGTTCCCCGAGCTCCATCAACCTGCATTCAACAGATGATGAGTCCATGACCTTTCGCAATTTGGGGAATGGACCTCATCGAACCTTTGCCAACAGCTCAGGGGAGATGCAAGCATGTAGTAGTTACTGTGGACTACTTCACCAAGTGAGCCGAAACTAAGGAGCTCGCGGAAATCTCCACCTCAAAGATAGAAAAATTTGTATGGAGCAACATCATATGCAAGTTCGGAGTCCCTCAGCAGCTCGTGACAGATAATGAGATGCAGTTCACTAGCGAGCAATTCATCGACTTCTGCAACGAGCTCGGGATAGTAAAGAGCTTCTCAACTGTAGATCATCCTCAAGCCAACGGTCAAGTCGAGGCTGTGAACAAGATCATCAAGCAGACTTTGAAGACCAAACTTGAAACAAGAAAAGGGGCTTGGGTGGACGAATTGCAGAAAGTACTTTGGGCCTACAGAACAACAGCTCGCAGCTCCACGGGTGAAACCCCATTCTTCTTAGTATATGGATCTGAAGCTATGATCCCTGCAGAGTTCGAAGTCACCAGCCAGCGAAGAGCCTCATTTCAACCTGATAGCAATGACCAACTACTCGCTGCGAACTTGGACCTGATCGAGGAAGCAAGGGAAACAGCTCGCATGAGGCTAGCAGTATATCAACAAAAGGTCGCCAGATACTACAACAAGAAAGTACGAGCTCGGAGTTACAAGGCAAGCGACCTAGTTCTGAAGCTGATCCTCCCCGCAGCTCGTAAGATAAGTGATGGAGCACTCGGACTAAACTGGGAATGTCCCTCCCTCATCAAGGAGAACCTGGGAAATAGAGCCTATCAGTTGGCCAGCATGGACGGATTTGAACTCCCCAGAGCTTGGAATGCTGAACACCTTCGCCCTTACTACATTTAAAACTGTCAGCTAACTCTCGAACCCTTGTACATGATTTGCTTTAACGATTATCTGTAAAAGTGCTTTCACTTATTTGTTGTTATGTGTCAAATGTCCAATGCAGAATGCAAACTAGTTGAACGAGCGAAGTATAAATATTATGTAAGGCTACTGGAATTCATTTCTAAGGGCGGGAATTTATTTATCAAAAAACGAGCTGCCACTTATCATCTGTCCCTTCTTGAAGATGTCTCTATAATTATTTAAAGAATCTTTCGCATCCAGAGCACGTGCACAGACATTCACTAAAATTATAAAGTATCTGGCAAACGCATCCACCGATTACGCATGTTAATAAGGGCGCTTCCACAACCGATCTTCTATCTCGTAGCACCGATTACTTTGTGGGATCTCACGCCAATGACCAGCGAGCTCGGATATTACATACGCCGCACTAGATTTCCGTGATCTTCGAGCTGCATCCTATTCTGATGAAGGAAGGATTATTGCCAATGCTTCTCATAGCGACCTCGCAATCTGTGAGCCCTCTTCTTATATCCTTCAAAATTATTGTCAGCAGCCCGCAATCTTCGCACTCCGAAGAAAATGCTCAAGGAAATGTTTATTATAAGCTCCCTTGAAGGTGATTCTATGGAAGGAGGGGCTATCCAGGTATAACCCACGGAAGGAGCTATCATCTGTACGCTCTGGAGGGGGTTATCTAGGAACTCTATTACTGTGCTCTGGAAGGCTATTGCCTGGGGAAGGAGTTGCAATGAGGGTCTCGCCTGTGGAAGGGGTCGCTGTCAGCACCCCGGAGGGCGTTACATGAGGCCCGCTAACGGTACAAAGGGTCTCACCTGTGGAAAGGACTGCGATCTCCGCATCCTGGAGGGTTCAACGGGGGACCTCTAATTACTGTAAAGAATTCGCAAGAAATTGCCTCGTGACCTCGCGAGAAGGGTTACGACTCTCAAATCATTAAATTGCCTTACGACCTAACGAGAGGGGCTACGACTCTCAAATCATCAAATTGCCTCGCGACCTCGCGAGAGGGGCTTCCCATGCAAGAGATCACCCTCAAATCACACCAATATCTCAAAGCGCTTCAACGGGCTGATTGAATCAAAGTTCGGGAAAATGCTACCTCTAGCTCGCTGAACCTTAATGCAGAGTATGCTCAGACAAACATGCCTGAAATGGTCGCCCCTCGAGCTGTAAGTACTTGCCCTGCTACTCGATAACGCCTAAATGAATTGCTTGTAGGATCAAATACTCTTATAAGCTAGCCTATTATGATTACAATATGTTCATGAGTAAGTTCTAACAACAGCTCATTATGGAAATATAAACAGGTTCCGATCACGTCTATCATATATGTATATATATATATATGTATATGCTACTCCTTGTCAAAATTTGAATCGCAGGGAAGTTTAATATATAACTGTTTAGAGCTGAAGGCTCGTTGTCCAAAACAGATTGCTGAAAAAATTAAAATAAGACCCTCACCCAAGGAGGAGAAGTTCATCAATTACAATTCAAATACAAAGAAGAGAAGAATAAAAATCCTATCTAAGCTTGTGCAAGTGCATCTGGAGCAGGACGATCCGACGAGGCTTCAGTTGGGATCTCTGCTGCTGGAGGATCATGAGAGGCTGAAAGCCCTTCAAGAGCTAAGGCTGGATCAGACGGAAGGTCTTGAGATGCTGGCTGACTAGCTGGAGGAGCGGAAGATATGCCACCCTGTTGAGTCCCCTAAGTGTTGGCCGCATACTCCACGAACTGCTGGATCGAGGCAATCGCAGGCGGCCCAAAGAATGAGTAATCTATATCTGGGTGACACCGCCAAATTGTGTACAGGAAAGCCCTCTCAGTCGCCGAGCTAACCTCATCGCGTGCTTGGGCGACTCGGGCTTCAGCGCTACTTTGCCTGGGCCAACTCTTGTTGCTACTGGTCGACCTTCTGCTCAGCGATCTCAGCCCTACTCTCAGCGACCTCAACTTGCCCCTCTAAGGCCTCAACCTTCCTCTCAGCAGCAACATCTCGTGCCCCAACGACACTCAATTCACCCTTAATCTTCATCAACTCTGCGTGGATCTTGCTGACCTCTGAAGTCGCTGCTTCCCTGCGAGCTGTTTCTTGGGACAAGGTCGCATCAGCATCCTTAAGTTTGCTCTCGAGCTTCTGATGCTCCTACTGAAAGAGGTTCACTTCATCCTGCAGCATTCTTTTCTCTTCCTCAAACTGCTCCTTGGCCATCCTGAAAGCTTCCTGTGTACCCATCTGATCCTCGGTTTGCTGCATTAGCTTCATCAGTGTCATGCCAGCCTGAAAAAGCGAGAAGGTTAGACTCAGATTGAGAAAAATCCAACAAAAATGAAGGAATCAGAAACTCACCAGTGCTACATGGCGAACCCCATAGCCTACCAGTTTCTGATCAGTGAGATTCGACCTCGGGAGCTTTGGAATGCAGTTCTTTAAAACTTCTGGTGCACAGCTCAGGAAGCTATTGAAATACTTCATCTTTACTACCCTGTCAGCTTGTAGATCAAGGTCCTCAGATGTTTCTTCCTCAGCACGTTCAGATCGCTCCGAGGTCTGGGCGTTCGAGCTCCTCCCAATAATGACTAACCCGGGCTTCCTGAGCTCCACGACTTTCTTGTGCTTGGGGGCTGAGGATTCGACTATGCCCTTTCCTTTCCTCCTAATCAAAGGCTCGTGCTCAGGTGAAGCCGAACCCCCCTCAGCAGGAGTCCTGGTCCTCTTAGGCGCGGATGGAGCGGTCTGTTCCTGCCCCTCGGGCCCGGGGACTCGTGCCCCAGCAGCTGCATCAGTAGGAGGGGGAGGCTCCTGACGAGAAAGATCCGGCGAAGTGTCGTCTACCACCACGACCTCCGGTACTCTGGGCACTGGAAGTGAGCTGATGGAAGGAATATCTAGTGCAAACCTATGCATGTCGTCCGAAGAAGTACTCGGGACGAGCTTGAGAAATCCTCTGGGGAAGTCTCAAGCTCGAACTCGGATTCTACACCAATAGGAACAGCAAAAACAGGACGGACCTCGCTCGGCTTTCCACGAACTCCCAGATCTTTGTATATGTCTAGAAGAGGACCTGTAACTGGTGGGGCGAGACCTCGGGTTATCAGATCAGAGCCTGAGGGAAGTGAGTCGTCACCTTCAACCTTAGCCGCTGCAAAGGCCTCTAAGATCGCGGTCTCCTCGGCGGTAAGATCGTCCCCGCTGGCAGAAACATCTGCATTACAAAAACAAATTCGTTAAGTTAAAAAAAAAAAAAAAAAAAAAAAAAACTACTACTACAAGCTAGAATCTATGACTACCAGGAGACATGATAAAAGAGATATTCTACAGTTCAGAGACAGAAAGGCAGGTGACAAGAATCCAGTGAGACTTATATTCGCCCACCTTGGATTTGATACAGCGTCTTGGCAGGTATTGCTTAAAGCGGAGGTGGCGACCTGAAATGTAATAAAAGTCGTCCCTAGGCTGTTGCTGACGACCATGGGTCCCCTTGAAGATGTATAGATTGCGGATTATGTGAGGAGAGGGAAGACCGAGCCCGTACTTGATGAACACAGTAGCCAGAGTGATCAGTTAGGCATAGGAATTTGGAGTGAGCTGGAACGGGGCCAGCTTCAGGTCGTTTAGCAGAGCTACGAGATAGCTGGGGATAGGAAACCTGAAACCGAGCTCTATGTGCTCACGACTTATTGCAATAAAGCCTGATGGTGGGTAGGCTGCGCAATCACTTTCTTGTGGCACGTTAGCCCAGCATCCTAAGGGAAAGTCGAACTCTTGGGCCAAAGTTTGCAGGGCCGGAAGAGTTATATTGGAGGTCGTGTGGTTGAAAGGAGTTCGAGCTGCCCTCTCCTCGACCTCAGTTCGGGAGGTCGAAGGCCCAGCTCGTCCAGCGGGCTCCTGCGCGACCTCGCCACCTCGGGAGGTCACACCCTGTATTGCCCTGACTCGCCACTGTGCCTGCTTCTTAGAAGCAGAAGCTTCATCACCAACCTGACGACCTCGGCGTGAACGACCTGACATCTACAGAACAAAAAGATGACATCAGAACGCTGAAAGCATACTGAGCCTAGCGAGCTACAGCGATGAATTCCTAAAGCTGCTATCCTACATGTCAGGTCGCATACTGCATCATCAGAAATGGTAGGGGCCCAGAAATGTAGGCCCATCAGGTAAAATTTCCTAATGCCAATTTTTCTAACCCTATGCCTACAGGAACCCTATCAAACAGTGCAGAAGCAAACCATTCAAAATCCCACCTGCCTATGCTACGTCAGCAATTAACAAGGGGTTCAAACAAATCAGAAAACCACAGGCCATACACACCGTGTACGACATCAAATGTGATAACTTCAGAAGCAAGCATCGCGGTTCATCAATGACAGAACCCTTACAGTAAATGACAGGGTCATCCTAAGCAAGCAATTCAAAAACAGAAAATGCATGCCAAGAATCAAAAACTATCAAAATGCGAAGAGCGAAGTTAGGGAACTTACTGTGTATACTTAAGGTAAAATCTGGACTCTGAGATGATGAGTTTGAAGAAAGTTGTTGAGAAAATGCAAAGGGGGCAAAGGAGAAGATGTTGAAGAAGAAGTGTCTGTTCTTTTTTTTGTTTTGAAGAAACAAAAATGGAAGATGACAGTGACTTTTGATTTAAATAGGCTCGGGCTTGTTCCCCTGACCGTTCGATCCAGCCGAAAGGAATAACAGTCGCAGATCTGACGGCTCGAAGCAGAACTCGGTCTTTTACCATCGTGCAGTGTCAGTTACAAGACATGCACATTTAATGCGTACGACCCAAGACGTGTTGATGGTACCAATGTCTGCATGATCGCCACGTGTCAACGGTTATAGGCCAGAAAACGAAACAACTTCTTGAAAGCTCGCAAATGGGCGCCAGTTGCATATTTTGAATCAGCTCTCAGACCGCAGAACGCCCTGAGAGCTGAGGGGCTTGTGTTATGCCTATGTTCTCGACCTAGACAAATGGGCCAGTACATGCCTAATAAACATGAACAGGAATGAAGACCCAGAAGGCCCAATCCTCAGGTCGCTGCAGCGAGCTTGCCAAGCTCGCGAGATCGCTCAACGCCAAAATGGTCCGACCTTATTTTCAGCCCGCTTCAACACCTATTCAGCTCGCGTAGCTCGCCAAACCAGGGAGCTCGTGCCAGGTAATACCTTATGCAGCAAGTCATCAGTCCTACCTAATGCCCTGATTTCTCGTCGGCACCATTCACACAATTACCAAGGAGTATTCAATGCGGTGGTCATGCATTTAATGAAGAGAAGACCTCTCCTGGTGCAATAAATGCAGACGTGTGCATGGGAGAAACAATCATTACCTTTATAATAAATGCAGCATGGTTTATGCCAGGATTAGTTTAAAACAACCATCATTTGTAACGTGTATTTCACTCTTTGTCATCTCTCATTCTCTATAAATATGGGAGAGTTTTACTGTACAAACAAGCTGAAAAAATATTAGAATACCGTTACTCTGCCAGAATTACCTCAGTGTGGTCGGGGATGTAGGCACAATAATCGAACCATGTAAAAATCCTTGTGTTTTGCATTCATTCTTCCCCAACCTTTCTTCATTAACTGCTCTATTACTGTTGCGTATTTACTACCACCAACATTCCTTCATCTTTATTGCTCCAAACCAACCTTAAACCCTCATTCACTACACCTTTAATATCATTCATTACCACATTCGCAGTCTAGGCCCCAGAATCTCTAAGTTAACCGTTTCAGGACGTCAACAACTGTAAAGTTCAGATTCTCAATTTGGGGGTTCGGAATCCCAAACTGAAGGTTGGAAATCCTACCATGGGGGTTATGAATCTCAACCTTAAGGTTAAGATTAGTGGGATTCTCAACCTAGGATTGAGAATCTCAATCTAGAGGTTGGGAATCCCACCCTGGGATTGAGAATCTCAACCTAAAAGTTGAGAATCTCATTGTGGGGGTTGGGAATCCCAACCTACAAGTTAGGAATCTCAGCCTTATGATTGGGAACTTCATTATGGGGGTTGGGAATCCCAACCTAAGGGTTGGCAGTTTCAACCTAAAAGTTGGGAATCTCACCGCGGGGGTTGGGAATCCCAACTTGCTGGTTAGCAATCCAAACCTGAAGGTTAGAAATTCGACCATGAGAGTTGGGAATCCTAACCTCAGAGTTGGCAATCCTAGCCTAAAGGTTGGGAATCTCATTGTAGAGGTTGGGATCTCAACCTAAGGGTTGAGAATCCTACCGTGCGGGTTAAGAATCCCAACCTAGGGGTTGGCAGTCCTAGTCTAAAGGTTGGGAATCCCAACCTGGAGATTAGAAACCCTAGCCTGAAGATTGGGAATTCCAATATTACGGTTGGAAATCCTAACCTAGGGGTTTGCCAAAATTCTTGAATAGTAACTCAATTTATCAACCCAAAAATTCTCAACTTTCAAGCAAAAAACTCAAGTCATTATTTAAATTTGAACCCAAATCATGTTCAAATACAAATATCCACTAAAATAAATTATATGTCATAAATCATCATTCAAATCCAAACCTAAACTCATATATTACACCAAACAATCAAAATAGCACTCTATCATACCAAACTTATAGCCCCTGAGATGGGTTATCGGTGGCACATAATCAGTTAACGACAAGCAAGGGTTTCTTGTCAACGGCGTCAAAGCGGAGAACTAATGGTCCGATGGCAGTGCAATATGCAAATAAAGGATGTGTGGCAATGTACGAATCTGATGGCGACAGCAAAAAAAAAAAATACAGAGAGAAAATAAAGGAAGTATAAGAACAATATAAGAGGAAGAAGAAAAGAGAAAAGGAAGACCTCACCTCTCGATGAACCACCGTCGATAGCATTATGGTAGAGAAAGGTTGGCATATCTTTGATGGTTGAGAATCGACAGTGAGAGAAAAATACCTCACCCGTAGATTCTTAGAGAGAGAATGATAGAAAAAGGTTAGATAGAGAAAGAGTGAACGACGATGGGTTTTCAATGTATTATGATGGGTTCGATTGGTGGTGGGTGGAGGTACGACGGTGATGAGGTGCGACGGTGGATTAAGGTTTCTAAAGAGAGAATGAGAGAAAAAAGTTTGGTAGAGAGAGTGACAAGCTTGGTGAACGTGACACACAAAAGGGGTGGGTTAATGGTAATTAGTAGAGTAATCAATGGTATTCTTATCCAAAAAAGGTCAATTTGTAAAGATTTAAAAAAAAAAAGTTATTTTTTAATTATGCCATCAAAAAAAGGTTAGTTTTCAATTAAATCCTAAAAAATATGTTATTTGGGCTTTAATAGGTATTTTTTGTGGACCTTGACAATGACAGAATGTTGAAGCAGAGGTGTCAATTGGGTTGGACTCAGGAATTAAGTGTCATGCCAACATTTAAGCCCTTAAATGGTATGGGTAGAACTTGACTTTTAAAGTCCATAAGCCAAGCTTGAGAGAAGGTCGGGCATAAAAGAATTTAAAAAAACAAATGTTAATAGTATCTCCAATACCCTCATAAATTGTATTTTGAAAAAAAAAAAAAAAAAATCATATCATTAATATCAAGACATTTGCCTCCTATATGACATAGATATTATTTTATATATAATCAAATTTAAAAATTATTCTCTAATGTTTCACTATATTTCCATTTAATGCTCAATTTTTTTTCTTTTAATTTGATTTGAAAATTAAATTTAATTAATTACTAATTTACTGACATGACTGTCTAACACACCCTCTACAAATAAATGTCATGTTGGCAATGTTTTTTTTTCTTTTGTTACCTAACTTGATATTGATAAATGATAATTGTATTAGAGATAATTATTTTAACTCAATGTTTATTCATCTTATGTGACATGTAATTTTTTCATAACCTATAAGAACATTGGAAATGCTCTAAAAAATTAATAATATTAAAGAATATATAAATATTGTATTAATGAATAATCTTATCCGATTAATAAAGTAATTAAACTCCATGCTCTAAATAATAAATAAATTAAAACCCTGCTGACTGTCTAAGCCCGTGTGCTTGTTCACCCAAGCCCACTTTAAGCAGGCCTTGAAATGGGCAGGGTCTGGCTAAGCTCACTTTGACCTTAAAAATTTAGCCTCGACTCACCCAACTGACGCCTCTAGTTTGGAGTTGAGGATCGTGTAGTTACAGGTTACAGTAACACAAGCTTTACTTATCTGTTTTTATCTTTTTTTATTTACTAACACCTAATCAGATAACAAAACTATCGAGACCAGTTTAAATAAGACTTTAATAGTGTGGTTCAAATAACTGTTTTCAAACATTAAATAGTAGCCACCCCACTTGCTATAATTATCAATCTTATCAGATGCATTTAAATGTTGAAAATTTGTGTCGGACAAAATTTAGAGTCCCAATGTCTGCATTGGAGAAAGTCTATAAACATATAGTATATATTTACATCGACATCAGATTTGAAATATTGATTTATGTCCATGATAGTGATTCACACAATTGACAACAGTGAAGGGGGGTCTTATCAAGTACTGGGCCAGTTTAACAGGGCTGAGCATGCACGAAAGTTTGGTTCTGCCAATGATATTGGGTTTCTTAGTCAAACCAAGTAGGGCCTTTTATCTCTATTGAAATTATTAGCAACCATGTTTCCCGTGGAGGAACATATGGGTAAAGTTGTGAAATGTGAACCAATATACGAGTTTCATGTGTTTTGACTTTGTGAAATCAAGATTGAACCCAGATCGTTTCAAAATTCCAAATCAAATCCTGGGAAATTTTCTTCTAACTCTGTTTTTTTTTTTTTTTTTTTCAAATTCATGCTTCCATGATTATCATCTTGAACTCAAAGCTTGAGTAATCATATAATGTAACCGCTGACAAAATTGAAACATACATGATATGATACTTTTGGTGGGTGTCAAAGAATATTTAAACTTAGCTTTGGAAGTAAATATGGAAGTGTTAAAAGAAACCAAAACCTGATACTAGTTTGGCACAAGATTTTTTTTGTCGGCAAGAAGGTTGATGTGTACTTGAAAAATAATTGGAGACCATAAAAGCAATGTTCTTTAGACCCAGTAAAGCAGCTTAAGCAAATTCGGTCGGCAAGAAGGTTGATGTGCACCTGGAAAATAATTGGAGATCATGAAAGCAATGTTCTTTAGAGCAGCTTAAGCAAATTAGGCTTCTCTAGCACAAAACATCTGGTTAATGGTTAATTATTTGAAACAAGATTTAGTAAAGATATAGTTACCGGTAATTTTGAAGATAACTATTATCATTTTTAATTTTTGATGTCTTAAAATTCTTAAATCCATTTTTATACATCCATAAATCATAATCTAATGACTTTTAATCATCCTTATATTTATATTGAATTAGTACAGTAATACGATACTTGAAAACAATCCAGACATTAAATGGTGTGGTTTGAAGGAATCGTACATGGAATATCAACAAAGCATCAACAAAAACACGAAATGCTTCACTTAATTGTTACGTACGCAAGAACAAACACTACGAATGGGGCAAGAAATAAAAAGAAACGAGAAGACCCAATTTCAATAAAAATTTCTCTGTTCTTTGTTCAAGAATTAGAGAAACTTTTATTAAAAGAGATTTTTCCTGAAAACGAGTCTCGTCTCATTTCTTTTATTTCTTTATACTTAACAATTAAATGAAGCGTTCTGTGACTTTTCATGCGTTGCTGTCGATGGGAAAATCTCTTATTTTTTTGTCAAGTTTCTACTTTTTCTCTTTTTATTTTTCCTTTTAAAGTTCTATTGTCTCTTTGCTTAAAGGTTTTAATATATACTACGATAAGTAACATTCATTTAATGATAATATTTTAGTTTCGAATTATTATATTATAAAAAAGAGGTTTTAATATATGAAAATATTTTATTAAATCATTGAAATCATAGGATGTAAATATGAATATCACTGCTCTATATATATATTTTACTAATATCACTTCTATTCGAGTGTCCTTCCATGTGACATGACATTACTACGCTGCTTATCTCAATAAAGCAAATCCTTCTTTTTATTAATTTATTAATATATTCCATCTGAGTCATGGTACTAATAAAAAACACTAACTTGCTATTTAAAAGAATATATAAATCGTGCGTGATGTGTTATGTTACGATATTAGATGTAACACACCAGACAGGAAACCCAAAAACAGGGTCCGAGAAAATCTACATGCAAACAACCCGACGAATTAACCATCCATTTGCTTATAAACAAATACATTAGACATGTTCTTAGTAGCTATTGCTGACTAGGACAAGCCAACAACGGGTTTAGGTAAAATGATAAGGTTGATTAATGAAGATTATTTGGGGTAATGATTAATATAATTCAACTAGCATTATATAAATGATATACCCATTCTATTTGACAAACAGAAAAGAAAATCACTTGAAAGCACGTCAAGTCAAGTGCGGTTTAGTGCTAATCTAGAACCAATCATGAGTGGCAATATATGATGTTTCTGTATGAAAAGACTATCCAACTCAAAAGAAAAATGCTTTGCATGATTTGAATTAGTGTGACGGGGAAGAGATAGAGGATAGAGAAGAAAAAAAGGCTTGGTTATTAGTACTTCGATGTTATATTAAGTTTGGATATTTTTTATTACTCTGATATGGTAGGCCTATATTTATCAAATCATAACATGATATCATATACACATCACCTCTTGATATAGGTGATCATGTTTTTTTTCATCTTTTAATAGATTAAGAATTCAATTTTCATAAATAACATATGTTATAATTTATAAAAAACAGTTATCTCTTATTCATAACAGTAAATATTTAAAATATGTAAATAATATTTAATTTCGATAGGTTCAGATAAATCTTTGATCTGTTTATCTCACGTTTACAAAGGAAAGATAATGTCCTATGATTAAGGGCATTGATCATAGGTTTGAAAAAAAAGATAGTGTCACGTAGTCGAGGGCATTGATCATTAAATAGATTTTGTACTGTGTGCATAATTTGAGTAAATCAGATTTTACAATGACGTGTGATGAAGTTTTTTTTCATTCTTTAAATATCATATTTTAAAATTAATTAAAATTAAGTGAAAATTAAAATGACCATTCCACAAAATGAAAATATGTTTTTATCCACTTTTTTTTTAATTGTTTTTATCCACTAGTTTAAAAAAATTTGTTTTCAACCCTTCAAACAAATTAATTAGAGTTTATATCCAAATTACCCCAACATAACTTATTCTCCTCTTTTTATTGCTCATTGTATGAAATCTTTGTCTTTTTTGGTTAATTGTTTAAGTTTTGTTAGGATTTTTTAAGTGTTTTTGTGATTTTTTGAGTTTTTTTTTTTTTTTTTTTAATGTTTTGGATGTTGGTATTAATGTTGAGGGTTAAAGTTGATTAAATTTAGTTAAATTTGATTGAATTCGACTTGAAAATGAAAGTTTTCAGAGATAAAGACGACAATTGGGTTATGCTGGCTTTTAAATTTACTTAAACACCGAAATTGATTTTATTTTTTTTATGATTTTCCGAGTTTTTTTTTTCACGTTTTGGATGTTGGATTTGATGTTTTGGATTAGATTTTGTTCGATTTAGTTGACTTAAAAATAAATATTTCCAATGAGATGTAGCATCCAGAAGACGACTGAGTAAAATTGGTTTTTAAGTTCATTTAAAAACTTATCCCATTAAAACTTTTATTAGTAAGTGTGTTTTACATGTTGAGAGTAGTTTGGTAAATTGAGTATATGATAAAAATAGTTTGTTTAAGATACTAATAATAAACTTTTATAAAAAAGTGGGTAAAAACAATTTTTTCATTTATTTTGATAAAAGTGAAAATTTCCCTTAAATTAAAGTTTATCTTCTTTTATAATCTACCAACTTAAGTTGATTAGCACCGGCTACTTTTCTGTTAATATATTATTTAATGGGGTATTGTCATTATATAGGATATGCATACTTTTTTTTTTTAATTATATATAAAGTTGGATCTCAATTAAATGGTTTAAACAAAATTAAAGAAGAAATAAAAATTCATAAACTATTTAATAACTACATAAATAACATACTATATTTTAACCCACTTTAAGGATTTGTTTTCTAAAAATATTCCCTTTTAAAATCTTGAACATATGAATATATAATTCCAATTTACAGATTTTTTACAAATATTCCATTTTTTAAACATAAAATATTCCTATTAAAGATTTGAATATATACTTTATGAGTGAAACGGTATAAATTCATACAGTATTGCCAAGTGACGTGCTTTTCTCGATATTCAATATTCACCGGCCATGTTTCTCAGTAAAATCAAAATGGACTTACAAATTTGTCACCTTAAAAAACTGTCAATGAAACATCTAATGATAGAATTCAATTCTACCAAATTTAGCTGGAATTGTATTATGACCAAGAGAAAAATAATGTACAAAATTTCTAACATAACACAGGTTAATTAGAAAAGAAAAAAAAAAAAAAAGGAGTTTATATCTCACACTTCAAATGTGAAATTTAATTAACATAAGTAGTTATATACCTTGTTGTCTGTTTCAGTTATGAAGATTCAAGTCTTATGAAATATATCATATAATTTGTAAGTAAAATTTTATTCTGCTTACGAATAGTTAGTCCCATATAAGTGTAATTTATTCGTTTTATTATGGGATTAGTTATAGTCAGGGACTACTCAAATAATGATGATTGTAGGCTTTGAAGCAAGTTTCACTGGAGCTTTGACAAGTTTATGTAGGCTAGAGGCAAGTGATATTCATGCCCTAGATCATGCATTCGACCCACATCTTTTTATTAATTATAGATAATTTTTTAATTTTATATGGGCAATCCTCTCCCATATCTAGAAGTAGAATTTTGAATTGTACTTCAGAGTTTTATCTTAACTGATTTCGATAGTATTTTGATCTGGATTAAAGAAGAAGGAGAAGAAAAAAGAAAAGAAAGAAAAGAAAAGAAAAGGAAAAAAAAAAAAAACTAATGTACCATGGAGTGGAACCTTTTCAAAAGGATGTATAATGAATTCCCATATGAGTTAACACACACAAGAAACTCCATAGGGATAATCTTCAAGTTACAATAAAGTCTACCAAGAGACAGAGAATCCGAAAACAAAAACAGTGAAAGCAAATGGAAAAAGAAAGGTCAAAATCATGGGAATCTCGAGAGGGAAAAGTAGAGTCTATATTCACTGCCACGCGGGCGCACCTCCATCGTGACCTGTCAGCCTCCCTACTACCTTATCATCCGCCACCTCACCTAGCTCTAACCACGTGTAGTGACATTTTTCACTGTGAGTATTCGTGAAGATCACGTGATCCTTCACACGTGGTTCCGTACGGATTTTGTTTAGTACTTTTGCAGATTTTGGATGGGTACAGGGTATTTATTCGTACAGCCAACTATAAGCCACTCTTTGTCTGGTCGTGGTTCTGTCCCCCCAACTACGAAGTTCCGGTCCCTAGTGCAATCACGACCGTTGGTTTCCCCAGATGGAGGAGTACTGCATCTTGTACCCTCCAAATCACGACCGTTGACGACGCCATTCTTTGCGTGATTTGATTGTATTCCTTTGTGATAAATCAGTTACTGGTTATATATTCGAATTTAATTTGAATACTGTTGACGTCGATTTTTGGTCTCGATCAACCGAATGATCTAAAATCCAATACCTGCAATCAGAAAGTACACCAAAGAAATGAGAGAGGAAGAACAAGAGAAGGAACATTGAGATTTTTTACGTGGTTCGGCCAAATGATGCCTACATCCACGAGTCATTCTCAATATTTTGTTTTTCAGAGTGACTGTTCCACTAAATTTTTTCCAACACTTCTACAATGAATTTTCCTCCCTATTTATAGAGAATGAAGGATTATAATGGAGTGAAGTACACGTAAAGAAATCGACTACTCTGACATAGCATTTATTACATTGACTAACAACTTTATCATAGTCATACTGCATTTAGGGGTGGGCGTTTTCGGGTTCGGGTTGGGTTGGGTTGAAAATCCCCCAACCCAACCCAACCCAATCAATTCTTCAACCCAACCCAACCCAACCCAATAATAATAGGGTTAGGTTGGGCTAAGTTGATCGGGTTGGCACCTTTTTAAAATATAAAATATTCTCATTAATCAACCCTTTCAAATACAAAACTAGAGGTGGGCGTTTTCGGGTTCGGGTTGGGTTGGGTTGAAAATTTTTTAACCCAATCCAACCCAATAATAGTCAGGTTGGATTGGGTTGGGTTGATTGAATTAGATTTAATTTACCATAAATGCACAAATGGTCTAGTTGATAACTTTCTTAGTCTTAGTAATTTAATTACAGATAAAATGAATACAAATAAAGATCTATTATTATAAATAAAAGAGTAAATTCAATATAAATGTTGTCCTTCATTTTTATCTTGAACAAATGTTCTTCTAGAAAGGGAGAAAATCTTGGATTTAGAATTGGGGATAGGTATTTGTCGGGTTCGGGTTGGGTTGGGTTGAAAATTTTTTAACCCAACCCAACCCAATAAAAAATGATCGGGTTGAGTTGGGTTAGTCGGGTTGGGTTGAAGATGCCCACCCCTAACTGCATTAATTGCTCCTCGAGATCTGGAATAACATGAAACTCGTTGGTACGAGACCTGAGAGCCGAGAGTTCCATCCTGCTAGCTGAGCTAGAGGCTGAGCTAGCTGCGAGCTAGATGCTGAGAGCTGCGAGCTGAGAGCTGAGCTAGCTGAGAGTTGCGAGCTGAGTTAGCTGAGAGTTGAGGAGCTGGATGTTGAGCTAGCTGAGAGCTGGAGCTGAGCTAGCTGGAGCTGGAGCTGGAGCTGGAGCTGAGCTGAGCTAGCTACGAGCTCGCGAGCTGAGAGCTGAGGAGCTGGATGCTGACCTAGCTGAGAGCTGAAGCTGAGCTAGCTGAGAGCTGAGAGCTGAGCTGCGAGCTGCGACCTGCGACTGCGAGCTGAGAGCTGCGAGCTGAGCTATCTGATGAGCTGAGAGCCGGACCAGCCTATTTGATTGGTTCTTTGGGCTTTTACCAGCCCATTTTTGTAGTCCAAAAAATAGGTATAACAAATACTAACAAAATTGATTGATTATCTTTGCAAAGCATATGAAATCCTAATAAATTTGAGACCAAGCACATGAAATCCTAACAAATTTTGAGATAAATTTTGTGTAACCATTAATTTTTAATAATAATTACACATCATACGTTTGTATAAGATTTCGGAAGTCATCAAACATATTTTACAAGTTCTACACATAATTTTTAATGGAATTTTAAAAACCTTAATAATTTTCAAGTTTATGGGTTTCAGAAGCAACCAAATGCATTTGACAAATTAGTAATTTTCTAGTTAAGAGAATTTCAAAAGCCATCCAATATATTTTGTAAGTTTTATATCAGAATTTTTTGCATTCTTATTTTCAAAATAACTATTTCCAAATTATAAAAATAAATAAATAAATTATACAATCCGTGATTGATCTCTCCTATGAGAGGAACACTCACTCGTTTACTGTCTCCCTAAGAAAATAAATACAATTCAGTAATAAAATAAACATACGAAATTCCTTAAACAAGTATTTGTTTTTTAAAATGGATCCTGCCTGCAAATGCGCAATTTCTAAAAATCATCGGTTTGCCTTCCCTAGGGCGAGAACATCACTATCTGCGCAGCCAAACAAATCAGAACAACGAAACGCAGCGTCCCAAGAAGACCCAGGAGACGGGAACTATACAATAAACACAAATAATGCACATCCACATTACACAGTACACTCACGATCACGACGAAGACACGAGCCCAACAGCATTGAAGAATACGCCAACTACAGAATCTCTCAACTCCCCGTAATTAACTTTAATAAATATTGTATCTCCATCTCGCGTCTTGGTTAAAGCAAGAATTGAAAGTGGACCAAATCTTGGAACTACCGTCCAGTTTGTCGGCCCCCATTTTCAATTCTCTATTTACTTCCACGCTGCCTCGCCTACCTTAATACAATGAGCCCTCCCTATTCTATTATCTACTACATAGTTTAGCCCTCTACTCTATATATAATATCTATTCGCTACTTGGTGGTTTAATCTCTAGTCTATAGTCATCGACCCACACAAATAGTTTTATAGATTTTCTTTCCAAGACTTCCACATCAAACTAGAGACAAAGTCAACAAGTGGCAGCCCAAACAGAAAATGAAATAAAAGACTATTTTTATATTCAGATAACGACGGGCTTATCTGTTCAACACCCACCACGTCACGTATGCATCTAATCTTCTTCTCATTAGATAAACCCTAATACTTTTCTTTACAATAGGCGGCAGATAAAACACTGGGTTTGCATTACTTAATTAAAAGTAGCCCGGATTTGATTCATTCAGTGTTTATCATTATAATATCAATGATGTAGAGATCTCCACGAACATAAAAAAATCTCACGTTACAAATAGTCAACAAGAACAATCCAGAGACCCTTTCAAGCTACACATTAACCATAATCTAAATCTTGAGGAATAGAAGCATTCAGAAGCATTCAAAGATCAAACTCTGAATATGAGCAAGTGTGCATGAACAAAGAAATGAACAAAAATATAAACATTATATTACAACGATTAGGAATAAACAAGAGAATTACAAAGGATGATAATATTCCGTGAAAATTAAGATTAGAGAGAGATTACAATTCGCAAATGAAATCAAAAAACAAACCGCTACCCATTCTTCGGCAGCCCTAACAAATCCTTCTCTATACAAAAGTTGCAATCTTTTCTTATGTTTTCTGTCCAAAAAGAAGCACCACAAAACAGAGACTTTCCACATCTCTCTTGCCGTCAACATAATATTTACACAGCGGTATCTCCATCATAATCAACTGCATATATTCACAAAGTCAGAAGAATCAAAAGGCCACCGATCGATCATTGCTTACCTTAGTTTCCACAATTAGCCAACAAAAATAATTGAAAATAACCAAAATGGAACCCCCGCTTGTACGTGGACACTTGGGGGTTCACTTCACCAGCTCAGACACCCACCCAACATCTGGAGCTGACGTGGCAGATTCGCCACGGCCGAGTGAGTTCTCCTTGCTCAGTTTCGCGTACATCCTCGCCCTTAAGTCCCTCCCAGACTCCACTCGCTCCATTGTTGGCTCCTCTTCGCAGGGACACTCCCAGAGATCGAACCCCGACCGGACCGGAGTCCTTGTGGGAGTTGAAGGTAGGCTGCAAAAACCGGGTTTGAGAATCGAACCGCGAGGAGAACCGTAACCAGAACCCATTTGCAAACCCCAACCGGATCCTCCACCACCACCACCACTCAGTTTCACCTTCCCGACATGCATACCTCGCATCGAAGCCACGAGTTCACCCACTGAGTTATACGATCCACCACAACTGGGCGACGACGGCGGCGAGTCAGAAGGCGGGGAGATCGGAGGTGAAGTCAAAATGGAAGTAGGAGATGAAACAAAGGACCCCCCACCACCACCATAGGAGTCAAAATCAAACCGACGCCTCACAGGAGACCCATAGTCCGGGTCACCCGATCCGGACCCGTTTCCGTTTCCGTTTCCTCTGGGACTATGCTGAGGCAGGACACGTAGCTGCTCCGGAGTGTGAGCAAAGAAGCAGACCCGGCGGCAGCAATTGGTGCCGTCCTTGCATGGCTGGGTACGGTACCGTGCCGGGTGGAGCCAGCACTCGAAGACGCCATGAGCGAACTCGCAGGAATCGCCTTTTTTGCAGCCGCCTTTGCGGTAGTCGGGGCAGGCAGTGCCCGAGTAGTGGTACTTTCTCGGGTCACGCCTCCGGGCCTTCTCTCCCGGGTGGGCGTACGGACACTCCGTCCAGTCATGTGATCTACCACGTGCGCACCTCCGCACTTTGAACTCGTACATGCGGAAGTAGTCGCACGAGAAAGCATCCACCGGCAAGTCCGAGTCATCGCTCAATGAATCTGACTCGGTTTTTAAAATGAACTCATTTGACGGCAGGTAACGCTGGAGAGCCATTAGTGAGTCGATGCCATTGGCATTGCCGTTAAAGTTGACAGAAGGGCTGAGCACAGGAAATGAAGGGGAGAGGATAGCCGTCGGATCGTCGTATGGGTCCCACGGAGGAACTTGGATGGTGGGATTTGATCGAGTGGGGACTTCGCCGATCATCATCTTTGGACATTTACACAAGACTGCGGATGCTCTCTAGAATATAAACTGCATATTTAACCAAGGTTAGGTTCGAGTTAACCATGGTTGAGTTGACAAATGTACCTCTCCACTGCCCCTACGGTTAAAACGTGGAAAGAAACTAACGTCGTTTTAATGGGTTTTAAAATCTGTGGTCACAGACCTACCCTTGCCGTTGATCTTAATCAGACGGCTGGAATGACTACACGCGGGACCCATGTTATTATGAGTTGGGCAGGTGGTCTTTATCGCCTTTAAAATGACTCTGAGAAGAAAGTATAATCTTTTACTAGGGACCCTATTATCTCTCTTTGTTGGTATATTGAAGCTAACCTGCAAGGGACCCATCCGCCAGGGGTATTTTGGGGCAAGTAGTCTCGCATATCGCGAGACAAATGATATGATTCTCGTCGAAATCTTGATCTCAAAAGTACGACAAGCTGACTATGGTTAGTGCTCCGAGTAAGAGATAACAATTAATTGATACATAAATTTATTAATGAATTAATATATAATAAATTAAAATATTAAATATGAGATATTAAATATTATTGAATTGATAAAATAATTATTTTTTTATGTTGATATTAACTACTTAAATGTATACTTTTAAAATCGAAAGTCAATTATGATGTTTTTACTTGAAAAATTAGAGACTGTAAATAAAAAATATATATGATTGTTGTTATTCATTTAAATCAAATTGATTCATATTTGAAATAAAATTATGAATTTCTCATAAATTTGTGATTGTGAAATGAGATTATCATTCCCTCAAACTCTTTTAGAATCTTCATTTTAACTATTTTATATTTATTAATATTATAATAGATAATATTAATTATTATTAAAAACTATTATTATTTTTATAAAATAGTTTAATAAGCATCATAATATTATTATAATAAAGATAATTATTCCATGGTGAACAAATTTTCTTTAAATTAAGACATTCATAAATATTGAATTTCGAATTAATTAATGGATTTATTTAATAAATGGTATTTTTTAGGTTTAAGTTGAATACTAATATCATTTTAAAAATCTTAAAAGATAGTTGTTTTCTAATAAAAATATGTTTAGTAAAAATATAAAATTTTAAGAAAAAATTATTTTTCAATTTTAATTTTAAAATTGGGTTATTTTCGTAATTTTATTTAATTATAATATCTTTCAGATGAGAGGATAGGACAATTGAAACGATATATTGGAGAATGGGTGAGAGATGGAAGCAGTTATTATCGTGTGAAAATGGAAAGGTTGGGTGGGCCACGTGGAAGACGAAAACGGAGTCGCGAGTGGCAGGCATGCACAAGGGGGCACGTGATTTGGGTTCGTAAATGCCAAGTGGCGCACACAGTCTTCAAAGCAGCTACGGTATAGAAACACTTGGCAGATATCAAGCCGCCAAATTCAACGGCGGTGTTGGTTACTGCTGGTCATCGGTCATCAGAGATCACTCCCTGTACATTTTAGCAAGTGTCCCTTTCACTGCTCTAACATGCGCGTACATAACCAAAGTATCATTACTTAAATGAGTTGGTCGTTGGATAGCTTTGGTTAATGCCAAACGGCGCCTTTATCAAAAGATAACTTCAAAACGACGTTCTTTTGGTCCTATCAATCTAGTTCCACTTTTAACCCTAAACACGACAATATCGAAATAGTCAATAGCCCTACCCTTGTAGGGTACCCAACGCATAGAATTTTTTTTCTTTTACTGTATATCTTATCCTATAATATTAATTAACAACGTGACGAGCGAATTCCAACTTTGAAGTCTGATTAGTTTCAAGTATTATTATATTTATATTAGATATTTTAAAGTCTCCATCAACAATATGTCTTTAAGATTAAGTAATACGGTTCTATAATACTTAGTCTCTTTTATTGGATTAAACGTTGTCGTTTGTGTTTGCTTGTGAAGGAGTAATTATACCAATCTTTGGCACCACTCAAAACTCTGAAATTTATCTGTAGGGAGATATTGTTCTGTGTTGTACGCGACGACGTGGACATGGGGTTTGGATAAAATCGTTCATGGGTGGTTGAGGCATCGATGTGGACTTTGTTTTGGCTTTTTCTGATCTCCAATTAAAATCTTGTTGATATTTGATAATCCTGCTTATAATCTCAACCTGTAAGCCTGTAAGGTGTCAGCTGTTCCTAAAGTTTTTGAGCAATATTAACAAATGCCCTTGATTTCCACCTCAAAAGCTGCCTCTCTTCTTATCCACAATTTTCATCATGGAAATAATTTGTTTCTCATTAATTGCCAAAATAATTTTGAAAAAGAACTTCATTAAGTGCCGTGGTTCCATTAAACTTTAACTAAATTATATACATCGATTAACTTGCTTTCAACATTCAAAAATGGATACTCTCAAAAAAAATAAA
Source organism: Litchi chinensis (assembly GCA_019925255.1). Lineage (NCBI taxonomy): Eukaryota > Viridiplantae > Streptophyta > Magnoliopsida > Sapindales > Sapindaceae > Litchi > Litchi chinensis. Next base: position 44,381,960 of record CM034461.1, read on the forward strand.
ATAAGATAAAATAAAAAATGGAAAAGAAATCTATTCTTTAACCAAACGATGGGGATTTGTTAAACATCTTCCATTTTTATGCAATACTTTATGGTTTATCAAGTTTCTAACATGTTGATGTAATAAGAAGACTAACGATAGGAGAAGATTATTCGATAAGCCCAGAAAATTTCAGAAGGGTCTATAAGATTCAAAATCATATCAAAACAGCAAAGTTATCTCATCAATGATTTAATGTGTTAACCAATCAATATATAACATTTACAAATGACATTAACGATCGTTATATGTGTGATAGTAACAAATTAATTCCCACGAATACATATAAATATACAAAAATATCATCCGAAAGGTAAGTCCCTTAACTGTAATAATTTATGTGGACTGAATTGACTTCAGCATTAGATGATAAATCTAATGTAAACCATCGTAAAGTTTTAATGGTGTGTTAATCTTGCAGGGATCTCCGGGAGGTTCGATTTTCGAATTCGAAATCGTTCAATACCCAAGTTACCAGATTTTGCTATATGATAATATATTCTATTAGTTGTAAGCAAGGATGGCAATTTAGCAAATATTTGTATGATATAGGTACGACGTGCCAGATATCATACTATTGACATTATGCCAAATTTACTTGGGTCCATAAATATCAACACGAGATTGTGTGTTAGAATCCTGGCCAGTGACTAGATAGCCTTATCATGATATCAGGCCCACAGTGTCTGCTTATAAGTATCCCAGCTCTAATGCGTATAGAAGATGAGATGCTACTGCGATATCAATGTTGCCATTAAACTGGACAAACAACCTGGGACCCAAGTCCCTTTCATGCTATTAACATTGTCCCTATCATGGCTCTCTTTGCCTATTTATTCATCGACACCTCGCCCAGCTGGTCCCATGCCTCATTCAAATTCAAATCCCATTCAATGACGATCCTTTTGTTTATTTAAGATACTTAATGATAATAATGTAATTATTAAAAAAAATGAATATAAACTATTTCTTATATATGTTATTAGATCTATACAAATAAGCTAATACATCAAGTATAGAATATGATTTTAATTCCTTTACCGACCTTAAACCCGCATTTTTAAGTGTTTGTTAGTTGTTATCTATACTGATTAAATTAGATGTGTTCAAATTTAAACTTTGAACTTATCGACTTGTGTTTGACATTCGTTTATATAAAAATTTAATCACATTTTTTGGATTAATGACTGCGAAATCTTCTAAGACAAATAATAGTTGGAGATGGTGAGAAGATATTTGTTTGATTTAACGAACATGAAGTGTTTCACGTTGGTCCAAAGGAAAGATGGGTCCTTGATCTGTCAAATCTATGTAGCTGAGATCTCAATTATAAGATACAAGGTACCTGAAAAGAAACCATCTTCTTGCTTTATTCTCTTCATTTTCATACGTACATTCAATGAATTGAATTATTGACCTTGGATTCCATGATTGTCTCTAAATTTCAACGGAGTGATTGTTTACGTTTTTCGCTTAAGGTTTAATAGTATTAAATTATATTTATTAAATTGTATTCGTTTATTTTTTTTATCAAACCACTTAAAACTATATATATATATATATAAAACAACTGAAAAAATTAAATGAGAATTTTTAACTTTTACTTAATTACAAATCATTCAATGATATTTAAAATTTTTATTTCAAATTTATCATCTCTAAAATAACATCATTTTAAATTTATCTTAATTTTATATTACTCAATTTTTTTTTCTTGATACTTATAAAAAATATATTTGAAAAGAAATGTCTAAATATATCTTATCTCAAATTGTCTTGAAATTAAACTAATATATTTTAATTCACAATTTAAACATTTATTTTCTAATTATTTTCTTAAATATATTAATATATTTAAATATATATATGGTTAATGCTATTATATTTATTAATCATATTTTAATTATAAATAAAATATTATTAATATGTACATAAAAATTATTTTAAAAATTATTAAATTATTTATTTTCAGATGTTTGTATTAAATTAATTAAAATTACATAACAACAAATAGTTAAAAGGATATAAATATCAAATTATTAGTTTTCAGACAATTTTAACTTTAAAAAACTATCAAATCTATAATATATTCAGAGTTAAGAAAAAAAAAAATATATATATATATATATATCATTCGGATTTTATGTTTCAATCGCTATTTATTGTTTAAATAAAATAACAAATGACCCCTAAATTTGTTGGAGGATAGCTTCAAAGCTGCATTAAAAACCATATTCGACAAGTAAGCAAAGACGGCTCCGGCAGTACTTCACTTTGCAGTCTAACTTGGGAGACAATATTCATTCAATATGTACATCCAATAAAGGGTTGCCACATCATCATTCATACATATATATATGAAAAAACCACAAAAATTATTTTTAATTGGGATATTTAAGGAAATTAGCTTTTTTTAGAAGCAAATCCATTACATGAGAAAAAGGAACAAAGTTGGAAAATCAGTCAAATTGTCTTAGAATTAAATTAATATCTTTTAATTCATAATTTAAACATTTATTTTATAGTTATTTTCTTAAATATATTAATATATTTAAATATATAAATATGGTTAATACTATTATGTTTTTTAATCATATTTTTATTATAAATAAAATATTATTAATATGTACATAAAAAAATTTTAGAATTTATTAAATCATTTTTTTTCAGATGTTTGTATTAAATTAATTAAAATTATATAATAACAAAAAGTTAAAAGGGTATAAATATCAAATAACTAGTTTTTAGATAATTTTAACTTAAAAAAAATTACAATATATTCATGGTGCGTTTACTTCACTTGGAGGAATCGGAATAGGAATCGAAATGATCTGGAATCGGAATGACTTGTAATCGAAATGATGTATCGGAATTAGAATAAGTTGTTTACTTCAACTACAGGAATCGGAATCGGAATCAACAGTATTCCCATTAAATTGTTTACTTTGTCTTGGAATCGGAATGGATTAATTATAAATTACAAAAATGCCCTTAATTAAAATTATAGATGAATTATAATAGTATGAAGTTTTTTTATTATAATATGCATTTTTTAATATCAAATAAAAAATTATATATTATAATAAAAAAACTGCATATTATTTTAATAGTCTACTAACTTAGTGTGCAATTTTTTATTATAATATGCAATTTTTGTTATATCAAATAAAAAACTGCATATTATAATTAAAAAAAAACTACATATTATTTTAATAATCTATAATGATAATTAAGAAATTGATGATGAAAAACCAATGGTATGTAATTTTTTACTATAATATGTAGTTTTTTTTTTTAATATCAAATAAAATAGGTTTTTTTTTTTATATTTTTTAACAAGGGGTATAAAAGACTTTTTGTTTTGATAAAAGGAATGGGAATCCCATTCCCAAGTGGGTTGGGGGGAATGGGATTCCCATTCCATAACCCCAAATTGATGTGGGACCCACATTTTCATTCCCATTACGGAATGAATTTTAAGCAAGTAAACACAATCAATCAATCTCATTCTCCATTCTCATTCCCCAATCCATGAAGTAAACGCACCATCAAAGTTAAGGAAAAAAAAACAAGCAAATATATTATTTAGATTTCAAATTTTAAGTACTATTTAGTTTTTAGAAAAAATAACAAACCATCCCTAAATTTGTTGGAGGATAGCTTCAAAGTGCATTAAAAACCATATTCGACAAGTAAGCAAAGACGGCCGTCGGCAGAACTTCACTTTGCGGTCTAATTTGGGAGACAGTATTCATTCAATATGCACATCTAATAAAGGGTTGCCACATCATCATTCACACATATATATAATGAAAAAACCACAAAAATTATTTTTAATTGGGATATTTAAGGAAATTAGCTTTTTTGAGAAGAAAATCCATTACATGAAATTTAAGGAAATTAACTTTTTTTATAAGCAAATCCATTACATGCGAAAAGGAAACACGGTTGGAAAATCAGTCAAAACAATGCTCTCGAGATTGAGAGAACCGTCTTTCATCCACAAACAATCAGCACTTAAAGAAATACCCAACCTAGTGAAAGCATGAGTGGCCACATTAGTAATGCGTCCGGAGAAAAACACACCCTAAAAATCGGTTTGAAAAAGCAAAAACTTGAAATCATGAATCACAATGCCAACATCAGCATTCGAGACCTGTAAGGTCTTTAGAAGTTCAATAACTAGGATTAGTTTAATATTTTAGAGATCCAATACGAAAAATTAAGATGGATCTCTTTATTCATATAAATAATTTTTAAAACAATAAATATAACCTATTTTATCATATTTGGGTATGCACATAATAATTTCGTTGAGAAATTTTTTTTTAAAAAAATGATATCATAAGGTAAATATATTTATATAAGACAAATACATTCATATAATGGTAAAAAAATTTATTACAACTCATAAACAAAATTTACCAAATAACTCATAAAATAGCATTTAAATGTCTTTTTCAATCTAAGATCCAACAGCACATTAAAAAATAATAACAAAAAAATAAAATAAAGATAAAAGAAGAACCTTACAAAGCAAATAATCATAAAAAACCATAAGTCAATAGTAAATATCAAATTATAACTTGACCTCAAAAGTGAACAAAAGTTTTTATTTCCATTTTCTTCATTTCAAATTATTGATGAAATTTGAAATTTTTAACCAATAAAAATAAACAAACAATAATTTAAAGTTATATTTTTTGTTTTGACTGTCAAAATGTAAAAAGAAAAGTAATATAAGGTTGAAAATGATAAGTGGGTTTATATACCGATGAAATATGCTAGCTTTGACACCCTTTTGTATCTTAGAATTATTTGTTGAAATAAATTAGATCGATGAAAGTGAGTAGCACACTTGGTAAACCAAGACTTGGGTTGGTGACGACAAACTACAAACCCCTTTACCGCACAAGTATTTAAAACACTATATATTTACTTTTTAAACTAATTATAGAAAAAATTGAAAATTAATAAGATTTGGAGCCTCAAAATTCAGGGTTGTCGGACAGTCATACCCGCACGTGCTCATGACCAGCCTTGTCAATAACTACCATGTCATTATACTCTACCATAGGTCCATAGCTTGGCTAAGGTCAGTTTAAGATGGTTTTCAATATATAAATAAATAAAATGACTTCATCAGATTACTTTATCTAACAATGTAAGGCGTATACTCTACGTGTCAGATAAGTCATGAACGGATATGATAAATGACATGTGAGTGACACACTTGTGTATTGTATTATTCGAATAGAAATTTTGAGGAATTAAACTTAAAAATTTTGCATGCATACATTATAATGTTATGAACTTATATTCAATAACCGTAGGCCTCTAGCTCATAAAAAATTTTCGATCTATGTTGAAAGAAATTACATGCGCCATGTATCAAGATTAAACTCCATAGTTGTATTTGCTCTAGGATTGAATTAAAACATAGGTTGGTGTATATTTATATATAAATCAACTGTAAATTAAAATCTTAAGGCAGCTTTTTGTACACCAACAGAAGCTAGAATTCCCAACCGTTTTTTTTTTATTTTACAATATGATTTAATTCACTTGGACCACCCGTGACCCACGTAAGCACAAAACACATCAATGAAAAATCAAAGCTAGTACTGCTTAATGAATTCCACTTGATGAGATTAATGTTCGTTTATCGGTATACTCTTTACATTTATATCATAAAATTGTGAGTTCGAGACGTATTATCCTCTTTCAAATCCCGAATCGGTTGTAATGTTCCAAAAAAGAAAAAAAGTAACAAGAAACTTTACGTTTTATTTAAGTATTCACTTTTTCTTCCCCTATATAAAAAATGTAAATCTTTTCAATGCGCCACGGTGAACGTACTTAGAGAATAGGTGAGGCCCATCTAACATTTGTCGGAGAGAAATTGGGCCACATTAGGCCCGCTCATAAACCAAGAAAGGTTAAGCTTGTTGGACATGGACTTGTTGTCAAGCTTTTGGTTTTTATGAATTTCTGTTAGGGTTTTAACCAAAAATCTTCTCACACCTGACCAAGTAGTAAGGCCTTTTGTTTTGTTTTGTTTTGTTTTTGTATTTTGTTTAATTTAAATGATTTATTTAGGAAATTCTTATTAAACCACGTTTAAACATCAAATACTATTGAAAACATTATTAATCCTTTGATTAATATAGTGTGGATTTTATAATTTGTGAATCTATAATTTGTTAAAATCAAGATGTATTGACTAGATAAAAAACTCTTAAATATATGACATTTATATTATTTATATTTATTTACATTTTAGTAAAATCAAAATGCAGTAATTGGATATTGACTCTTATAAATATAAAGGTGATATATTGTTTTGCAATTTTTTATAAGTCAATCCACACCAATTTAGATATTGTTGACGTCCTGAAACAGTCAACTCAGAGATTCGGGGGCTCAGACTGCGAACGTGGTAATAAATGACGTTTACTGTAATAACTTCGTAGTAATGGGAATTTAAGGTTGGTATGGAGCAAAAAAAATGAAGGAATGTTGGTGATAGTAAATACGCAGCAGTAATGGAGCAGTTAATGAAGAAAGGTGGGGGAAGAATAAATACTAAACATAAGGATTTTTACGTGGTTCGGCGACTGCGTCTACGTCCACGACCACTTTGAGGTAATTCCGGCAGAGTGACGATTATTTTAGTATTTTCAGCTTGTTTTGTACAATAAAAATCTCCTCCATTTATAGGGGGGTGAGATATAAAAGAGTGTAATACACGTTACAAATTATGGTTATTGCAACTAATTCTGACATAAATCATGCTGCATTTATTGCAAAGGTAATGATTGTTTCTTCCATGCACACGTCTGCATTTATTGCACCAGGAGAGATCTTCTCCATTAAATCATTAAATGCTCCTTGGTAATTATGTAAATGACACCGACGAGAAATCAGGGCATTAGGTAGAACTGATGACTTTCCGCACAAGGTATTACCTGACGCGAGTTCCCTAGTTCGGCAGACTGAGCGAGCTGAATAGGTGTTGAGGCGGGCTGAAAGTATGCTCAAACTGTTTTGGCGTTTGAGCGATTTCACGAGCTCGGCGAACTCGCTGCAGTGACCTTAGGATTGAGTCTTTTGGGTCTTTATTCCTATTCATGCTTATTGAGCCTGTACTGGCCCACTTGTCCAGGTTGAGAAAACAGGCATAACAGATATCATACAATAAAAATTTAAAATTACAGAAGTGAGAAATAGATATTAATCTCAAACGCTTTGAATATGAGCTTGAAATATTTTTTGAGTGAAGTTCGCGAAGCTAACTGCTTTGAACTTGAGTTGAAGCTGTCTGCTTGCTTTGTTTAATCTTTTGTATGTGTTGGATTTTGTACCTATATATATATATATATATATATATATGTAAAGGGAGTCCAATGATCCTATAGTAATAGAAGATACCAACTGTGAGACTGGACAGTAAAGGAACAGTGATAATTCCTTTTATTTATATCCTTCTGTTACCACAAATTGAAATCTAAAAATATAATTTTCACATTTGAATTTGTTATCGAGATTTTTCTCTTTACTTGATTATAAACAAAATTCAATGCACCCACAAAGCAAAAGTGGTAAAGAGGCCAACATAAATAGAATATAAGATATCATGCATGCATGATCGAAGGTTGTATCCATTTTGAGAACGTCCATACCAGCTGCTACAAAAAGGATATATCTAAATATTCCACCATCGAGAAACATCTCAAAAATTACATTATTGACTTTTGACGTTCAAAATCAATGATCTGAAAAGGATGCCAAAGTTGAGGGTCAAAAAGAAGGCCAAGAAGAGGATCGTCTGGCCAAAGGCAAAGGTTCCAAAAGATTGAGTAGCTTGCTAGGGCTTCTTTACTATGAACTTGGTCCATAATTAGTATATGCATGTATGCCACCAACATATATCTTGCTTTATCGCTTCATATATTATTACAGGTACCTATTTAATCCAAAAACTTAAATTGATAAATTATATTATTTAAGACATAAGTTGATGAATTATTATATATTTACATATTCCTTATGAAGACAAATATAAAAGATCAAACAACTTTACATGCGCCTTATTGTCGTGTAACAACTATAATAATAAAAAATTTAGAGAAAGGAACCAAAGAGAATTTGAACTCGTGAGTGATGACTTAATATAAGAACAACTCAACCCAACTATATTTAATTGTTTTATTATCAAATTCCTTTATGAAAATAAATTTTCCTCTTTGTAAATATTGACACTTAGAATTTTTTTTTTTTTTTTGAAAGATATTGACACTTGATTTTGTTAAGAATAATTTAGAACTTAAAAAATGAGATATAACTTGAGCTTATAACTTTTTGTGGGGGAGGGTTTACTGCTAAATCATCTCAATTTCTTTATATTACATTATTTTAAAGGTTTATTTTTTAAAAATATATGGGATGATGTGGATCACCCCAATTACATATTGCTAAAATTTTGATTAGGAGTGAAAAAAACAAAATAATATAACATAGAATAGTCTAATTAAAACTGGTCTATATGTTGAAACTTTAAATTATAATGTGAACAGTTTTGTCCCTTTGTCTGAGTCAGGCGTGCTGTGCCGCGTGTTTGACAATCTCTTAATTCATTTGATAATTGGTACCTCTGTTCACACACACACATAATTAACTGAAAAGTTTTACCAGGTCTTTGATCAAAATGCCTTTAAGCACTGTTTTGAGTCACTCACAAACAATTAATGATCCTAGCTCTTGCAAATATTAGTATATGTACAAAATGGTGAAAACTCTACAATTCAAATGAACTGTAACTTCGTTTAAAAACAAAGGGTAACTCTGTGTATAGAAATATGAATATTCGTATCCGGTTAAGTTGGAAATCCACGGAAAATTATCAGTTAATTTACTTTTGACATGACTCCAGCAATAAAAATAGCAGTGTTGGTCCGACAACAAATGAATGTCATGTTAATCATTTTTGTTAACATTTTAAAATCCTTTTGACGTTCACCAATGTTTCAATTCGATGATAATCAGTAGTTTTTTTTTTTTTTCTTCTGGGTAAAAGAAAATAAACGATTTTCTATACTCATCTAGTACGGAGTTTGAACATTCGACCTTGAGATATTTAGCAACTTAAAAATAGTTGACAGGCTTTGAGTAAAGTATTTTGTATCTAAATATTTGGATCACAAACAATGCGACACTTTTTTATTTTTTAATTCTTTAATTTTAAAATCCGAATAGTATCATACCTTACTTGATACCTGCATTTTCTTGTAAAACATATACATTTTTGAATGCCTTGTAATTGTTGGATCTCAAATAAGCACACATATTAATTAAACCCTGTAATTAGTATGCATATGTGTATTTAGAGATATTTTCAAGTACAATTCCGCATGTAATCTTGTGTACGAACCTAATTTTGTTTTTATAAAAAATCTGTGTATCATACGCCACAAACCACATTAAAATGATGAAAAATTGAAATCTCATTTTGTTATGTGACGACACTCCGCTTTGAGAATACAAAACTAAATGTGAGATCTCGGATCACAAAAGCTTTATATATATATTCAACATTTGATGAATTTTGATTTATATTAATATAGATTTTTGAGATTGATTTCAAGTGCTAGAGAGTAAAAGCTTATTGTCATACCAAATATATATATATATATATATATTTTTCAAGTGTGACCACAAGCATTTAATAAGAAAAATTAAAAAGAATATATAACGTAAGCAAAAGCATCAGCAATGGGCTGCTATTCCATTACTAAATCAACTTCATGTCAATAAAGAAGCAAATCAAAATTTGGTCTCCAAAAACCAAAAGGTTAATAATTCTCTGTCCCATCCATATCACACTTGATACGAAAAATCAACGTTGTACCATTTAAAAAGAATAACTTGATGAGAAATATTTTTAACCGTTTGATTCACATACCTCGTTCACGATCAACGGTTCAAGCTCAGTTAAAAGGCAACACTACTGATTAAAAAAATACGATCAGAGTGAAGTCAATACATCACGTGGTGTGATTTTTGACCGGGTCATACTCTCTTAACAAGCAAGAAACAAGGTAAGAACAAAAACGAAAACAAACAAATAAAAAAATATATATAAATATGCATATTAAATGAAAGAAAAAAAACAAACAAAAATGGATTAAAAAAAAAAGGTTGGTCGTACAAAGTCAAAGCCCTCTCTAAAGAGCCAGCCACCTACTTTTTATATATATTAACTCTCAACCAGAACGAGTGCCCATTGTTTTTTGTTTCAGTTTTGGGCGTTTGCGTGTGTCATTTTTCCATCTCTCTCTCTCTATCAATCCATTGTTTTTCTCTTTTGGGTCCAGTAACTGTGATCAGAGAAGACATGGGAAGAGCTCCATGTTGTGACAAAACTAAAGTGAAAGAGGATCATGGTCTCCTGAAGAAGACGCCACTCTCACTAGCTACCTCGAGACTCATGGCACCGGTGGTAACTGGATCGCTTTGCCACAAAAAGCTGGTTTGTTGTTGTTCTTCTTCTTCTTTTTTTAATGTTTTTGTTATTTTTTTTTTTATTTAATCTCAAGCAAGGGTCATGAAGAATTTTTCTTTGAAGTTGGTTTTTTTTGAACAGCCATTTTGTCAGATTTCATTTACTGCATTTGATTCCTTTTTCTCACGATTTTTTGACAGAGGTTCCTGCTGGTTTTTCAACAAGTTCATATGTGTTGACTACATAGTTTATATCGTCCACACTTCGCTTTTAAGCAAAGTTTCTCTGCAACTTTTGTGTATGATTTTTTAGTTATTTGTTCTTAATCTGTAGGAGAAAAAGTAGAGTGTAGGTTAGTGGGTTTTGTCTTCTAGTTCGTGATCTTTTGTTTTCAACTCCGTCCATTTCTTGAAAAATTACTACGTTTCACATTTCCAATCTCTTCTTCAATTTATTTTAATGTTACCTTATCATATACGCATATACATATATAACAATATGTTTAATTCTTTGCTGCTAATATTTTTAACTCCAATCTCTTTCAACTAATTTTCTCATTTAATTGCAGGCCTCAAGCGATGTGGCAAGAGTTGCCGTTTACGGTGGCTAAATTATCTCAGGCCTGACATTAAACATGGAAATTTCACTGAAGATGAAGATGAAATTATTTGTACTCTCTACACTCAAATGGGAAGCAGGCAAGTTTTCATTAATTTATATAAATAAGAGCAAAAACTTCATTTCAGTGGATTAATATCAATTGGTTTTTCTATCAAACTAACTATGTAGATGTTATATTATGATTTTCAATTATAATAAAATTTTCCCACTTGTGATTTCTGTTTTAGATGGTCTGTCATAGCATCTAACCTACCCGGAAGAACAGACAATGACGTGAAGAATTATTGGAACACAAAATTGAGGAAGAAGCTACTTGCAGGAAAAGTAAACCTCACAAACAAGACCACAAGTGACAAATTACCTGAAAGCAATCCACATAATCTTCTTGACTCATCATCGACACCATCAATCTATGATCATCAACATCTCCATGATCTTTCATCTTCTTCATCACCGTTTCCAATCCTGTCTGACATGGGATATGGAGCAGCTGTCAATACACAAACCCTCATGAGTTCAAACCCAACTCACTTTTGTGTCTCTGAATTTGGTGCAAACAACATGAAGAACAGTAGTACTACTACTAGTCCTATTTTCACATCATCTCAGGAGGGTTCAAGTAGTGTGTCAGCCGAGTCAGGTTCTCTTGCAATGGACAACAACAACATGTCTACTTTGGCTGGTAACAACAGCAACATTAATGGAGGTACTACTGAAGAGGGTGGGATCATGATGATGGATTTTGGGTTTGGAATTGCTGCTCCTTATAATGAATTTATCAACAGTTCTAGTTGCCTTTGGTTTCAAGAGAAAGCTAGTCATGATCATGATGAGGGTGCTCTAAGTTATTGCTATCCAAATTTAGGCGATTCTTCTTCGTAAGCTGACATTAAGCCACAAGGATTGAATCATAGTGTTATTAACCAATATTAATGAATGAAAGTGAGAGACAGCTAGAGACCAAAGACGTATCTCACTTGGTGCATGTTAATAAATTCTTGCCTCATCTACCCATTTGGTTTTGTTCTATTGCTAAAAAGCGTATATTTATTAACATGTATATATATTGCAATATTCAAGTAACATAAATGAAACTTAGATGTATGGTTGATTTTAGATCTTTATTACCTGAATTTAACCTTTTTTTGCTCTGTTAGTAGACATATATAGTTCACCATTTTATATATTATACTCCTCCTACCTTACATATTTGGGGTAAATTTCTTGGTCCCCTTTACTACATACCTTAAATAAAGGTAAATGTAAGTATTGTCAAATCGTTGAATAAATTTTTTAAAGTTTTTAAACTGTATTCAACATAACGGTAAAGTTTATTTATGTATCATATAATAGAATTTTAACAAATTTTGAATTGTGGGGAAGTTATCATAATTAATTAATGACAAACCAAGTAAAGAATTGGTATATATGAAAAAAAAAAAAAAAAACGATTGTACGTGAAGATCATTGTCGAAGTGGGGTTCTAATAAATGGAAAATTGGTTTATACTTTTATCAAGAATGTAGGGAAGAGGCAGTGGGAGATGGATGGCATCAGCATGTCTGCCTATTTTCTTGGTTGTCAGTGGTCACGAAAGTTGCATGAGACTTTCATATGCCCCTTTCAATGCTCATGTTTTTTAAAACGTCCCCTTCATCCATTAACCACCCAAGATTCTCTCTCTCTCTCTAACTTACGTTTGCCCACTGCGTTGTTATTATAGTTCTTCTGTACTTTTTGAATTGTCAATAAAACACTCCCTCATTTCTCATGGGTTTTTTCGTTTCTTCTGATGAATTTGCGATCATAGTTTCTAGAATACCTACTTTCACACATTTAAAATGTAAAGTGTGTTTCGAGTTAATTAAATTTGGGAGTTATTAAATTTTAATTGTAGGACCGAATATCTAATTATAGGAATAAATATCGACCTTTTTGAATGTGATTGATGTTGTGTAGTAACTATTAAGTATCCTGAGATAAGAAAGTGAAATTATTGGGTTAAAATATAATAATATCAACTATTTTATATGGTTAGATAGGTTTTGTATTATAGTATCATTAACGTTTCTTTTAAAATAATTTCAACATTAATTAAACTAGTTAGGAAATTAAATGAAATTAATTCAATATTACATAAATATTTTTTTGAAAAATAATATTACATAAATAATTTGAATATCCATTGTCATATACTGGGGTAAAACCTCCCCATATAAACTAATACTGGCACATTATATAACTTAAACTTCCAACACAAGTATTAAAGGGGATGTGCCTAGTATCTGTATGACCAATGTTGATCTTACAAAAGCAATTTTACCAAGAATTGGCTTGTGATGGTACGTAAAATTACCCGCACAGCTAGTAGAATATATAGAGAACCACGTTCAAATGACATAATATTGTTAATTATATTGGAATTGAAAACAACAAAAGGTTAAATATATAATAACACTATTGAAATTGTTACGATCTAGTAATATATTTTTACATAATACTACCACTTAATACTGATATTGCCGTATTAAACTATCTACTGATTATATATTTGAAGTGAACTTTAACATCGCTTCAACTTGGATTGAAATTCGATATAATAAACCAAATCAATGCTCTAAGATCTTGATATGAATAAAATTTGATCCTTAATTTTTTATCTTACTATACTTGATTATTACCGATTTAGCTCCTTGACATCACATAATTGATAATATCAGTTCACTTAAAAGAGCAAAATTTTACCAAAGAAGAGTATAAGTCACTTTGTTTTAAGTTACCATATGAATTTATATCGATTTAGAGTACTATTTAACAACGTTTAACTCTTACGAATAGTTGGTTATTAATTACTAGTTAGTTGCTAGGACTGCTGCAGGGCAACCTAAGTTTTAAATTCACTTCAGAAACTTGTATAAAACACATACAAAAGCTAGATAGGGTTGGTGCTAGGTTAAATCTTGATCGAACTATAAGATATCTTCGAATACGAACAAATATTGATAAATGAGTGAGACCAAAAGCTGGCCAGACATTTGTTCCCTCTAATGTTTGCACGTTGGACCTTTAGAGATTTGAATCATAATTAGTCTTCATCTGCTTCTGGGTGGCACTACTTGCAAATGAATATTCCTTCTTTATCTCTATTTATAAAGACAACCATATCAATACTCTCATATAAGCCACTGTTTGTATAGGACCCTAGTTTTCATATATATATATATATATATACATACCAGGCTTCCTATTTTCCACTTACAGATTATAATATAAAGATTTTGGATTCTTCACCTATTTAATTATGTTTTTTTTTAAACATTATTGAGACCTGCCAACTAATCAACTTAAAATGAGGAATCCGCATACAATGTTTTATAAAATAATAATAATAGAAACAATTAAAACATGTTTTATACTATATTCAAAGTACTGAATTTGACAATTTCAATCATCTTATAGAGGAATCCACTATTCCATAGACCAAGAGAACCTTCCTTTAAATATTTATGTGTGTATTAATTAAGGTTTTAATTTTAAAAAGTTAGCAGTCCCTCTCAAATTTTCTTCCTTCAACATACCTAGTTCCAAGTCAATTTCTAGATAACATTTTCTAAAGCCATGAAACCAACTTGACAATTTATCTTACGATTAAAAATTAAGATTTTAATGGTGGTATGATCGATCTTATTTTTTAAGTTGAAGACGAAAACGAAAACAATGTCGCATTATTGAATAATCACATAATTATTTCAATTTCAATGTATATCTAACAATATGGTCCCCACCTTAATGTGTCTCTATTATACTTACGAGAATCTTGCTTGCTGATGAATTATGGTTGTTGGTGCTATATTTTAAGTTTAATTTGTTGTTATCAAAGAACATTGATCGCGTCTTACTTTGTATACTATTGCGACAAATTGTTGGATGTATTGACATGTCTGTTTTTTAAAAGTCAATATCTCTTTATTCTTCAAATAAAGAGAAGCACTTAACTTTCTTCCTCTCAAATAAGCAACTAATAGATGTTTCTCTGGACAGTACTTTTCTAATTGTTCAGAGGCTCTTTTTAATGTCAAATTGTTAGGTATATTTTACAATTTACTTGCATGGTTTCCAAACTCAATGTCTCTTTAAATAACAAAAAACACAGAATATAGATGTTTCTAATTTTATGTTAAAATCAACTGACATAAAATATGTTGATGAGAGCTTTTGCCATTTTAATTTTAAAAGCGGTGTATAATATATTGACACCAAATGACTGTTGAATTTTAATTGAATTTATAAAAAAGACAATTAATGGAAACTCTTATTATTATTATTTTTAAAATTTTTTAAATTACGATTTTCTCTCTAGAGTCTAGAATCTCTTAATTATTCCACATCACCATCATCATCGCAAAGCATAGATAACCAAGTTTATATATAATAATGATTTAAGAAATAGGTACTGTTTAAATGGTATTGTTCAATAGAGCCTTCCCATATACAATATCACTCTCCCAGCATCTCGTTTGACGACTCTGATGATAAATGACTTTCCCTCAGAAGGATTTTAAAAATCGTTTTAGAAAATTATAAAAATCATCATTAAATTTTAAGCCTTTTCACTTTGGCCAAAGTTTTTTTATTTTAGTATGATGGTTTCTCAAAATAAAATTTCTAACTCTGTTGTTGTCACTGTTAGTAACTGTTGAGTCGATTGGCCTCGGTGATCAGGGTCTATAACTATAATTGATGTTTGTAGCGAAGAGAGAGAAGACAAGAAAGTTGTGAGGCTTTAAAAATTGAATACTCATTTAATTGTTGAGTTTACTGCTACCTGCTTTCGGAATTTGGTTACTATACAGAAATTATAAGTTAGTGGGAGGTGTTACGAGAGCAACAATTATATGTTTAATTTCGATTTTGATTTTAACTTTTAAATCCTTGATTTTTAGATACCCTTGAATTATAATCTAAGGGCTATTAATCAACTTTATATGTATATTGAATCAGTGTAGTAGCATTTTTCTTAAATTACTGTGGGGGCATATTATGTGTACGTTTCAATAAGTACAAAAAAGACAAAAAAAAAAAAAAAAGGCTCACAATGGTCGCAAGACCAGCATTTTCAGATATGAGCAAATAAAATGAGGTTATTTTAGTAGTATATGGTATACCCCTAATATTTGTACCGTTGAAATTATGAGTTTATGTAATTCTCTTTCTCTAAACCCTGAATTTAATCTAACAATTTTTATTTTTTTAATCAAAACCTAAAAAGAAAAATAGAAATGTTCAAACATACATGTTTATCTTTTCACAAGTTCCCAAAAGTTAAGAAAAATAATTAAATTTGCAAGTCTCAACCAACAATGTACTAGTAAAACAATCTGTAATAACTATACTTATAACTCTGAAGATTCTAATTTAATTCTCGTTCCAAAGTAAATAATTTTGGTGGATGGTTATTTACTATATAGTTCAATATGATTAGATGATAGAAAATATTCATTTTAACACGATAACATCCCAAATTTAAGTTCGAATTGTTTTAAAAAAAAAAAAAGTTTTTTTCATGAATAAGTATTCAGTTTCTGGACTTGGGCCTTATATAGCCGCCTGTTCGTATACCTTACCCAACATGATAAGAGCAATAAAACTGCTCTCAACCACCCAGTAACTGCGAGTGCTAGGCGGTTACTTTACGAGTAAGGATTTAATACTATTCTCTCTACATCAGGAATTGTTGGTTGCCATTGTTTCCTATTGTGAATCCACTGCAAAGAAGAGACTTTCAATTGAGAACCAGGTTTATTTGTAGTTCAACAGCAACACGTGAAGCACTTCAATTTTGAACCAGATTTCTCATTGCACTTGCTCAAAGAAGTATTTATGATTTCGGGGTTGACACGATTTGTGCATTATTTCATATAAATTCTAACCTTATCATTTGCATGAATTTTAGCAACCCGAAGTTTCCTATCGCACCATGAAGTTTATTCAATAATTTTGAGAGAGATATGATTCATAACTTTTCCATGATAGGTTTCAAGTTTTTAAGTTTGCTTGATACAATTTGTCCAAATTATAATATATACATTCCATAATTTGGAATAGGTTTTATCATATATAATAAATTAAAACAAAAGTACCTGTCAAATAAATAAATAAAAGTACCAACCAATTAAAAATATTTAAATTCCTCCATCAAATTTTGTTCTAATGTTGTCTGGAAGCAGCCCACATAAGTAGAACAGTGTGTGTTTATTTTACGAAAAATGACATGAAGATAACAATATGTGTTACTGCATAGGTGTTGGCATCTTATGACATTGAGATTTATTGTATGACAGTAAGGTGCATCTTATGGCACTAGTCAGGTAGCAAGTGTATGCAGCAAAACTTATAGATGGAAAATGTTCACATGGATGGCAGTATGCTTTTGTACTGTGTTGATTGTTGTTTGAGTTATAACATGTAAATCAATGCTGTAACATTAGTTATGATGTTATAACGAGTTTTTTTCATAGTGCAAGTTTCAGTAGGGATTTTTTGAATATTTTTAGAAGTGTTTTATTATCATTTTAATTATTCTTGTTTGATTTGTTGAATGTTTATATGATTATTCAATAAAATTCGTACCATAAATAAAGTACATATTTTTCTTATAGCTTTGAATTAATTGTAATAACCTTTCATAAGGAAATATTTTGAATGTTGACTAGTGCTTATGCAAGAAACTTGTAAAATATCTTTTCTTCTTTATTGAAAAGTTTTTATCTATCAACTAGATTTTTGTCTTGCAGGAAACTTTATTTATTTCTTAATTTATGGGGGTGGACTTGCAGGAATAATGAAAACAAGATTTTTGATTGTCGACATCCGGAATGGGTCGACCTGGAGATCCAAAGACTCAGACTGTGATTCAGATAACAAATGGTAATTAATGTGATTTAAAGTTGGTGAATGACAATAAAGATGATTAACAATCAGTTAAGGTAGGTGAACAATAGTAAATAAGCAACCAATAACAGGAGAAAGAGAGAAGGAAGAATGCAAATACAGAGATTTTTACGTGGTTCGGCAAGTGTGCTTACGTCCACGGGTCACCCTGAATATATTTTGGCAGAGTGACAGTAATACTAGTGTTAACTTGTTTTTACAATGAACATCCCCTTATTTATAGAGAAGGAGAGTGACAATTGAGTGTTGTACACTCTAAAAATCATCATTATTTTCCAACTAATCTAACTTTGACCATACTGCATTTACTGCTACAATAATGACTATTCTTACATGTCCACTCCCGCATTAAATACTTCATGCAATGTCTTGTCCGCATTAAATGCACAGTCGTCATTGCATTAAATGCTTCTTCTGGATCAGGGACTGTAGAGATAGTGTCGGCATAAAATCAAGAAATTAGGTTGATCTGACGTCTGCTTCCTGAGGGATTGTTTGAGGCGAGCTCGGGGATCTGATCTGTTTGTCTCTGCGAGCTGAAGATAGGCTGAGAGAAACTTTGTCATGGTTGCGAGCTGAGGATGTGTTAAAGTGGATCTGATATAGGTGCGAGCTGGAAGCGTATTGAAACAGGCTTGTCGTATGCGCGAATTGGGGGATCCTGCGAGCTTGTAGTCGCCACCTAAGGGTTGGGCCTTATGGTCCCTTTGCTACTGTAACCATCTTTTAGGCCTTTAGTAGCCCATTTGCTTATGTCAAGAAAATAGGCATAACATCGATCAACTTCCTAAAGAATAGGAAAGTTTCCTATTATTTTAGGGATACTCATTAACGAAGATTTTATTCTCTATCAATTAGTTTTTAGAATTCATTTTTAGGTTATTTCCTAGGTGCGACACATATGTGAATATAAGGAGAACCAAAAATGAAGAATAAAAATAAGTTTTTGAGAAGAAAGTAGTGTAATCCTTGTAGCGACAATGAAAGTGTTTGCTGTTTGTGTGCAGTTCTTGTATACAGAACAAGAGAGAACATCTAGTGAAAGTGTATGTATTTGTGATTTAGAGTAGTTGTCTCTAGGTAGTTTATTTGTGTGGTCTTTTTCCTGATATAAAACTATATAGTAGCTCTTTGTATGCCTTTGGAAAACTGTATAGTAGCTCTGACAAGAACATTTTATTTGGAAATTTCAAATATCAATGTCTCAGTTTAGGTTCGTTAGATACACAATTTAACCGGATGCTAAAATACAAACAGAGCATTTTGTTTTATAAACTAACAAAGTTGATGACGATTACAACAACATCTAATGAAAAAGAGAGTCTGGATGAATCTAATGTGATGGGATACAACATATAAGGCAAAATTGAAAAGGAACAAAGTTTATGTTGATCACATGTTGACATAACAATTGGTGGTGAAATAGGCCAGGAAAACCTTAGCTGCCAAGACAGATAAATTGGCATATATCTCATGAGTCCTAGATAGCATGTTTTTACATTTAACAATCATCGAAAAGAAAAAAGACCGACTGGCCAAAAAATAGTTTCAAATTGAGCAAGGTGTGTTATCACAATAGTGAAAACTACTCGTCTTGTTTGTCTGAAGTTCCAATGCTTAGGGCCACATTTATGACAATTTTTTCCTCGTTATTTTGGACTCTTGTGCTCCATCCCTCCCCAACTTTTTATGGGTTGGCCTCTCCCATTTTTTATTTCCGGATCATGTTACAATGCTTATCGTTACTGATTCCAATTGTGCCCTAACCCGGTACCAATCATTTCAAAAGAAGTTTGAAATTTGCTATGTCAAGCAATCGAGCTTTCCAACTAATTAAATTCCCATGCCCTGCCGTACCGCACACCCTCTTTGTCATGTCATGCTATTTGCAGCTAGATTTTCTTCATAGCAAACCGATGATTACTTTTGCAGTCCTTGTATCGAATTTTTAAGTGATTCCATTTCATTTTATTTGGTCCAATGATGCACCACAGCCAAATTGTCAAAACAGAAGGAAAAAAAAAAAAGGCTACAAATTATGGCATGATTAAGTGACCTTTTACAAGTGCCATTCTGCATGATGTAATGCATTAAAGCTTGTCATTCATCGTGCCCAACTCTGCTCCCTCCAGTTGTTCAAGCTATGATTTTTTGTCATTCCCTTATGCTGAAATCGACGGATGCAAGATTCTCCATTGCAGTAGCTCCATCTCTCAATACATCAAAAGTTCTTTTGGCCATTTAAGTTGATATTTGAAATGACTTCACTGTCAAATTAATGATCTCTTATCTATTAAAACTTTAAAACTCCTGATAATTGCCAAGTGCTTTGATTTCACATCCTCAAAGCATCTTTTTGAAAACTTCGTAAAGCTTTTTAATTGTGCCGCTCAAGTGTCACAAGATGTAAAATTTCATAGAAATGGGAATAAAACAAATTTTGTCATGTGACACACGATCAGAAGGAAGGATGTAAGGTCGAACCATACTGTCTCTCATTAATTTTCTGGTTGGAATTTATGTCGTAGAAGAACATATATATATATATATATATTTGAATGAAGTCGTAGAAGAATATTTGACTTACCATCTATACCGATATTTAATTTTTCTTAGCATTCCCTATTTATTACCACTTTTAAGATACAACTTTTATGAAAAAAAAATAATTTTAGTATATCTTTTATTTTCTTTAAGATATTATACGATAAGATTTCCATTTCTTTTATAACATTAAATGAATTTTCGAATTATTTTGATTATAATATTAGTTAACAATCCATAATATAATATTGCTGTTTTTAGTGATTTGTGACTTCAACATAATAATCATATTGTAAATCATGTCATATAGTAAATTTGTAAAGTAAAATCTTAAATGAAACTTATAAACCTTTTTCAGTAAAAATTTATGCATGTATACCACATCCATCAACAAAATTACAATTGACTTTGGTGAGATTAAAATGTAATATAACGTACATTAGCGTGATAGAATTGGTTTTTAGGTGTACTATTTCCCATCTTAAACCTTATTTATAGAGTGAATATTGTGGATTTCTCTTTTGGTTAAGGAATAATTATCCAAATCATACTCTTATTACTATGTTTTAAGTTAACATCAAATAAATCAGAAGTATACTAACATCATCATTTTTTGTATGGTTCAAATATTTATATGATATCTAGTCTTTCTGTAATTAAAAGAGAAAACTCTCTACAAATACGTATAATAAGATTTGAATTTCACCACTAAAATGAATGAGGATGTAGATAACCGTTTAAGCTAGAAAGAGTATGACCATTCTTGTCAATTGGAACAAAATCTCAGTAAAGCACTTAGAAGAATTAAATCCATTAAACTATATTTTTTTAAAGTTAAATTCCTTAAACTATTTCAAAATATGAACATTAATTAAAGAATAATGTTACACTTACAAAAAAATTAATCAAAACTTTGCTCAAATAATATAGTAAGTGATTTATAATTATCACATTAATTTTAAGATGATTTATTGATGATATGATAATTATACATAAGTTTGTTATATCATTGAAATAATAAATTTGGATAAATTTTTGAATGATGTAACATTACTCTTAGTTAAATGATTTGGATAATGTTATGCCCGTTTTCTCGATCTATGCAAAAGGGCCGTTAAAGGCCCAAAGAACGTGAACAATATTGAAGCCCAATGAGCCCATCTAGAGCTCGCTATAACGAGCTCAACGAGCTCCCTAAGCTCGCAGCATCCAAAACCTGTTTCAGCTTATTTCCAGCCTATACTTGCCTGAATTTGCCTCAATGATTCTCCAGCCCATGTTCATCAGTCCGTCCATGCATCTCTTCAGCTCGTGCAGCTCGCCAGATTGAAGAGCTCGCACCAGGAGGTGCCTTGAAAAACCAGCCACTGGGTTAACTTTCTCCCCAGATTTCACGCCGACGCAATCTTAACAGCTCCCTAGAAGCATTCATTACGGCAGTTGCTTATTTAATGAAGGGAGGATTTTATTACCTGATGCATTTAATGTAGACGTGTGAATGAAGAGAATAATCATTGTTATAGCATTAAATACAACATGACTTATGTCAGGTTAGGTGAGTATAATCATGATCAGAAACGTGTATAATACTCCAATTACATCTCTCCCTTCTTTATAAATAGGGGAGGATTTTCATTGTAACAAAGGTTGAACAACATTAGTATTGTCGTCACTCTGCCAAAATTGAACCAGAGTGGCCCGTGGACGTAGGTGCACTCGCCCAATCACGTAAAAACCGCTGTCTTTGCATTCTTCTCCCCCCTTTCTTTTATTATTGCTAGTTTTATTATTATTGACCATCTGCCACGACCAACATTCCTTCAGTTTAATCACAATACACTAACCTCAAACTATATTCACTACACATTTAATATATTTATTATCATTTATTACCTTGATCGTAGTCTGGGCCTTAGAATTTCTGAGTCGGCCGTTTCTGGACGTCGACATCTTTTGGCACTAGAAGGAGGGTCCAACGACGATCTGGTAATCTTTTCCCCAGTTATTTTCTACTTCAACCGCTTACATTTCACTAAATTATGATGGCTAGAACAAGAGCAACCAGAAGTGTTGGTATGGCGGATGAGCGGCCTGAAGGCCAAGAGGATCAACAAAGCACTCTGCCTCTCAGGGAAGAAGCCACTTAAGAGTGGCAACGACGCCAACTTGTTCTTAAGGATACCATGAGATAATTGACTAAAACGGTAAGAGCGCTGATAGAAGTCCAAAGTCAAGCTACGTAAAGGAGGGTGGAGGTCGCACCTCCTAGAAGAGCTCTCCAAAATCGCACAGAGGAAATCCCAACCCCAGAAGGAGGTGTCGAAGGGGAAAGATCACTATCTAAAGAGTCCATCCTCTCCTCAAACTTGAACCTAAGAAGGAACTAACACAGAGCTCAAGAAAGGGAGACCTCGCCTCACCCAGCTGACATAAGGGTGAGGGTGAACCACGAAGGTGACTGTCATATTGAAGATAGTCGTGGACACGAGCAAGCTCGCGAACATCGCGATGGCCATGAACCCGAGCTGCGAAGAGACTCTAGACAGGTAGAGAACTTTGATGAAATGCGTAGATCGCGAGATCGCCACTCGGGAGAACAGGAGAGCACTAGTAGGCGAAATCGAATCAAAGGGCCCAGACCCCAGGATCTGATGGCGGAAGAATTGCTGTAGAGGGTCCAGTAGCTGGAGGCTCGACCTGGACCTCAAAGTCAGGAAGAGCAAGATGATTAAAGGGTTCTCATTCGTTAGGGAGATCGAGACAGTGCCCTTGCCACCCAAGTTCAAACTCCCAAGCATTCCACCCTATAATAGTAGAAGTGACCCATATGACCACCTGAACGCTTTCAACGTACAGATGGATCTCTAGACGAACAATCCGTTGATCAAGTGCCGAGTCTTCCCAGTCACCCTGGGGGATGCCCCGTGAGCCTAGTTCAAAGGCCTCCCAGCTCACAATATAGGGAGTTGGAAAGAATGTCAATAGAGGTTCCTCAACAAGTATAAGGCCCTGAGGAAGTAGCTCGCACCCCCATGTCACCTCACTACCATTTTCCAGAGGCAAAATGAATCGCTGAAGGATTACATTACCCGGTTTAGGGATGAGGTGAGCAATGTTGAAACACCTTCAGATGAGAGTATCCTGACCATAATTTCAGCAGGACTTAGAAAAGACGAGAAGCTCTATGAAAGCATCTATAAGTCACCGGTGAAGGACTTGGGTGAGTTCTACGAGAGAGCTGCCAAAGAAATCAGATTGGATGAGACTTTCGAATCAAAGAAGCCCAGTAGCCAGCAGGGTGAAACGAGCAGTCCTCACCATGGAAAAAGAAAAGGCCATAGTGGGGATAGACGTGAGGAGTAGAGGCATCAATTTGCTAATGTTGTGGTGAAGCGAGCCAAGACCGAGCCAAGAAGGGAACGACCTCCGCGCCGAGGTAGGTATGAAAACTACAGCGTCCTGTCAGATACTCAGAACCGAATCTTCGCCACAGAAAGAAACATGGAAAACTTTGGGAAGCCCAACCCCATAGGAGTTCCTAACAGACACTGAGACACAAGGAAATTATGTGCCTACCACAATGAAACTGAGCACAACACCTCGGACTGCTAGCAACTGAAGGACACCATAGAAGAATTGATCAGGCAAGGTCGCTTGTGAGAGTATGTAATGCGACCTGCAGGTAAACAACCTCACCAGCAGCGCCCTCAAACCCAAAATCAACAGCCAGAGCAACAACAGTCCCAGCGAGCTCCAGAGCCTGAGCGTGAGCCCGTTGTAAAAACTATTTTCACTATTCATGGTGGATCTCACATGTCAGGTACTTTAAACATATTGCACCAGAGGTACGTGAGGGAAGCCAATTACACTTTACTGGCAGATTATGGCGGGGCAGAGGGACCTGTTAAGAAGGTGAAAGTATCATCGGATGACATCATATTCATTGAAGAAGATGCACAGGGCGTACACTGGCCCCACAATAATGTTATAGTCATCCGAGCTAAAATCAGCAACGCCGAGGTGCGACAGATTATGGTGGATATTGACAGCTTGGTCAACGTAATGTATAAGGACTGTTTCGATTAGATGTGGTTGGGAACCAAGCAGCTCATGCCTTCGCCAAAACCCTTATATGGCTTCACAGGGGACGCGGTGACACCAATAGGCCAGATCAGACTCTCATTCACTCTAGGAGAACCAGGTCGACAAGCTACTGTACTGGCAGACTTCTTAATTATCAACTGTCCATCAGTGTACAACGTGGTACTGGGACGACCCTTCATGAATGACCTAGACATGGTGACATCCACCAAGACGCTGACAATTAAATTCCCGACCCTCGACGAAATAGGATGTGTCCGAGGATAACAACACCTGGCCAGACGCTGTTATGAGGACGCTGTGAAAATGGGAGTAAGGGAGAAAAAGGTAAATGTGGTTTCAGGCGATGAACCACGAGCTGTAACAGAGACATGGATGAGCCATGACCTCAACCCCTGCAAGGTAAATGTAGATCAGACTACAGGACCCATTGAAGAACTAGAGGATGTGCAGGTCAGCGAGGCAGACCCAAAAAGATGCTTGAAGGTGGGACAAGACCTATCCTCAGAGGTCAAGACCCAGCTCGTTGACTTCCTAAGGGCAAATCTGAACGTTTTTGCATGGAATCGCGAGGACATGGTGGGGATAGACCTTCAAGTTATGTGCTACAAACTGAACATAGATCCCTAGCATAAACCAGTTTGTCAGAAGAAAAGGCTAATGACGTCAAAGCGATATGTTGTCTTGAAAGGAGAGGTCGAGAAGCTGCTAACCAATAAATTCATTCGTGTAGCTCATTACCCCATCTGGGTGGCCAAGCCAATCCTTATCAAAAAGAAGAACGGAAAATGGAGGATATGTATTGACTTCACTTACCTGAACAAAGTCTACCCGAATGACAGTTTTCCATTGCCTAGGATCGACCAGCTTGTGGACGCAACAGTCGGGCACCAGCTCCTAAGCTTCATGGACGCTACTTGGGCTACAACCATATATCAATGAGCCCAGAGGACGAGGAGCACACTTCATTTATTACCGACCGAGGCTTATATTGTTACAAGGTGATGTCATTCGGATTAAAGAATGCAGGGGCAACCTACCAGCGCCTGGTTAATGCGATGTTTCAGGAGCAGATCGGGAAAACTATAGAGGTGTATGTAGATGATATGTTGGTGAAGTCCCAACAAGCAAAAGACCATGTCCGTGACCTGGACAAGACCTTCAGGATCCTGAGAAAGTACCAGATGAAGCTGAATCCATTGAAGTGTGCCTTCGGGGTGGCATCTGGTAAGTTTCTTGACTTTATGGTGAACAACAGAGGGATAGAGACCAACCCAGAGAAGATCAGGGCACTTGTAGAGATGAGATCCCTAGCTTGGATTAAGGATGTCCAAAGCCTCAATGGCCAGATCGCGGCCCTCAACCGGTTCATCTCAAAGCTACAGACAAGTACGTGCCTTTTTTCGAAGCAATAAAGAAGGCAAAGAATTTCAACGGGACCGAGCAGTGTGAGGAGGCATTTCAACGGCTGAAGGAATATATGGGCTAAGCTCTCATCCTATCAAAACCAAAAGAAGAAGAAAAGCTCTTCCTGTACTTGGGGGTATCTGAACACGCATTAAGTGCTGCCTTTGTAAGGGAAGAGGAAATGATGCAACTGCCGGTGTACTACATCAGTAAGAGGTTGGTCGACGTTGAAACCAGGTATTTACAGATGGAAAAACTGGCATACTGCCTGGTGCTCACGTCAAGGAAGCTGCGTCTTTACTTCCAGGCCCATCAGATCGAGGTCCTTACACAGTATCCTCTCAGGCAGGTCCTTCAGAAGGCAGATACTTCAGGCAGGTTACTCAAATGGGCCATAGAGCTCGCACAGTTCGATATAGAGTACAAGCCAAGAACGGCGGTCAAGACCCAGACCCTTGCAGACTTTATTGCTGAATTCGCAAGACCTGTGGAGGAATAGGTTGAGACATCAAGTGGCTCGATGTGGGAGCTGTATGTGAATGGGTCCTCTAATTAACACAACTCGGGGCCTGGGGTATTACTAATCAGTCTAGAAGGTTACAAGATCCTCAGCGCCCTGAGATTCGGATTCCGGGCGACCAACAATGAGGCCGAGTATGAGGCATTGCTCTCTGGACTCCGCCTAGTGAATGAAGTACGAGCTGAGCAGTTAAAGGTTTTCAGCGACTCCCAACTCGTTGTGTGCCATGTTCAAGGAGAGTACTAGACGAGAGGGCGAAAGATGACAGAGTATCTCTAGAAGGCCAAAGAGTTGCTGAGGGCTTTCCAGAGGATTGAAGTGAATCAGATCCCGTGAACTCAGAATTCTCATGTAGATGCTTTGGCGCGCCTAACGGCCACCCAGGAAGCAGACCTCATGGAGTCCATACCAGTGGAATTCCTGCCAACTCCAAGTATAGAAAGAAAGGATGCGTTGATGATCATAAGTGCCCAACCTGACTCTTGGATGAGTCTATTGCTGAACTATCTGCAGGAGGGAAAACTACCAAACAACAAGTTAGAAGCATGTCGCTTGCAAGCTAGAACAGCTTGCTACTGTATTTACGATGATATGTTGTACAAAAGAGGCTTCTCAGCTCCGCTTCTACGCTGTGTTGACAGTCAGGACTGCGAGACTGTGCTAAAAGACATACATGCTGACCATTGTGGAAACCATACAGAGGGATTATCTCTAGCCCAGAAAGCAATAGACAGGGATTCTATTGGCCGACCATGAAGCAGGATGTCATTGATTTGATGAAGAAGTGTGACAAGTGCTAGAGATTCGCCAAAGTCCCACGAGCTCCACCAGCTTACCTTCAGCAGATGGTTAGCCCGTGACCCTTCGCAATTTAGGGGATGGACTTGATCGGGCCCCTGCCGACAGCTCGAGGAAAATGCAAGCATGCAGTGGTGGTCGTGAACTACTTCACCAAATGGGTCGAAGTCAAGGAGCTCGCAGAGATCTCCACCTCAAAGATAGAAAAATTTGTATGGAGCAGTATCATATGCATATTTGGAGTTCCTCAGCAGCTCGTGATAGACAATGGGACATAGTTCACCAATGAGCAATTCATCAACTTCTGCAGCGAGCTCGGGATAGTGAAGAGCTTTTCAGCTGCGGATTACCTCGCAAGCCAACGGTTGAGTCGAAGCTGTGAACAAAATCATCAAGCAAACTTTGAAGACCAAGCTTGAAGCAAAGAAAGGGGCTTGGGTGGACGAATTACAAAAGGTGTTTTGGGCCTACAGAACAACAGCTCGCAGCTCCACTGGCGAAACCCCATTCTCCATGATATATGGGTCCGAAGCTATGATCCCTGTAGAATTCGAAGTTACCAGCCAGCAAAGAGCATCATTTCAACTTAAAGACAATGATTAGCTGCTCGCTGCAAGTATGGACCTGATTGAAAAGGCAAGGGAGACAGCGCGTATGAGGGTAGCAGTTTATCAGCAAAGAGTCGCCAGGTACTATAATAAAAAAGTTTGAGCTAGAAACTACAAGACAGGCGACCTAGTCTTAAAGCTAATCATTCCTGCAGCTCGTAAGTCAAGTGATGGAGCACTCGGACCAAACTGGGAAGATTCCTACCTCATTAAGGAAAACCTGGAGAATGGAGCCTATCACTTGGCCAACATGGATGGATATGAACTCCAAAGGCCTGGAATGCAGAACATCTTCATCCCTACTACACCTTAAACTGTCAGCTCGCTCTATAACCTTTGTACATAATTCAATTTGATGATTGTCTGTAAAGTGATTTCACTTGTTTGTTGTTGTATGTACAAATGTTCAATGCAGAAAGCAATCTAGTTGAACAAGCGAAATGTAATTGTTATAAAGAGCAACAACTATCAAGATTCACTTTTGAAAAGCGAGCTACCATTATTCATCACTTCCTGAAGATGATTTCTACAATTATCTAGAACGTTAATCACGCCCAAAGGACATGTGCAAATAGTTGCGGAAATTATCATTATCATATATTTATACGGCAATCGCATCCACCAACCATGCATGATTATAAGAACACTTCCGTGATCAACTTCTCATTTCCTAAATGCTAATTGTCCCATGGGAACTCGCTAGCTGAAATTCGTCGTACACACCATTATATTATGCGATCTTCGAGCTGCATCTTGTTCTGATAAGCAAAGGATTATTACCAACGCTTCTTATAGCACCCTCGCGACCTGCGAGCCATCTTCTCTTATGTTCTGCAAAGCTATTATTAGCAACCCGCGATCTTCGTGCTTCGAAGGTACTGCAAGTGAAAGAAGTTGCCATCAAAGTGCTCTGGAAGGTACTGTCCAAGGAAATGCCTATTATAGACTCCCCTAAAGGTGATCCTATGGAATGAGAGACTATCCAGATATAACCTGTGGAAGGAGTTGCCATCTGTGTACTCCAGAAATGACTATCTGGGAACTTTGATTACTACACTCTAGAAGGCGATTGCCTATAGAAAGAGTTGCAATGAGGGTCTCGCCTGTGGAAGGGGTCGCTGTCAGCACCCCGGAAGGCATTACCAGGGGCTCGCTAATAGTACCAAAGGTCTCACCAGCGGAAAGGGTTGCGATTTTTACGCCCTGGAGGGTTCAACTGGGGACCTCCAATCACTCGAAAACCTCGCAAATGATGCAACCTGCTAACTATTGTTAAAGTCTACTGAAAGCACGACCTGCAA
Organism: Litchi chinensis; assembly: GCA_019925255.1. Taxonomy (NCBI): domain Eukaryota; kingdom Viridiplantae; phylum Streptophyta; class Magnoliopsida; order Sapindales; family Sapindaceae; genus Litchi; species Litchi chinensis. Next base: position 44,411,351 of record CM034461.1, read on the forward strand.
AATTACCTTGCGACCTCGCGAGAGAGGGCTGCCCATGATAGAGACTGCTTTCAAATCATGTTGATATCTCAAATCGTCTCAACGGGCTGAAAATCATCAAAGTTCGGGAAAATGCTATTTTAAGCTAGTTGAACCTTGATGCGAAATATGCTCAGACAAATATGCTTAGAATGAGCACCCCGCAAGCTGTAAGTACTTGCCCAGTTATTTGAAAATACTCAACTGAATTGCTTGCAGGATCAAATACTTATGAGTTAACGTATTATGATTATGATATGTTTGTTAGCAGATCTTAACAATAGCTCGTTATAGAAAGATAGACATGGTTCGATCACATTTGCTATATGTATATGTTACTCTTTGTCAGAAAATTTAAACTGCAGGAAATTTTATTTAGCAATCTCGAGTTGAAAGCTCGCTGTCCAACAAATATGCTAACGAGAAAATTAAAGTCCTCACAAAAGGAGGAAAAGTTCAATGATTACAAATTGAATAAGGAAAAGCTAAAAATCTATCTAAGTATTGGCAGACATCTCTGAAAGAGACTGGTCCAAAGAGGCTTCTGCGAGAGTCTCCTCAACAGAAGGACCGTGAGAAGATGTAGGTCCTTCAGGAGGTGGTTCTAGCAGAAGGTTTGGAGCAGTGGGCTGAGTGGCTGGAGGAGCTAAGGAAGTACCGCCTTGCTGCATGTCGTGAGTTTTGGCGGCATGACTGGCGAACACCCGAATTGTCTTAGCTGCAGCTGGCCCAAAGAACAAATAGTCCATATTTGGATGGCGCTGCCAGAGTGTATATAGGAATGCATTCTCTGTGTCTGCCACAGCGATCCCTCACTCCCGGGTAACTTGAGCTTAGCCACGTTCTTCCCCTCAGACGACCTCCTCCTATGCCCCAACTAGCTCGTCCTTAAGTGTAGTCATTTCCTGTTGCAGTTGGTTGACTTGTTTCTCTGTAACCTCAGCCCTTCTTTCCGCAGCCTCAGCTCTCCACCTAGCGGATTCAACCTTCTTGTCTGCGACGTCAACTTTCATTTCTGCGGCCTCAGCCTTCAGTGCAGCGGCCTCAGCTTTCTTCTCGGCAGCATTAGCTTGCGCCACAGCAACATTCAGCTCGTCCTTAGCCCTCTCCAGCTCCTGCTGGATCTTGCAAGTCCCTGCTTCTTTACGAGCTATCTTTTGAGACAGAGTTGCATCGGCATCTTTAAGCTTGTTCTTGAATTGCTGACGCTTTTCTCGGAGAAAGTTTACTTCATCTTGCAATCTTCTTCTTTCAGTTTCGAGCTCCTCCTCAACAGCTCTGAAAGCGGCTCTCTAGTCCTGCTGCACCTCGACTTCCTTCATTAACTTCATCACTGTCATACTTATCTGAAAAAGAAAACAACGATGAAGCTCGAATAAGGAGAACCAAATGAAGACAGATGAGTCCGCAACTTACCAGTGTCGAGTGGCGAGCTGCATAAAGTGTCAATCTCGGGCCAGCGAAGTCCTCCCTATGAAGCTTCGGGGTGCGATTCTCCAGAGCTCACGGTACAAGGTCCAGGAAATTATCGAAGTACCGCATCTCTGTCATCATCTCAGCATGCAGCTCGAGGTCCATGGATGATGACTCTTGAGGTTCCTCAGGTCGCCCCGGGGTTTGGGAACCTAGACCTTTACTTATGATGACCGTCCCCGGCCTTACGACCTCAGTTACCTTATGACGCTTGGGGGATGGGGGCTCAGCTATGCCTTTACCTTTTTTCCTAACCGCGGGTTCGAGCTCTGGTGTAGACGAACTCTCTCCAACAAGAATTCTGACCCTCTTAACTGTGGAAGGGCCGCCCTTTTTCTTTCTCCCCTTTTGCTTGGGGGCTTGTGCTTTAGGTGCTGCAGCCGTCTCGACCTGTGGAATAGCTGCTTCGACGGTCTGAAGAGGCACCTGCGGAGAAGGGTCTGGCGAGGTATCATCTATGACAAAATATTTGGCTCTCCGGGCCTAGGCACAGCGTGGACTAGGGGAATGTCTAAAATCAGCCTATCCATCTCGTCCAAAGAGGAACTCGTAGATGGGCTTGAGACGCCTTCCGGAGGAGACACGGGCTCAAGAGCTGGAGATGGCTCGAAGACTGAATGAACTTCGCTCCTCCTTCCCCGGACCCCAAGATTGCTGTGTATGCTCAAGAGTGGGCTGTTAAGTGGTGAGGCAAGACAATGAGCTCGCAGCTCAGTTACTAAAGGAAACGAGTCATCGTCGTCAACCTTAGCCGCGGCAAAGGTGTCCAAGACCGCGGTCTCTTCCCCAGTAGGACGGATCTTAGGAGTGGAAACATTTGCAAAACAAAGATGAGCACGTAAAAAAAAAAAGAAAAAAAAAAAGAAAGACATCGTGCGAGCTAAACCTATGCCTACTTGGGTCTAAAACAAAAGAACGATTCTGCGAATTATGAATGGAGAGGCAAGAAACAAAAACCCAACGGGACTTATAGTCTCCCACATTACACTTAATGCTGCTCCTTGGTAAATGTTACTTGTAACTGGAAGTACGGGCTGAGATATAATACAACCCGTCCCTATACTCAGCCTGTCGACCATGAATCCCCTTGAAGCTGTACAAAGTGCGAATAATGCGAGGAGTAGGAGGTCCAAGCCCTTTCTTTATGAAGATAGCAGCCAAAGAGGTCAACTGGGCATAAGAATTTGGTGTCAGCTAGAATGGGGCTAGCTTGAGATCGTTCAGCAGGTCTACCAGGTAGCTGTGAACGGGGAACCTAAACTCATATTCTATGTGCTCACGGCTTATTGCAATGAAACCTTTGGGTGGAAAGGCCACGTGATCAGTCCTATGTGGCACTTTAGCTCGACAACCTAATGAGAGGTCAAACTCCCAAGCTAAAGTCTGCAACGCCTGAAGATCCAGACTGGAAGCAGTATGATAGAAGGGTACTCGAGCTCCTCTCCCTTCGTACAAGGATGAGAGGTCGGTGGTTCAACTTGCCTCGCGGGCTCCTCCGCGACCTCGCCACTTTGGGAGGTCGCGCCCTTGGTGGCTCTGATCTGCTGCTCCACTTATTCCTCAGAAGAAACCTCGTCGTCGACCCGACGACCTCTACACAAACAATCTAACATCTACAGAATAAAAGAAACGACATCAAAATGCTGAAAGCATACTGAACCTAGCGAGCTAAAGCAAAGAATTCCTAAAACTGCTATCCTATACGTCACGTCGCACATTTCACCACCCAAAGGCGATGGGGGTCCAGAACACAGGCCTATCAGGTAAAAAGTTTCTTAAAATTTAAATTTCTAACCCTATTGCTATAGGTATTCTATCAAACAGTTCCAAGACAAATCGCCAAAGGCAAGCACTAAAATCATGCCAACAAACATAGGATCTCAAACAACACGAGGAACAGTTATCGAGCACAACATGCATATGAAATCGAGATCAAATAGAACAAACTAAGCACACAGGCAACATTCAGAAAGCCAGAATGTAAGACAAAGAATAGGTATCAAGAACCAGAGATAACCAAATAGAAGCGAGAAGCCAAAATGATGGACTTACTGTATGTATCCGGCAATTGAAGAAGGTCTTAAACCTAAATGCTTAACTTGGAGAAGATCTATCGCAAAGATAAGGAAGAAACAGAGAAGGAAACGTTACGGAAGAAGTTTGACAGCATTTTCGTCTTGAGGAAGCCAAAGTGAGAAATGAAAGAGACGCCTGGTTTATATAGTCTCAGATCCGGAACCCCTAGCCGTTCGATCAAGCTGAAAAGGGTAACCGCCACAAATCTGACGGTCCAGCGCGTGCTTCGGTCCTTTGCCATCATGCCTGTGTCAGTTACAAGACGTGTGCATTTAATGCGCACGACCCGAGACGTGTTGGTAGTTTCAGAAGCCTGTATGACTGCCACGTGTCAGAGGTAACGGTTCAAAAGTTGAAGCGTCACCTCGTAAGCTCGCAAACGGACATCAGATACATCGTTCAGCTCCTAGTCCGTAGGTCGCACTGAGAGCTGGCGAGCTTATGTTATGCTCGTTTTCTCGACCTATACAAAAGGGTCGTTAAAGGCCCAAAGAACGTGAACAGTACTGAAGCCCAAGAAGCCCAATGAGTCTATCCAGAGCTCGCTATAACGAGCTCAGCGACTCCCTAAGCTCGCAGCATCCAAAACCTGTTTCAGCTTATTTCCAGCCTATACTTGCCTGAATTTGCCTCAATGACTCTCCAGCCCATGTTCATCAATCCGTCCATGCATCTCTTCAGCTCGTGCAGCTTGCCAGGTCGAAGAGCTCGCATTAGGAGGTGCCTTGAAAAACCAGCCACTGGGTCAACTTGCTCCCTAGATTTCACGCCGGCGCAATCTTAACAGCTCCCCAGAAGCATTCATTACGACAATTGCTCATTTAATGAAGGGAGGATTTTATTACCTAATGCATTTAATGTAGACGTGTGCATGAAGAGAATAATCATTGTTATAACATTAAATACAACATGACTTATGTCAGGTTAGGTGAGTATAATCATGATCAGAAACGTGTATAATACTCCAATTACATCTCTCTCTTCTTTATAAATATGAGAGATTTTCATTGTAACAGAGGTTGAACAACATTAGTATTACCGTCACTCTGCCGAAATTGAACCAGAGTGGCCCGTGAACGTAGACGCACTCGCCAAACCACGTAAAAATCGCTGTCTTTGCATTCTTTTCCCTCCTTTCTTTTATTATTGCTAGTTTTATTATTATTGACCATCTGTCACGACCAACATTCCTTCACTTTAATCACAATACACTAACCTCAAACTATATTCACTACACATTTAATACATTTATTATCATTTATTACCTTGATCGCAATCTGAGCCTTTAAATCTCTAAATCGATCGTTTTCGGACGTCGACAGAAAACAAATGTGGATTGATTTGTAATAACAAAATTTTAATATTTCTATTTTAATTTTCTAAAAATTAATAATAATCCAAAATCCATAGAAGCGTTAAACAAGCAAACTTTTCAAAGGAAAAAAAAAATATATATATATATACAAAAGAAAAGGCAAAAAGAAAATTGGGGGGCGGGGGAAGAAGATGCAAAATTGTCCTTCAACGGCGTCGTCTTTGCACATCAACCTCTCCCCCCTTTTTATCTCATATATTTTTTTTTAAAAACAAAAAACCAAAAATAAATCAGAAGTTCACCTCCCGATATTGTTACGTGTCTCACCTCTGCAAGGAACTCCAAGATCTGCACTTGTTCTTTCAAAAAAAAAAAAAAAAGAAAGAAAAGATCTGCACTTGTTGCTTTTTCAAGGTTTCGTCACCAACCTATATTGTGTTCGTTTTTCATTTTCCATTTGTTGAATTCACGTAGATCTGCAACCAGTTGTATTGTTTCGAACACCTGTAACATTTTTCCGTCAAATATTTTCCACAGATCCACCATGGATTTCATGAAGGTCTTCGATCAGACGGTTCGCGAAATGTGAGTCCATTCTCTCCTTTTCGTTATTTTCTTTCTATAATTCGACCAGTTAACCGTAGAGAACCTACATAATGTTCAATTTCATTTTCTTATCCTTCAATCTTTGCAGAAAAAGAGAGGTGAATTTGAAGGTATTGAAGGTTCCAGAGATTGAACAGAAGGTAAAATTTGATCTTTAATCTGGATTTTTTATTTGATTACTTTAAATAAGGTGGTTTTCTTTGGTTGATATTTCGACACAGATTTATAGTTATAATAGAAAAACTATTGCAAGATTTCGTTGTTGTATGAATAGATCACATCGGACAAGTCTGCTGTTATGCTACTATTATTTATTATTATTATTTTTTCATTTGGTTTTTGATAGGCGAAATTGGACTAACGTAAATTGATTTGGCTTTTCGGAATAGCTTAAAAGTACTTAGCTTTAATTGTAAAAATTCTGAATTGATGTTTAGTTTTCATTTCGTTAACTCTATATCAGAGTTTATAGATTTATAAGCGTTCATTTAGCATATGGTGTAGTTAGAAATTGGTCCAGAATGTTGTAAATCTTGAAAAATTGAACCCCAATGAAATTTACTGTTTCACTGTTGCTGTTCTGAAAAAATTTATGAAACCATTTTCTTGTTCTTCTTTTGGGGAGGGGTTTATAAGTTATGTCTTTCTTTTAGAATTTTTTTTTTTTCTTTTGGGGTGGAATTTATATGTTATGTCTTTGTTTTAGATTATTTTGTATTGTCTGAGAGATTATGTTATGCTAAATGAACCATCACTTTCTTCTATTTGACTAATTGAAAGTGGATGGATGCGTTGTACTCATGGTTTTGAATTTTGACAGTCCTTGCTTTTTATTTTTACTTGTTTGTTGTTCATTGGACGAATTTTGTGATTTACAGGTGTTAGATGCAACAGATAATGAACCTTGGGGACCTCATGGCACTGCCTTGGTGGAGATAGCCCAGGCCACTAAAAAATTGTTAGTTTGCCAGAATTTTTTTTTTCCCTACATATTAATGTTTTCAAACACTGTATCTTGCTTCACATTACTGATTAATTGCTATATCTCTTAGCACTGAATGTCAAATGGTTATGAATGTTCTGTGGACAAGATTGGGTGAGACTGGCAAGGATTGGCGATATGTTTACAAGGTTCCATATTCCTTAATTTTCGCATATCAATTTAAATAGTGTATTAACTTTTATTGGCTCATAGGAATTATAAACACTCAACTTTTTGTTAGGCATTGGCTGTTATAGAGTACCTTGTATCCCACGGATCTGAACGTGCAGTCGATGAAATTATTGAACATACTTACCAGATATCAGTAAGGACTGTTCTAGTATATCTTACTGGATGTACCAATGCAAATTTTTAACAAAGTAGAATTAATTTTATACTCTCTTAACAATGGTCCTTTTTTGTATGTTGTTCTTCATCACTGAAGGCTCTGTCAAGTTTTGAATATGTTGAGCCAAGTGGGAAGGATTCGGGAATTAATGTAAGGAAGAAGGCTGAGACTATCGTGGCCCTGCTGAATAATAAAGAGAAAATTCAAGAAGTTAGAAATAAAGCAGCTACAAACCGTGAAAAGTAAGTTAAATGTTCAGAATTGAATTCTCTTGTTAACTTCAGCTTTAATGGAGTTACTATTTGGATGCCTTCTCTGTTCATTATTGTCATGCTTACCATGTTTAGGTACTTTGGACTCTCTTCCACTGGGATAACATATAAGTCAGGTGCACCCACTTTTAGTAATAGTAGCTTTCAGAGTAGTGATCGATATGGAGGTCTACGTGATAGTGATAACTACAGAGATAGTTATAGAGACAGGGATCAGTATGGAGAAGAAAAGATTGAAAAGGATGCTTACGGAAAGCCACGTCGAGGACGTTATGACAGGTTTGCTGTTTATTCTGTATGACACTTATTTTCCAAGGGAGAGGGAGTAGGACTGAATCATGCTGTCATTAAGTTTTAGAAAGTTTTGTAGGATGTATCCCTTTATGTGTAGGCTCCATATTTCTTTTTTTCTTTTTCTTTTTTTAAAAAGGGTACTGGCTTCATTAAGATGATATATAAGTCATTGCTTGCAATTTTAATAGTGGTGATCAATTGATTACCTTCTCTCTATGATAGTTGTTGAAGGAATACACTCTATGCCTATACCAGTTCAACACACCACCCTCTGTCATTCATAGACATTGCCTTTTAAAGTTAGGACATAAAATTTGTTAATTATGGAATGTTATGTTCACAGTAAGGATCAAGGTTATACATCTTCCAGTGCTTCAAAATCAGCAACAAAATCAAATGACTCCGAGAAATACAGTTCAGTTCCTTCCCAAACTGCAAGTGTCCCTTCAAGTAACGATGATGATGATTTCGATGATTTTGATCCTCGTGGAACTTCCAGCAATAGTAAGTTTACAGGTGACGTCTTATGGTTTACAGTTGTTTGTTTTCATTGAGTCTTAAAAAAGCTTTATAGTTTACATATTTGTTCATGTTGCTTCTTGTGTCTGATTAACATTTATCACTTATACCTGTTCTAGTATGGTATGGTTGTTAACTTTTCAAAGAAGGGAATTAGACTTCCACGTGTTTGTATGTTCAAGTCAATTATCATGAATTGTAAATGAATAGGTAGGAAAAAAAATCATCTGTATTCCTCATTTCCTTGATCATGTGTGGTGGTGTGGCAGACTGGCAGTTGAATGTTGCAAGAATGTGTGATTATGCTCTAACAATGTGATTGCTAGAGTTTGTTCCTTGTTAGCAAGGGCACTGGTTTATAACAGTTCTATGGATGTGGCAGTTGAAATACTGACCTGTACCTGATATCATTTGTAATGTTTCTGTTGTAGTTCTAGAACACTTGTTTAATGAGATGCATTTTGATATATTCTATTTATTATGTATGTTTAGATACTTGTCGAAGACCATGCTTCTGATCCAGTAAAAGCAAAATGATTGACAGAACAGAATTACTACAAATTATTCTTATTTTTTATTTATGCCACTTTCGTTTCAATAATATTCTGAAAGCAGATTGTGCCTTACCATCTGTTGTGGATTGTTCAATTGACAGAGTCAGCTGCTGGAAGCTCTAAACAAGTGGATCTGTTTGGAGATAGTTTGATTGGTGACCTCATGGATGCACCAACTTCTGTTACTGTGGAAACATCTGCAATGAAGGGCAATTCATCTGAGATTGACCTTTTTGCTGATGCAGATTTTGTATCAGCAGAGCCTCAGGTAGACACAGGAGCAAGTGCTCAGACTAAGGTCAGATTTCTTTTGTCATTTTTTCATGAGGTGGCCATATATAAAGATTCCCTATCTTCCTGAACTTTGAGATGATGTGTGTTTTCATTTTTCAGTGAGAATTTAAACAGTCAGTTATACACTATGGATTTGATGCTAGTTTAATGAATCAACAGTTGGAATACTGGGTTGCACTTTGCTTTCTCCTAGTAGTTCTGCTATATTATTTAATGATCGTTTTAGCTTCTTCAAACAATTGTTGTTATGTTCAAAATTTTCTTTTGTTTAAAGATGATAGTCGTGATCTAAATTTCAAGCAACGTAAGTCTTATTTAATGTATTCATGTCATAGTAAATGATTACTAAGCCAATTTCCTTTTGAAGGACCTTTACCCTATGTGTGTGCATATTTGTGGTATTGTTGGAAACTGAGAAGGCTTGCTAGAATATATCTGATGACTTGGAATTTATTTAAGTATATAGCAAATTTTTTTTCCTGTGTTTCTAGGATGACCTTCTGATTTAGATATACTAAGAGTGAATGTAATGGGAAGAATATATGCTTAAACAAGTAGAAAATTGTTATGATTTTTAATTTGAAATTTTTGGAGGCGTTGGTTTAGTTGCAAGTAGGATTCAAGCTGTGTTCATGACTTCATTCTTTATGAGGTCCACATGTCAATTTGCTTCTGCACTGATTCCTTCTATGACCATTTATACAGACTGCGGTTGATCTATTTGCTTCCCAACCCAATGTCACGCCTGCAGTTCCTGCACCTGTTGATCTTTTTGCTGCCACTGACCCAGTTGTGCAGCCTGAAGCGAAGGCTCCTAAAAAAGCTGATGCAACCAATATTAACATTGTTGATCCATTTGCTGCGGTCCCACTTAACAGTTTTGATGGATCTGATCTTGTCAGTGCATTTACCTCTGATTCTAATTCAGTATCTGCAGAAGCCACACAAAATCCTACCAGTGATTCTAATCTCAATAACTTTGCTGGAAAGTCTTCAGCAGTATCAAATCCTCCAACCAAAAAGGACAATTTTCAGGTGAAGTCTGGAATTTGGGCAGATTCATTAAGCCGTGGAATAATTGATCTTAATATATCTGCGCGTAAGTATTTCCTGGCCACCTTAATTTCCTTTTTCTAGCATAGTTCATTTGCATGTGGTATAATTTCGTGTCCATTATAATGTCATCCCATCTGAAAATCAATACTAATTTTCCATAAATTTTATAGTTGCTTGAATCATGTATTTGAAGCTACGTAGTCTTAAAATATCCTCTACGCATTAGTTTGATCATGTCATCAATGGTGGTGGGTCCAAGTGGTGTGAAATTCTTGTATATTACAGCATAGGCAATAATGATATTTACATTGTTGATTGAAACCTGAATATCAGCTGGTCAGTATTGTCATATTCACTGATGCAGGAGAGAGCCCTTGATACATTTACAAAGCTTTGTTCTCCTAACTATTATCTTGTTTCTCCAGTAAAGTTTTGGGAGGGCTATTAGCTGAGTTGTTTGGTTACGCTTCTATGGTGATAAGAGTAAAACTGTATTTTGAAGACAGCTCTAGCTGGCAGCAGAAGCTACCAAAATTTCCAAAAGTGGTCCTCCCTGAAATTATGGTCATTGCCATGTTAGGAAACATGCAATCCAAAGCATCATTCATAACGGACTTCTTACGTTCTAGTTTTAATCTGCAATAGTTTGATTTCATTCACTCTATCTGCTAGCATGTTTATGCATTATACTGAAGTGTCTTTTACAAGCACATTGTTTTTTCTGGATGTTGCAGCCAAGAAAGTATCACTGGCAGACGTTGGTGTTGTGGGTGGATTGAGTGATGGATCAGATGAAAGGGAAAAGGGGCCCTTGCCTTCATTTTACATGGGTAGGGCTATGGGCACTGGCTCTGGTCTTGGCATGTCTGGGATGGGCACTGGCTCTGGTCTTGGTATGTCTGGGTTTACATCTTCACAGACAACAGCAGGAGATGATTTATTCTCCAACTTTGGTAGCTTCAAAAAATAATTTTTTGTTCATTTAATTAGCATATCCTCAATATTCTTTCGCCTATTTGGCTGAGATATTTTCAGCGTGGAGCATATTGTGTCTTAGTGTTTTTTGTTCATAAATACATCAAACATCAATACCATGACCTGGTTATTGTCATTACAAGTGCAAACCTTGTATGCCCTAGTTGTAATTTAAATTGAATTGAATTCGAAGTATTTTCTTATAAAATCTTCCCAATTGTTGTCGGCTTTGTTTTCAATTATTGACTGGAAGAAATAGGAATCCTCATCAAGTTAATGTAGCATGGTGGTAGTAACAATTTTATTATTCGGAGTTCTAGTAATTTGAATAGAGCGATGACTACTATCGTTATATTTTGCTTTAGTCACAATTTATTGGCACCTGCACTGTAAAAAGGAAACATAGGCCATGGTAGCAGTAAGCAGATGCAAGTAATGAATCGACAAATAAAATGAGGTCTACAAAACTGCATCATTAAAGCAATAGTCAAGAGAATAAACAAGTAAAAATTATGTGATCAGTGACGTAGACAGTGATGTAGAGACAGGCAAAATTATGACTCAGTGCATGGTTTTAGAAGTATACGGAGTTTGAATTGGAATAGAATAACGAAATATCGAAGGGGAATGACTTGAATTAACAAATTAAAGATGCGATACTATTCTATTAAAGGCAAAACATATAGGAGTAATTTTGTGTCGACAACAAATGACGAGTCAACAGAAGAAGAAAGCGTGTCTTGACGGAGCTATTTTCTCAGTTCAAGTATGCAGATGAAAACCTTATTTTGTTTATTCTGCAGAATGCAGAGACGACGATTACGCTCTCCTATCATGGCTGTGACATCCTTTTGGTTCCAAATGATGTTTACCAATCAACACTGACATCGTTGGTCGCATTGAGGCCATTAAAGGTCGAAATCTCCGATACTTGATTTTGATAACACACTGTCTAGACAAGTATTTCCATTTTTCCACATTAAGACTGAAAAATAGGAATCAAAATTTATATTTATTATATTTATTTATTCTATTTCGAAAATAAAAATTATATTTATTCTACAAAAACATATTATGTATTGAATGAAAAATTTTAAATTATTTAATTAAACTTTGGATAGTCACACTTTAACCATACTCATTCTCTTATGCTCAATTTCACTATTTTTATTTGTAGGTGTTTCTTGAATCTGTCAGCAAATTTGGAATTGAACGAATAAGAACAAATAAGTGACCTCAACGAATATAAAAGAAACTTAACAAAACCATATAAACGGTTGCTAATTAATTAGACAATAGCTAGGATGTATGCTCACATGGAGAGAATGATCATTCACTGCATGTAACAATGCAGGAACCTGTGATTATTATTATTGTAAAATATTTGAGTTATAATTTATAAACAGGCATCAAGACACAAGTTCCTTAATACATTTCCAGCATTCTTCCTCTTAACATGGCTTCTGCTTTCCTCACTTGCTTCACCGGTCCTATTATGAATACCTACAAGAAGAAGACCCACATCTTATTAGGTACTACTCAGAACGAAAGAGACAAACAAATATTTCACGAACCTGAGCAAGGTCACAAAAATGCAGCTTAAAAGTCATTGACTAAGGGAGAGAATGTAAAATTCAACACAAGTCAGTAAACATCTACAATTTTACATAGTGACATTATCAATATATACATCACCTAGTTGCTTATCTATAGCTATTTAAAGTTGCATGCTTAGTGAAAGTCACAAAGACATCTATAGTGTTGTATCACAGTTACAAAGCTGCCATCCAAAATCAGAAGGAAGTTTGTGCAAGGGGTTTGCAAGCAGTATTGCTTAAAAACCATACGCACCAGGCACAAGTTAACAAATATTCAGCTGATTTGAGGAACTAACCTTGTCAGGTGGGCCCTTAGCACCGCCAATGAGAATTTCCGCACTGCACAAAAAAAAAAAAAAAAATTGATAAAAAAAAAAAGATGAAAAAGTGGGTGCTTAAAAAAAAAAAAAAAAAATGCATGTTTGCATAGCTCATGGAGAGAGAGATGTATAATTGTATATACTTGCAAGATTCCTTTATAGCCAAAATGGAAGCTCCTCTTCTTCCAATAATACGTCCCATCTTTCCAGGAGGAACATCAAGAACTGACAGGATTTCTTCCTCAGGAGCATCTCCTTCCACTAGTAAATTATCTACATGGATTAAAATCACACACCAGATTAACACCCTATACTTGAAATCATAACAAAGTTCAGTGCAGCTACAAATGTAAGAAGCATTATACCTATTATAGGCACTGTCTAATAAGCATTATACCTTTTATATTCCTGATTCGGATGGAAATAAGGTAAAAAAGTTTCAATCACAACAAGCGTTAAATATCTATACTTCTATCTATTGTTCTTCTGCCCTATCTTTTGGCCAAAATTAACATGAATTTCCACAAGTTGTTCAGATAAAATAGTGACTGTACAATGCTTACTAAATTGACAAATTTGTTACAATCCAGAACAGCCAAAATAATAAATAAATAAACAAAATGAAAAATTAATTTGTACAAAATGGCAATTAAAAAAAAAAAAGAAAAAAAAAAAGAACCTGGAATAGGCTGGAGTGGTGGCCAATCAGCATAATCATTATTATTTATGCAGAAACATCGACAATACAGCGCACCACGGACTGCTAGACACCATAAGGATCGTTGGTTCAATTTCTCCATCATATTGTGATAGATGTAGGGAAGAAAGCGGACATCATCTGCAGCTGCTCGGACCATCTGTTCAGTTAGTGGTCTATGTGTCCAAAACTTTGGATCCTGTATATGACAGATAGTACACATCTCAGAGGACACTAGTTTGAAGATACTGAATTACTATATGCATATAGCAAAAAATTCAAATTGTGAATTTATCGGTAATACACAGAATTCTCTAAGCATCTGCATGAGGCAAGTGCATGAATGAACACAATGCATTTGCAATGAATATTAAAGCTATCATATTTAAGTGTCCACACTGAATTTAATAACAAGTGTAATATCTGCTTTTGAATTGAGTTTTCAAGGTCATATAACCTAACAGCTCATCATCATGCATACTGTTATACAATACCAGCCATCAACATAACATTTTAAAAGAAATCACCTACACTCACTATTAAAAATCACGAGTTAGTGACTGACCCTCTTGTGTGTTTTTTGTTTCCCCTAATAATTCCTAAGGTGCTAAAGAAGACACTCCCTTTATGCCAACTGCCAGAGCACAGAAAAAATGTTATAATGCACATGAAACTTTTATCTGTTCTCTAATTAACTTATTCTATATATTAATTGCAACTTTAAATAAGAAATGCATTGAAAGAAAATAACAGAAGATGATAACATTACTTAGGGCAATTCTGATAAACTACCAAAGATGACAAATCACCAATAGTTCTGCAAGATTACGTTAAGGCAATAGAGGAAACTTTCCATTGGTGCAAACTATAGTAATTAAAACTACCACAACATAGTTAATTTCACAATATACAAGATTTGGAAACTAACCTGTCTAAGGCGGTCACGAACCTCTTCCTTCTCCTCATATGATATGCCTACATTCAAATCCTCGCGGTAAGAAAAAGCAATAGAATTTAACTACTTGATGCTAGAAACATTAAGATTACCGGACAAGACCCACGGGTCTAGAAGTAGAGAAAACAAGTCTGGTCTACAACTTGAAAATTCGAAACTCTTAGCAGTCAACTATTAAATCTCATGTGTATAAATCATGTAAAGGCAAAAAAAGATGAAGAAGCTTTTTCATCAATCTTGTTCCAAGAACACAAGCGAAACTATAGTATGCAGCTAAAGTATCAGCTCAATTGTCACCCCAACTACAGTTACAACCAGAATATTGCATCTAATCCTTCACTATAACTATGAAAGCTCCTATGACTAGAAGATATAATCTTGACATATAGTGAATTATGCTGTAAAAATGACTCGAATAAGTAAGATGATCAATTTTTCAAACCACTCTTGCAAATTGAGTAACTTGTTCACTGTATGACACCACCTTAAGCATAGAAGGGAAACACAGATAACTAAAGATTATAAGTAAAAATTTCATCAGCACTTATCAACGCAAAAGTCAATCTCTTCTGCTTTTTGTATATTATCTTTCTTAAACATGTTGAATGGGGGTCAGGGATGTAACTATTCTCGGAAGACTAACTTCTGTAACAACCATTTATACACAACTGCCTTAACAGACAGCATCAGGGTAACGACTTAGAATAACATTGGAAGCACTTGACAGGATGACTTGATAGATCTTAAAGCATCAAATTAATTCACAGTGAATCAAAAACATATATAATAAAAGGAAAAAAAAAAGTTAGAAACAAAAGGTTCAATTACATGAAACAAATAAACAATCAAATGAATGCCGCGATCCACGACATATAGAGTACCGCAATAGCGTGGATCTGCGAGGAGGCCAACAAATGATATGTACTCATCTGGGGACCTTCTTCGTCCCTCTTGCTCTTCTATCAGAGAATAGGCAATCTGCAAGGCATCAGAAAAACAGATAGCCCTATCAGAAGAAAGAATGAATTTTAATAAGTGAAACTGCCAAGTGGTATATTTTCGTTCTCTAAACCAGCAGATCTGTCCAATATAAACAAAGAAGCCTTGGAAACTTAAAAGGTATAGCCATCTGACACAAGCAAACAGGATGACTCTGACTACACCCATGCATTAAGGTAAGTTAAAAACATAAACATAGTTAAACCAAATTGAGAAGTTCTAAGAAATTCTAATCACATCAACTTCCTAACACCTTTAACCAAAAATCAAAAAAGAAAATTTTTTTTATTGGTTCTTTACATTATATTAAACACCTAAAGGATATGCAATTCCATCTATAAGTTTCAGCAAGATGAGAAGAATGGTCACCTGGGTATCAACAACATTGTTCAACTTGATGCCAAATTGAAAATACAGTGCCTGCAAAACAAAAGCAGATTTAACAACAGCCATCATAATAAAATGCACATCAAACGTGCAATGATGCAGGAGTAGAAGAAAACAATCAGAGACCTCACTATCGCGTTTGCAATCATGAATAACTTTTTTGATGTAACTAGACTCGAGTGCAGGCTTACAGGCTTTTACAAGCATTTCTCCACCCTGAATGGCGTCAACCAGATATATAGCATCTGGAAATGCAAGCTGTGAAAAAGCTCAAAACTTAAGGTAACAAAACTCACGCGTATACAAAACAACCACAAACCTATGCCAAACATGGTTTGGTTGTTTCCAAGCAAGACATAACTAAAATCGAACTCACATTATTTAGCATGCAAGGTCAAACATTTCTAGCACAACGGGCATGCTAAACACATCATACCTGCATGATACAAAGAGTTCCATGACGACAAAGGTCAACACCCTCACAGTCAAAACCAATGATCAACTGCTTCTCAGATGAAGGATCCAAGAATTCAGCTGGAAGTTGAGAAGCATCTGTCACGACGAGAACATGAACCTCTGAAATAGGCTTGCCACCTGCATAAAAAATTCAAGTCAACAAAATCATCAGCCAATAATTTTTCTTTTTAAACAACACCACTACCTAACGTGACTTGGTGATTGAGAATACTCATTCAGCCATTCAATCCATCAATTACCCAAGTTCGAGTTGCTCCCAACAGAAACGATATCTCAAACAAATAATAATAATAATTCTTTGAAACAAATTTCAATGATCAAGAAAATAAAGATATATGCTAGATATTACAATAAGCCAAAAGGACCAAAACAAAAAACACCAAGTGATTATTCGATTGAAGTCATACAATATCAACACCATCATCATCAACCAAGATTTCAACTTCAAATTAAGCAACACCCACACATTGTATTCTCCTAAAGAATCTTGATTTGGGCTTTGATTTCTTTCTTTTCCCAATTTTCCCATCAACCAAACAAAACCCACTTCTAGGATCAACCAACACACACATAAGAACATATCTAATCACATGCAGAGGTGATCCACAATTAACCATAGACCAATTGATTTAACCCTAGAAATTAGTCATATTAAAAAAAAAAAAAAAAAGATGATCAACTTGAAAAAGTAAATGTAAATTAGAATGAAGAATTACCAGGGTGTGAAGCAAGAGGAATTTGAGTGAGGTGAGAAGAAGAGGAAGAGGCCATGTCATCAGACCCATCCAACCAGATGAAAATTTTCTCTCTGCAAACCTAACTCAGTATATATTGTGTTTTCATTTTTTTTTTTTTTTTGGTTTAAAAACACTAGAAAAAGGTGGATTTGAAAGTGGGGTCTGACGTGGAATGTACATTTTTTTTTCAATTTTTTGGTGAAAAACAAATACTATTTTTTTAATAGTATTTCTATTTTTGAGATAGAATATTATCATAATCAGCTACGAGATGATTCTACACACTGTCCAAGATCAACTCCCAAACATGGAGAAAACAACATATCTAGTGTAAAATGCATACATATATGATATTTACGCGCATAGAATCCATAATTTTTAAAAACAAAGTGGGTGGACTCTGGTTTAGTGGATTTCAGAGTTGTGTCTAACTTGGAATGTAATAAAGAATTTGAAGAAGTGGACCATTATCAGTATTGTGCCACGTCATAGCCTAAGACTGGACATGAACCGTATGACATGTGGCGTTATCGAGTATACCAACGTCACAACAGCTTGGACTACTACAAAAAGGATGCATGACGGCATAAAGTAATGCTACAGTTACTTAAAAGTTTACACAAATACTAACGCTTAAATGATATAATAAATTTACATAAAAAGGATGCAGAGCATACTAGGGCCTTTCTGTTGTGCAAGATCCTCACTTGGAGGCAAGCACAGAGCATACTCGGACTTGGTCAAGAGCCTTCCTTCATTTTCTTGGAAGCTATGGATTTCAAGGAATCAGGGAGAGAAGTATTTTAGAAAGCCATGGTGAGAGAAAACAAAGCTTTATTGATAGTAGGAAATTGGATACAAGGCTTAGTCTCCCAAGGTTGGGAGGCTTACATATTTATAGGCCCAAGGCCTTATATCATGACAAACTAATATGATTACAACAGGACAAACTTATATGATAAGCTTGCTTACATGCTAAGTAAACTTACATGTTAAGTAAGCTTTCATGATAAGCTATCTTACAAGGTAAGCTAACTTCCAAGACAAGCTAGCTTACAGGACAAGCTAGCTTACAGAACAAGCCAGCTTACAGGACAAGCTAGCTTACAGAACAAGCCAGCTTACAGGACAAGCTAGCTTACAGAACAAGCCAGCTTACAAGACAAGCTTATTATTATTACAGACATAATAATTAATTTAAAGGCGGGACCCACAACTAGACAACATACAGAATACTCTGACTAAAAACAAGATTATTGCTGACAAGTGGCAAGCATGTGAAACAGTGGTTGCTTTGAAGATATCAGTCCGAATCCAGATTGCAGGTTGCGTGGTACTCATCGTCTGAGTCAGTGGCTCCACAAATAGGACATGATTTACAGTGCGTACGATCATCAGGGGATGGTTCATCAGTCTTGGCCTCTTCGAAGGAATCCAATAATGGTGGAGATGGAGCTGGTGTAAGAGCCATTAAATTAATAATTCCTGAGTCCTTTCCATTTATTTCTTGAAGGAATGCCTTCAGAGCTGGTCCAAATTCATGATAAAGTCCTGGATAGTCAAAAGTTAAATGCCAGAAGTAATTTGTGTTGACTGTCCATAGGGCTTTGGAAATAGGGTTTTGTCTGAATGGTCTGTTTAATACCCAAACACAAGTGACTTTTGAAGCCATTTTTGGGCTGAGTTTCCAGAGATTATATTGTCCCGTGAGCTTTTGTAGTTCTTTCCTCCATACTGGCAAAGGACCGAATAGTTGAAGGAAGGTGGAAATGAGTGAATTTCTGTGAGAGGGTTCATGGAGATGACCATATAATGCCTGCAAAGGAAATATTATGACATGTGAATATAATACAGATAAACACCAAAGATACCAAGCGCAGTTCATGGTGAACTGGGAGAATGGCCATAAGGAGAAAGGTTCCACATAAGGTTTGGAAAAGTTAGCCACTCTATGAGGATGACCTTCTTGATGGATCTTGGCAAGGTAGACCAAATAGTGACTATCAGCAAAACTTTGGATTTTCTGGGGAGTAAGGGTGGACTCTGGGTGTTCCTGGAGTAATTCGGGAGGAAAGTTGAGCTGGTGTAGTGAATTCATGTTTGTGTAGTTTTCTGGTTCAAACGGAGGGGGGGAGTTTGATGAGCTGGGTGTAGCCATGAGGATGAATGGTATGGGTCTGATGGGAGATGTGATGAAAATAGCTGGTGGCTTGGTAGTAGGTCGGGAAAGCATATCAGCTATTATATTGTTGTCTCCCTTCACATGGCGGACAGTAAAATTGTACCGCGAAAACCATTCTTTTAGTCTGAGTAACAGAGGGTTAGGTGGAATCTTATTTTTAAAGTCAAGGACCTTAGGGAAGGACGAATTGTCCATTTCGACGATAAAGTGTCTGGTTCTCAAATGAAAATCAAATTTTTCTATACCGTATTTCACAGCATAGATCTCCTTGTAGACTGTGTGATAATGTTTTTGATTTTCTTTGAAAGATCCACTAGCGTGTCCACAGTAAGACCTTTTGGTGTTTTTCTCCTCAATCAGTACTGCACCCCAGTGTTCATCACTTGCATCAGTTTGCAGGATGACCTGTCCATCTGAAGGAATAGTCAGAGGAGGCAGATTTTTTGCAATCTGCTTTATCCTTTTGATTGCTTCTGTATGCGCGTGACTCCATGATGGAGGCTCTTTCTTTAATAAAGCTGAAAGGATTGCTGTATGATGCGCCAGATGGGGAAAAAATTCTCTGACAAAGTTTACTATTCCCAAAAACTGTTGCACTTGCTTTTTGGATAAATGGGAATCTGGAAAACTGTAGAGTTGTTCTGTCAGATGGGGTCCTGGTTGGTACTGGCCTTGATTTATCTTCATTCCGAGAAAAGTGACAGCATTTGTCCCAATAATACTTTTCTTTTCAGAAAGCATTATGCCATACTTGTCTGCTAGTGAGTAAAACTGCAGAAGTAGATTCCGATGATCTTTTTCACATTTGGAAAAGAGGAGGATGTCATCAATGTAGATCAGGGCCGAATGGAGAATAGGATAGAATATTTTTGTCATCGCCTTTTGAAAAAGTGATGGAGCTGTTTTGAGTCCAAATGGCATGACTGTCCATTGGTACTGAGCATCTGGTATGCAGAATGCTGTCTTGTGGCGTTCAGCTGGGTGGATTCTTAATTGCGAGAATGCACCTTTCAAATCAAATTTAGAGAAAATGACTGCTCCTGCCAGTTGTGAAAGTAATGTTGTCGTCCTTGGCAGTGGAAATTTGTCATCTTGTAAGAATAGGTTCAAAGGCTTGTAGTCTATGACTAGTCTTTTCTTTCCTCGAACCTTTTCTGACCGTTTTTCTACATAGAATGCCTGGCATGCCCATGATGAAGTGGTAGGCTCTATGAGTCCTTGTGAAAGGAGCTGTTGGCATTCTTCTCTAGCCATCTTGAGATCAGTTGGAGTCATCCCTGAATGGGTTGCCTTTGTAGGGTTTACATCTTCATTGAGTCTAAATGGTAGAGAAATGAAGAATTCTGGATTTTTCCATAAGGGATGAGGATGATGGAACTTATCATGACTTTCTGCACATAATTTAACAGCTTCTTTTGAACGTCAGTGTAAGTAGGGGATACTGTAGTGATAGAAAACATGTTGGCAATTGAGACAAAATGTTTAAAATCTCTTTTACATCTGATGCCTGTGGGTAATATCCTGAGATTTTCTGATAAGCAATAAAGATCCCATCCAATGATAAGATCTTTTCCAGGAAGATCAGTACCCAAAACTTTTGCCCAAATTGTGAGATTAGGGAGAATTTTAATCCCAATCTTGTGCTTAGTTATGAGCTTGGTATGGAAAAGTTTTCCATCAGCAGCAGCAAACTCTTCTTTATGCCGGACCCAGTAGTGTGGGGGTAGGATTTTCGGGTTCATGAAAGAGTTGTAGGATCCTGTGTCCATAAAGGCTATGGCAGAAATGGGTTTTGAGTATTTGCAGGTGTAGATTTGGACATGGAGATGTGGGTTGATAGCTGGTTTGTGTACGGAGTCTGGATTAACAGTGAAAGTGTTTTTTGGAGTTTGGAGTGACATAGCAGGCTGCATTATGAAGGCACTAGGGGGTGATGAGTCATATTCTGAAGAGGAATCGGATTCCTTGTCAGATTCTGAATCTGAAGTGGTTGGGAAGGCAAAGGCGGTCTCTTTATTCATGTCTTCTTGTTCTGAGAAGAGAGATCCGATATCTGCGTCAGACGGAATATTGACACCTGGAAGTTCTTCGATTGCTTGGACCATCTTTGCAGATTTTGCCTGCTTGTGGGGACATCTTTTTGCAAAGTGACCCTTTTTTCCACATGCATAGCACCGAGTGCTTTTTGAGTCACGTGCATGCTTCTTTTTGAAATAACGGAATCTTTGTTTCTTTTTCTTTTTCCTATATCCATCATGAGACTTGCTTTTGCTTTTGAAAAAGGAACGGTAGTGATGTTTTTTCTTTGTCTTGCAGTGGCATTGTTCCTCATCTTTACACTTTATCTTCAGATTTGGACGCTTGCACATTTTTTCGTACTTGGGTCCTTCTTTCAGCATCATTGAGAAAAATTGTTGAGTGGCACAAAGCTTGTCCAGGGACTGTAGTGCCATTTGCTGGATCTGACCCAATGTCAGTTCTCTGAGAGGCCTATTGGTTGCATCAATCTTCCTTAGGAGTTCATCCTGAAGTTCCATGGGAAGAGAGTTGATGTATACCTGCCTGAGGCTTTCATCTTGTGCACCATTAAGGGAATGATATCTGGATGCCATTCGTCTGTAATGTTTTTCAAGATCTTCTCTTTTTAATGAACAACATCTCATTTCGAAGAATTCTTGGCGTTCCCTTTTGTAATATTGCTGAACATCACCAAGAAATTCTCTGAATAGTATGCCCGTAACAGCATGTACATCAAATCGCAGTATTCTGATCTGCGTATATTCATCCAAAGACTGAAACCAATCTCTGAGAGACCCTGTAAATCTGGACACGAATTCTCTGACAATTTGTTCAACAGTTTGTTCTGATTTTGCAACTTGTAAATCTAACCAGGCACTCATT
Source organism: Litchi chinensis (assembly GCA_019925255.1). Classification (NCBI taxonomy): domain Eukaryota; kingdom Viridiplantae; phylum Streptophyta; class Magnoliopsida; order Sapindales; family Sapindaceae; genus Litchi; species Litchi chinensis. The sequence continues at coordinate 44,433,387 of CM034461.1, forward strand.
TCTGAAATTCTGTTCCTCCATTTTTCTGGAGGGATATCATCAAGAGTAAACCAGGGACCATTGGTAGGTTTAGGAAGATTTAGGCCAGGTTGCTGTGGTGGAAACTGGTTTACATCAGGTGGTTCTTCCACAATAGGTGTCGGACCAGTAGTGGATGACTCATCAGGGGATTGTTGAGTTGTAGATGATCTAGGAGGATCATTTCTGGAGGCCATGAGTATCTTTGAAATGTTGGTGTATTGTTTTTGTGTAGGTAATAATGGCGTTCCTGGTTCAGTATCTGAGGAAGAATCCTCAGTACTATAAACAGAAGAACTTGCGGAGGAAACTGGTGATGTCCTGTGGGCAAGCATAGCAGGAGGATGGAATTGTGTTTCTGGTGATTTGCCTTTGTCTTTTGTGGGGGCTGATGGTTTAGGTTTTATGGGTTGAGGTGGTTGTGCTAGAGGGATTTTTCTCAAGAGCATTCCTGTGGACTTAAAATACTTTGAGTCATCTGGTGGTGAATATGGTGGTGAATTGGACTGTGGAAAGATTAAGGAGGATGAGTATGGGTAGGCCTTGGGTATGTAGGTTGGTGGTGATACTGGTGGGATAGGAGACGGCTGAAGAGAAAAATCTCTCTCCATCTGACTTTTTTGTTCTTTAAGTCTCCTGATCTCCTTTTCTTTTGCTCCAAAATCTGGGCCAAAATAGCCTTGGTGAATGTATTGCTTGAGAGTTGCGTCAAGTTGTGAAATTCTGGACTGTAGATTTAGGTACAAATCCCTAAACGTTGAGTCCATTTCTTGGAGTCTCTGATCAAACTGTGAGACATGTTTTTCTACCTTGTCAAGCTTTTCATCAATTCGTTGAAGGACTCTGTTCTGAGATCTAGAGTTCTGAGTTTGCCAATTGAGCACTTGTTCTGATTGTGACAAGTGATTTCTGGTTCCATCTGAGTTGATCTGCGTTGTTTGAACAAATGGTTTGGATTCTGTAAAGTTTGTTGGATCAACTGTTGGCTGAAGAGGAGGAAATTCCTCTTCATAGCTTGGTTTGGATGCCATGAAAGCACATGGAATAGCTTGAAAGTTGTTAACCTTTTCTTTCTTTCTGGATTGTCGTTCCAGCTGAGAGCAAGCAAGTAAGTTTGCTTCTCTTTCTGAAGTGAGCCAGCCTTCTTCTCGGAGGACACGCAGTCCTTCTTCATAAATGTCCAAAGGTTGTTTGGAGTCTGAGTTTTTGATTCCAATCCAAGGGCTGTCTGGATCATCTGGACGGTGCCTTTTCCTGTTGTTACAGGGACCTTTCCCATCATCTATATAGATGATGTCATCGTCTTCCCGTCTGCATGGACAATCTGGATCGCACATAGTTGGATCTACGTCCCAGATAAAATGTCCATCAACTTTGTCTGTGTAGACCGGTACCTCTGAACCTCTGAATTCATGGATAGGTGGATCTCCGAAGCCAATTTCTTCAGATTTGACTGGCTGGATCATGAGAGAATGAAACACAGGAGGCTGAGGATTTTGTCTATTCTGGACATGCTCATAAGTAGTTTTGATTGTACCATCTTGTTGCTGCTCATATTTGACATCTGTTGCAACGACAGGAGTGTTGTTGTCTTTGAACAACTTTTCATAACTTGTGATCCATTCAAGAGGCATGAGCTGTATGAGCTCTTCTCTGGAGATCTGTCGTGGCATCTGAACGATGGTAGGCACATCTTCTTCTCTTTCAGCAGTTATGAGTACTGTGGCATCATTACTGTGCATCGGAGATGGCAAGTTGATGGCATGATCCTGAAGTCGATAGACGATTTGGTGATGGAGTGTTGCTGCATATGACGATGAAACTTGGGGAGCACCAATGATTTGGAGTTGGACTTTCAGTGCTTTGGAAAGATTCTTATCTTTCAGAGGGATGTTGAAGTTAGGAAAATATGTGAGAGAAATACTCCCAGCATGTAGGGAAGAGATGCAAGTACCGATCACCGCATGCTCATATTTAAGATAAGTAGTATTTAACACAGCAAGACGACAGATGGCTGGAATACCTTTTCTTCCATGGAGAGTGAGAATGATCCTGATGGTACCAAAGTGGATATGAGAATATCCTTATTTGATCCATTGATCAATCATGGTCTGAGGGATTTCAAGATCAATATATTGTTCTTTTTCAGTGGCAGGAATGAGACATTTGTCTAGAGCAGTGGTCTGAACATATTCTTTTACAGGAGGAGATCTGTGAGAGACTAGCTGGGTAACTCTTCTGACAAGAGATTTGTCTCGCCTAAAAACATTATAAGGATTGACAATAGGGTAGGTGGTAGCATTGATTTGAGCATCTTCAGGAATGTAAGTATATTCAACAAGGTTGGTTATTTTTCTAGAATTGGTACGAGAAAGTGTTTGAGGAATAGATACAGAAGAAGAAAGTCGAGGAGGAGAGGAAGAAGAGTCTGAACTATCTAAGTTAGCTAAAGCGGCAAAGGAATTTGAAGTAGAGGCCATGATGTAGAGTTTCCCTTATCCTATTCATCCAAGCTTTCAATCCAAATCAGGTAAGCTCTATCCACCGACAACTAATGCCAGTAACACTGAGTTATGAGAACTCAGGGTGTCTGGTTCTCAAATGAAAATCAAATTTTTCTATACCGTATTTCACAGCATAGATCTCCTTGTAGACTGTGTGATAATGTTTTTGATTTTCTTTGAAAGATCCACTAGCGTGTCCACAGTAAGACCTTTTGGTGTTTTTCTCCTCAATCAGTACTGCACCCCAGTGTTCATCACTTGCATCAGTTTGCAGGATGACCTGTCCATCTGAAGGAATAGTCAGAGGAGGCGGATTTTTTGTAATCTGCTTTATCCTTTTGATTGCTTCTGTATGCGCGTGACTCCATGATGGAGGCTCTTTCTTTAATAAAGCTGAAAGGATTGCTGTATGATGCGCCAGATGGGGAAAAAATTCTCTGACAAAGTTTACTATTCCCAAAAACTGTTGCACTTGCTTTTTGGATAAATGGGAATCTGGAAAACTGTAGAGTTGTTCTGTCAGATGGGGTCCTGGTTGGTACTGGCCTTGATTTATCTCCATTCCGAGAAAAGTGACAGCATTTGTCCCAATAATACTTTTCTTTTCAGAAAGCATTATGCCATACTTGTCTGCTAGTGAGTAAAACTGCAGAAGTAGATTCCGATGATCTTTTTCACATTTGGAAAAGAGGAGGATGTCATCAATGTAGATCAGGGCCGAATGGAGAATAGGATAGAATATTTTTGTCATCGCCTTTTGGAAAAGTGATGGAGCTGTTTTGAGTCCAAATGGCATGACTGTCCATTGGTACTGAGCATCTGGTATGCAGAATGCGGTCTTGTGGCGTTCAGCTGGGTGGATTCCTAATTGCCAGAATGCACCTTTCAAATCAAATTTAGAGAAAATGACTGCTCCTGCCAGTTGTGAAAGTAATGTTGTCGTCCTTGGCAGTGGAAATTTGTCATCTTGTAAGAATAGGTTCAAAGGCTTGTAGTCTATGACTAGTCTTTTCTTTCCTCGAACCTTTTCTGACCGTTTTTCTACATAGAATGCCTGGCATGCCCATGATGAAGTGGTAGGCTCTATGAGTCCTTGTGAAAGGAGCTGTTGGCATTCTTCTCTAGCCATCTTGAGAGATCAGTTGGAGTCATCCCTGAATGGGTTGCCTTTGTAGGGTTTACATCTTCATTGAGTCTAAATGGTAGAGAAATGAAGAATTCTGGATTTTTCCATAAGGGATGAGGATGATGGAACTTATCATGACTTTCTGCACATAATTGTAACAGCTTCTTTTGAACGTCAGTGTAAGTAGGGGATACTGTAGTGATAGAAAACATGTTGGCAATTGAGACAAAAGGTTTAAAATCTCTTTTACATCTGATGCCTGTGGGTAATATCCTGAGATTTTCTGATAAGCAATAAAGATCCCATCCAATGATAAGATCTTTTCCAGGAAGATCAGTACCCAAAACTTTTGCCCAAATTGTGAGATTAGGGAGAATTTTAATCCCAATCTTGTGCTTAGTTATGAGCTTGGTATGGAAAAGTTTTCCATCAGCAGCAGCAAACTCTTCTTTATGCCGGACCCAGTAGTGTGGGGGTAGGATTTTCGGGTTCATGAAAGAGTTGTAGGATCCTGTGTCCATAAAGGCTATGGCAGAAATGGGTTTTGAGTATTTGCAGGTGTAGATTTGGACATGGAGATGTGGGTTGATAGCTGGTTTGTGTACGGAGTCTGGATTAACAGTGAAAGTGTTTTTTGGAGTTTGGAGTGACATAGCAGGCTGCATTATGAAGGCACTAGGGGGTGATGAGTCATATTCTGAAGAGGAATCGGATTCCTTGTCAGATTCTGAATCTGAAGTGGTTGGGAAGGCAAAGGCGGTCTCTTTATTCATGTCTTCTTGTTCTGAGAAGATAGATTCGATATCTACGTCAGACGGAATATTGACACCTGGAAGTTCTTCGATTGCTTGGACCATCTTTGCAGATTTTGCCTGCTTGTGGGGACACCTTTTTGCAAAGTGACCCTTTTTTACACATGCATAGCACCGAGTGCTTTTTGAGTCACGTGCATGCTTCTTTTTGAAATAACGGAATCTTTGTTTCTTTTTCTTTTTCCTATATCCATCATCTAAACTATATTGGACATAAATGGATTTTATCAAAAAGTTGAGATATGCTATACTGCAGCAGTATTGAATTTGAATGTTTTAGTACCCTAGGTTAAAGTTTTGTACTTGTTATACCATTGTATTCCAAAGTTTCGAGAAATTTTCTATGAAATTGATAGAAGTTAACTCTATTTTACATATTTATTTCATTTCCCTTTTCATTATGGTGTAGCTATTTTAATTTGAATTATTATTAAATTGGATAATAGTTTTTTTATTATTAAACCATTTCGGTTGATGGTTATTTCTTTCTTTTTTTTAAAAAAAAAAAACACTATTTCAAACTTTTCATGTGATATGAATGAATAAAAAAAAAAAAAAAAACTAAAATAAACAGATTTTGAGTGGATTTCTGGTTGACTATAAAAATTGGTTTCGGATGGATGTTGAGGGTGAGTCATTTTTAATGTCCATATGAAAAAAACTAACTTTGGTGATGTATATAGACAAGTAACGGGGCAAGTTCAGCTCTTTGCCCTGACAGCAAAACATTTTTGTTTGGATTGGCCTTGGCCCTTGGGGTGAGGTTAGAGGTAAATTATTTTGTTTGGGTTGGGGTTGGGGTTGGGGATTCTTAACAGTGTCATGAACTCGCTTAATGATTTTTATACATTATGGAATTAGCATCAGATTAATAATTTGAGTTTTATTAGTAATAAAAAAATATTTTTTTTAACGAGATAGGAAAATAAAAACATTTTTCTCATTCTTCTCTCTCTTTTTTCCTTTCCTCTTTCTCTCACAAATTTTATACACGAATTCTCACAATCTCTTTACAACACCGTTTTTCTTGAAACAAAACCTTCTCCAGTGTTTATAATCAAAATTTGGTTTGTTGTTTATAATGAAACTATGATTTAATTTGTTATTTGAATCTATTAATTTTTTTTTCAATTTTTTTTATTAATTTCGAATTTAGATTTATAAAATTGTTACAAATTACATGTTGAACAAATAAAAAGAGAAAAAAGGAAAAAAACAAAGTCCCGACTCAAAGAGCGTTATAAGTGTTTTAAAACTCAATTTATTAAATTGGTACTAATATATTAAAATAAATATGAGCAATAAAAGTTTAAAGAAATTCGGAAGTTCTAAAAAAAAAAAAGATTTCTATACACATTCAAAACTATGACAATAATATATATATATATATATTTAAAGAACTTAAATATGCTACCAAACCACTTTCTGCTGTGTTGTGACAATAACCGTTGTGCTTATGATATGTGCCAATTTATGGCATTATAGTCTTATAGTTCAACGGTAATTTTGAGTTTTATTACAACAATTCCGTTAATAAGCATGTGACAACAAATGGAAGAGAGAGCGGCACAATTGCTCAACTCGGTGTTTTTCAAAATACTAAGGTGATGTTTTGCTTCATTTTCAAAAATGGTTTTTCATTTTTGAAAACAAGAATAAAATTTGATAAAAATGTATCCAATAGTCTGTTTTCAAAAAGATATTTTTGAAAATTAAAAACATGTTTTCAAAAATGAAAACATGTGATGTTTGGATGCATTTTGAAAAATGATTTTTCATTTTTGAAAATAAAAAATGAGTAAAAGTTGTTTTTGAAAATGTGTTTTAAACAATGGAAAATAATTTTTTAAAAATGATAACTAAAAAATGGAAAACCATCTTTTTTATGTTTTTCATCATTTTTAAAACATGTTTTCAAAACAAATCATTACTTTTTCCATTCAAACGACTACTTTATTCATTTTCAAAAATAATATCAAACACATTTATATCATTTTATATTTTTTTAAAAACTTTTAAAAAATTATACCCAACGCATTATATTTTCAAAAACATTATTTTTTAAACATGTTTTTTAAAAACACCATTTTGAAAACAATTTCAAATATATTTTTTCGTTTTTAGATGTATTTTAAAAAATGCTACCAAATGTATTATCCTTTTTGAAAACGTTATTTTCAAAACATGTTTTTTGTTTTTGAAAATACTTTTTAAAAATGTATCCAAACACAAATCTTGCTTCTTTTTTTTTTTTTTTTTAAGTTTTCAATTTCTAGTGTAAAAAAAAAAAAAAAAAAGATTTCACACATAAAACTATAAGGAATTCGAACTTGAATATTTATATATGAGTGTTGGAATTGGAACTCTAAAGTGCGTTTACTTATATGTAATTAAAATGGTTTGATATTGAAATAATCTGAAATTAGAATGATATATCGGAATCAAAATAAGTTATTTATTTTAATTGCAGAAATAAGAATAAGAATCACAATATTCTCATTAAAATGTTTATATTACTTTGAAATCGAAATAAATTAATTATAAATTATAAAAATGTCATTGATTGAAATTATGTACTTCACAAATATTTTTTTAATAAAGGGTATAAAGAATTTTTAACTTGGAAAAGAAAATGAGAATGAGATTCTCATTCCACAATCTCAAATTTATGTAAGACTCACAATTTCATTCCCATTACATATTGGTTTTAAAACAAGTAAATATCAACAATCATTCTTCATTCTTTATTCTTTAATTCATTAAGTAAACACATAAAATAAAAAATCGATATAGTGTTTATTTAGTTTTTTTTTTTTATTTAAAAAAAAAAAACAAACAACATGTGCAAGACTAGGAGTCTAATGGCAGGTCCAGAACCTAAGATTAAATAATATATTCACTGCCTAGCTTTATAATATATATGAATATCTACTTCAACAACATTAGAAAGAAATGCCTTTCAAAAAATAAAAATAGAAAGAAATATTTATTCACATATATTGATAAATATTTATAATATAATTTAAGCGTTTAGTATAAACGTGAACAAAAGACTGCACATGTGTTGGGTTAACGATGAATATACCTAATACAATGTGAAGCGTTTCGTTTAATAGTGGACAATTTGTCATGTATTTTGTATAAGTAATAAATCTATGTGTCCAACCCTAATTCATATGAATTTCTCATAAAATCCAGTTAAAGTTATAAATTAATAGTCAAAATTATTATGTATGTACTTATTATTGTTTCAATACAACCACTAATTACACATCACCTTAAAGTATATTTAATAAGATGGTGTACGATAGATTTTCATCAGACATATTTTTCAAATTTGTATACTAAATTTTCCCTCTTATCGTGATTTGTAAGAATAAACATGTAATTTGTAAGAACAAACATTCGAATTAAGTAGATAACGATCCACAATTATATATTTAGTTTAAATGAATAGACTCACTAACCAGATGATACAATATTGGAATGCGTCAATTTAAAAAATACAAGGAAAGGTTATCCAGTGATATTTCTGAGATAAGAAATTGACATTTTGTGTCAAATGATGAGAGTTTAACACATCAAATCACTAAACATAATACAACAGATTTAGATTATTTTGCTGTCTTTTTATCAAAAATATATTTTATCATGTTAATTATCAAATACATGAATATCTTAAATTATTAATCATCAAGACCCCCCCCAAAAAAAAAAAACCCTTCTTTTTAAAGAAAACAAAAATCTTAACAACATTGTTTCAAAAAAAAAATGTTAACAATATCCACAAATTTAAAAAATCAGTTTTTTCCCGCAATAAATTTGTTTTACTTTGTTTAAACACCACCTCGTTCTTTAATGGACTTTTCTTTTTCTTTTCTTCAAAGACCTATCCACGATCTCAGAAAAAAATTTAAAAAATCTCAAACATATTCAAGATTATCCAGTTGAATTTAAAAAATACATTAAAAAAAACCACTGTAGACAGCAATGTGCAAGCTAACAAGGCAATTTAGAAAATAAAATAATGAAAAAGGAAAAACAATGCAGTAAATCCAGGTCATATTTTAATTGCAGAGAGAAGGTGGTTTACCCTTCTAGGTCTATCCAAAAGGTCCCACAAACCAGCTCTTTTTCACTTTACCTTTTCTAATGGGACGACGATCTTTCTAGGAGTTCCTGATTAAGCTCTTCCTCCCTCTCTGTCTCTCTCTGTTTTTTCTTTTTTTTTTTTCAACATTCTTGGGTCCTTTGATTTACCCTCACAGTATTCACGCTCGTTTTGTTGCTTTCTTCATCAGTTACAGCATCCGGGTTTTTTTTTTTTTCCGAGTTTTGTGAGTTGGGTTGGTTTTTTGAGGTTTTTAACAGATTTTGACATCTGGGTTTGTGGAATTTTGTTGATTTTTTAGGTGGAGTGGTGGTGTATAGGGTTGGGTACTTTGTGGGTTGTTTGAAAGACTCAATTTTGGTTTCTGGGTTTGTTTTGTTCTGGTGTTTTGTATAAGGGTTTTGGTGTTTTTATTTTTATTTTATATTTTTAAAGTTTGGTGATTCATGGAATTTTTAGGTGGGTTTGAGGTGAAATCAAGTATTATTGAATAAGGTTCAGTGTTGGATTTGTGAGAAAGATAGAGAGATGAAGAGAGGAAAAGATGATGAGAAGATGATGGGACCAATGTTTCCTAGGCTACATGTTAATGATACAGAGAAGGGAGGACCAAGAGCACCGCCAAGGAACAAGATGGCTCTCTATGAGCAACTCAGTATTCCTACTCAGAGGTTCAATCCTGCTGTACTGCCTCGTAATCCATCCAACCCTAGCAGTTTGGTCCCTCCAGGTTCATCAAGCCAGGTACCTTTTCGAAATTTTAGCTGTGATTTGTTATTTTTGATGATATGTTGACTCTCCTCCAAATAATTGGCTGGTAGAGTTAGGAGATGGTTTCACTAATGATTTACTATTATCTTGAATTAATTTGATTGTTCTTGATAGTGGTTATAAAGTAGAGGCTAGGCGTGGCGTGATTGTGCACTGTTCTATTGCGTGAATAGATTTTGTTAAGGAGAGGCTAATGAATTTCTTAATTTTTCTCTGCTTTATATGATGAAAGGTTGTTAGGTGTAAGTAGTTGGTTCTCAATCCAGACTTTGGGGTTGGTTTTTTGGAATAGATATGGAATTTTTATGTTCCATTAGAGGGTATTCAATTGTATAGGCTGTTCGTTTCTAGGTGGTTCGATATGCAACTGATAGTATTCTTCTCTAATGCTTAAGTGGGAGGTTTTCTGGTTTCTGCACATTTGTGGTTGCGTGATAGGGAAACTTACCTATTTCTATGGTTATGTGTCTATAAATTTTTCTGCTTCCAGTGTAACATGTGGCTGAGTCTGCAGGTTTGTGCTTATGTACTGGCAACGTGTATGCTTGACTACTAATGCCATTGTAGTTTTGTTAAGGCGATGAGTGATGATTATGCTATTCTGATTTTGAAAATTACCTTAACTTTGCAGGGAAGTGGCCCTGAAAGAAATGTGCCTTTCCCACTTTCTGTACCTCATAAAACACCGTCTCGTTTGACTGAGAAGTTTCATGCTCATCAGTCTGCTGGATCAACTTTTACCATTCCCTTGCCTCAGCTTGAGCAGAGAAAGGCGGCCGGTGATGAGGATGATTTTGCTGTTCCTGTATATGTACACTCAGGAAAGAATCAAAATTCGAGTAAAACTCATAATGGCGTTGATGGAGGAAAACTTTGTCCCTATGGCCCGCCTTATCCTGTTCATCCGTTAAAGTCTCAAAATGTTTATGATAAGGATCCAAAACGAAGTAGCCTTTCAGACCTCAATTTGAGACAAGAGGCAAGACATCAAAGTGAAGAGAACCCAAATACCGGCTTCTCAAGTAGAGACCATTCATTAAATCCTTCTGCAACCTTATCAAGCAGAGAAAAGATTGATGGGCTTGTGAAGGAGGCCAGTGCATCTCCAATTCAAGAGAGTGGAGATCTCCCTGAATCTCATTTTAACGGACCAAATGACAATGATACTTCTTTACAGACAGAAACTAGAACTAGATCACAACCAGTTGACCGCAGATGTGGTGATGGTGTTGAGTCAACAAGAGATATAAATAAGGGAGTCGTTCACCGGTCAAGAAGTGGCTCTTGTTCAAGGGAGGACAATAGTTGTCCCAATGAGCCTGATATTGATAGTGAATATCATGAGGAAAAGACTTGTGGATCACTACAGTTGGGAGATAGAGACAAAAGTGATGCTGTCTCTGAAACCTCCATGGTGGATTCTATATCAGGCTTGGATATCTCTCCTGATGATGTAGTAGGAATAATGGGTCAAAAACATTTCTGGAAGGCAAGAAAAGCAATTGCCAAGTAAGTGTTTGTGCTCAATAACTTATTATCCTCTTCTTCTTAATGGCTTTATGTTTGAGGATGCAAATTAGATTGCTTCTATACTGAGTGAAATATTGTAACAATTATTGCATTTTGAATGAGATTGGCAGATAGTACCTTGTTTGTTGCATAATCTGATAATTATGTTTTATCTTAATAGAAGTGTACAGACATGCTGTAGAAAAATTAATAGGTTAAAAAAGTAATGTTTATGAGTACATAATCTAATTATGCTTTTGCCCATGATAAGTTTAAACATGACAATCTCGCTATTTTATTCTCTTACCTTTTGTGGCTGTTGTGGTATTTTTGGCTTTTATGTTAACATCTGGGTTCTTAGTTACTAAAAGATGGAGGAATTTTTCATCTTAAGACACTTTGAATGATTCTCAGTGACAGTTGTCATCTCACTTAACTTTTTTTTAACTTTTATTATTACTAATCATCTCTATTCTTCTGCTGGGCTGCTGGTGATTTCAGGTGATGATTCTTAGAGATTTTGTGAAAAACTTCGAATGTTTACTTTGCTTTTCTTATAAGATGCAAAGTTTATAATATGTGAATTTCTTTAATGGAGAAGAGAAACAGTCATTGTATTATAATCTATGTAATATTATCTAGTAAGCAGGTGCAGATGCAGTAATATATTTCCTAGGATTTTTTTTCCTAATCTTACAAATTAAAACTGTAATATATATATATATATATATACACACACACTATTAAAAATGGTAGAATGACATAATGATACATGGAGGTAGAAAGAATGTTTACTTTGAATTAAGAATTATAAATATGACTTTGAGGGAGGAAGAATTTAAAGTGTGGAGTCCTGGGATTCCTCTTAAGTGGCCCTTTTTTGTTCAAAGGCCCTCAATGATGTTTTAACGGTGGATCATCTTACAGCAGGGAAATGGACAATCCTAATCGAGGTATGCAAGGAGACCCCCGAGATAGCGAATCATTCATTTTCTATGTTATCTTGCATCTGCTTATCAGATTTATTCCTGTCTCGGTCTGGTATTGCTATTTTTCCCTGCTATCAAAGGAGGTTGCCTATTCACAGCACTTGAGGGCTTGGAGCAGGAAGGGAAAAAAGCGGTGGAGGATGATCCCTGGAGCTAATATTGGGTGAATCTCTGATTAGAGAAACAGGAAAATTTTTCCCAGTGAGAAATTGTCTGTGGACATAGTGGCTAAGAGGATTTTTTTTTATGTAGTGTTTTGGTTTTATATGTTAAGAGGATTAGTGGGGTTATGATTCACAACTTCTCTGCTGTTTGACTTCTGTCTAATTTTTTTCCACAGTCAAGATGTATGCATTAGATAATGTTTTTGTTTCTGATAGAAATTAATGCTTCAACAAAGGGAGGAGATGCAAAAATATATGTACTGTAAATTTTTACCTTCCATATAATTTTAATTTCATTCTTTTGTACTCAGTATTGTGTTTGGTTCTGCGCACATGCACCAAAAAAAAATAAAAAAGTCTAGTAGGGTGTACAGTCTCTTGTATGCTTTTTGTGGTTTCTACTACATTCTATGCTTTATTTGTAAAATCACCAATAGAGAAACATGTGGAAGTTTTGAAATGAGATTTATGGTTTTGTGAGCAGTATGTATTTTTCCATTTGATCTTATGCTATTGACAATAGTGTTTGAAATTTTGCTGGTGATTCATGTTCAGGAACTTGTCCAAATTGTAGTTATTCTAGCTCTTCATTTTGCGTCTCTTCGATGTTTAGTTGTTATGGTGTATTCATGATAGTGCCATCTTATCGTTGGTAAACTAATATTCTGTAACAATAATTAAGGAATGTATGAGAATTGCCTCAGTAATGTAATGCTACTGTGCTGAGTTGTACATACATTGGATGAGGATGTGTTGAGGAAATTTCTAATTGTCAAACCAAGTCTATGAACCATTTTGCCCTCGTATATATGAGAGTCTTTTGTTCCGCATGGTAAATCTTCTAAAATAATGTCATCTGATGTATGATTGCATATTAATGTCCCTCTTGATCGTTTTTCCTTTTCCCTACTGATGAAAATGTGTTCTCTATAAGTTCTGTTTTACAATTTTGTGCAATTTTGTTCTTGATCCAACTCCTCTTACTCTGTACAGTCAACAAAGAGTGTTTGCAGTTCAAGTATTTGAGTTGCATAGACTGATAAAGGTAAAGTTGTGTTACTCTCTCAAGTTACTTGTGCTAGCCTTGGGAAGGAATGTAGGTTATTCCATCTGCAGTTTGATTGTGGAAAGAATTTTTACTTAGTATGTGTATTCAAACAGGTCCAACAACTGATTGCTGGATCACCGCACCTTTTGCTTGAGGACAGTGCTTATCTTAGTAAAGCTTCTTTGAATTCTTCTCCTGCAAAGAAATTTCCGTCAGAGTATGTCGTAAAACCCCTGCCACACGTTGTTAAGCGCAAAGATGACTCTGAGAAACCTAAACATAACATGGAATGTTCAGCAGAAAATGCAGTGGGGAAGATGTCACGATCTTCTGTGAAAAATGGTAGTCAGCCTTCAAATTATGGGTCCTACCTTGCAAACCCACCGGCAGCTTCTGTGGCTTCTGATTCCAGGATGGCTCCTTGGTATTTCCATCAATCACCTGGGCAGCAATGGTTGATTCCTGTCATGTCCCCTTCTGAAGGGCTCATATACAAGCCATATCCTGGTCCTGGATTCATGGGACCGGTTTGTGGAGGAGGATGCAGTCCTTTTGGTCCAACTCCAATACCGGGCAACTTTATGCATCCAGGCTATGGGGTTCCAGCTCCTCATGCTCATCAAGGAATTGGGGTTATGCCTGGTGCTCATCCAGTTGGCCATGGTTACTTCCCTCCGTATGGCATGCCAATTATGAACCAATCTGTCTCAAGTTCAGCTGCGGAACAAAAGAACCAGTCTGCTGGACCTGGTTCCCTTTTTCAAAATGGTCAGTTATCTGGCGGAGGAGCTAATTTTAATGTGCAACATGAAAGCTCATGTAATGTTTCTACTCAGAAGAAAGGAGCTGTTGCACAAGCAATGCAGTTTCAAGCATCTAAAGACATGGATGTTCAAGGAAGCACGGCAAGTAGCCCAGGTGAAAGATTGCAACGCAATGAGACAGGTGCCACTGCTGAAGGACAAGAAGCACAGCCACATTTCTCTATGGCTTCAGTACCTCCAGAGGGAGCCCCCAGCCTCAAGATACAGAGCAGCCAACAAGAGTGATCAGAGTTGTGCCTCATAATCCTAGATCAGCTACTGAATCTGCGGCTCGAATTTTCCAATCTATACAAGAAGAGAGGAAACAGTATGACTCAATTTAAGCTCGTTTGGCTGGTAAATGCACTGACACTTTATCTACCTCCTGAGGATGCTTGGTCATTTCCCCCTTTTCAGTCATAATATTTAGTTTTTCTCCTCCGAAATTGTGATTATAGTTTATTCATATGTAGATATATCTCTAGATGGTTACAAGATGTCCTTGTAATATGAATATTGTGTCGAATATATAGGGAATGGGGTAGATCTCTATAGGGGAGGGTACTTTTTAGACTTTTCAAACGTGATAATGTGGCACTGCCATTTAACGTTCGTGTTTTAGACTGTATTGTTACAGCCATAGTCAGACAACCCTGAACATTGTCTGCTGAAAATTTCTGTTGTATTATGTTACTGTTGTTGTCTTATAATAACTTAAATTCCAAATGTGGGATATTGGTTTGGTTGTGTGGGTTTACGTCTCTTTGGATAATCTTTGCCATTTGATTTTGTACATGAGTGTTTTTGTTCAAAACCTGGATTACAAACAGTCATAGAAACACTCTCTTATTATCCTCAAACATTCACAAACAACATCTATTACATTAATCTGCTTTGTTTTGATTGGTGACCCTCATCTACGCTTAGGATTTTCCCCAGGCCGTGCGATGTAAAGCATAGGTTCACCAGAGTGGTCATTAGCGCCATAAAATGTGTTGTAGGAATTTTCTTGATCAGCAGAAGACTATGGTGATTCAGGTTTCTTAAGTTGAAGTGAAGCATCCTGGATTTTGATACTGTTAATGTAGCAAGCTGAACCATTGTGAGTCAGTGTTTGTGTGAGGACTTGTCATGACTTTTTCGCTGTATACTTCTCCCCAGTCAATCATTGCAGTATCGTATCAAATAGTTCTGTAGGCAAGTACCCAAGATTGGTAAATGTTAACCACCAGTGTCCAGTATAGTCCTGAAAAATAAACGAATGTAGGAATGTTCTGATGTGAACTACTATATGAATAAATATGAATTTGTGATTGGTAGTTTAGAAAACGAAGTATGATAGAATAGTGATTTTGTCTGTGTCCATGATATGAATTATAATTGTCACTAGTTAAATCATCTATCCTTCAAAGTTCATAGAACTTGGATTGAGTTATTCAAAACTCATCACAAATCTTTACTAGATTTCCTGCATTTGTCATGAATCATCGTTAATTGTAGAAGATTTTTTTTATTTTTTATTTTTATGAATTTTGATATGTCAATGTTTGGTGCAATAACTTTAGAAAATGAATGGAATGAATCTTAATTCAAAATGCTTAAAAAAAACAAAAAAAGAAAACCTTCATTCAAAATAACAGTCCAAAAGGAAGAAAATTTGTTGCCAGAAAGGTGGAGACTTTGAGGTTATTCTGGGTCAATTGATTGAGGAATAGCGGCTCCACCGGCAGCTAGACGGTGGCTTGCTTGCACAAATCCACTGCAAATTAGGTCGAAGCAACCTGTCTGTTTGCATCTTTTTGAAACAACAGATATAGATGACCTTAAAATAAATTTTCATCAGTATTATTAGTTATATGCAGTTTATAAATTTTTATCCTTTAATGAAAAATTTGCATATACTTACAATCCAATAGGCAGAATCACTGGTCGTTATATCACAATAAAAACTGGGATTTATCTTAAGCAAATGTTATAAAGAAATTAGAAATAGCATAGCAATGATTAAATATTAAATAAAAAAATAATTAAAATTCATCAAGTAAGAAAATTTTAATAAATGTTATAAAGAAATTAGAACTAGCATATCAAAGATCAAATATTAACAAAATAATTAAAAATTATCAAGTAAGAAGTTTTTAATTTTATTAAAAATAGTGATCTTATATGTTAAACTATAGATAAAATTATTATAGAAACTATTTTATCTTTTAAAATTATTCAATGTGACAAAAAAAGAGGCAAATAAATGGGCAGTCAGGTCAAGTTATTGGTTTTAGTTGTAAACTTTTAACATTTCAACTCTAATTCAAACATTTACATAAAATAAGAATTCACGTTATCATCTGAAAAATCTAAATTTAGTTATCAGGAATATATCTGATAAATACTAACCACATCCATCCTGCTTCTATATTTTCAAAATTCACCGGATGACGCTTAAGCCACATTTGTAGATGATCAAAAGCAGGTTGTTAGCAGATGTCAACGCAGTCGATATTATCTGCATCTTCACTCTACAAGTAGGATCTTATTATTGTGTTAGAGAAGTCATTGTTTTCTGACTGAAGAAGGCTGACATCAATGCAAGGTAAATGGAGGCAATAAAATACCTCTTGATAGTTTTTAAAGCAGGCTTATTGAGCAGAAGAAAGTTTGAAGCAAAAGTGCAATATTCAGTCAAGCTTAATAGGTAATTAAATTTGTTAGAAATTAATGAAACTCAAGCTCTCTCAACTCTATTTATATATTAGTCAAGAGCGAGTTATGACGAGAGCAATGCCAGGAGTTTTCTTTAAAAAATGAGCTATAAGACTGTGTTGGAGAATTAATTAATTTCTCTTTAAAGTTTAAGAAGGTATTCTTAAAACATTCTCTTGCTATATCAATGTTTATAATACCATTATTGGCATGACATTTTGAATTTTTTTAATTAATTTATAATCAGTTCCTATGGGCAAAGGGTATACCTCTTCAGCGTAGGGTAGTTTTTGGAATTGATGGGGATACTGCTCTTTCAATCATGTTGTATGGTTACTTTTTTCGTTGTTGTTGTTGTTGGGATTTTTTTTTTTGGAAATATACTTTTGTTGTGTTACAAAGTAGTTCCACCAGGTAAATATTGCAGTTGATCATTTTCACCAAATCTGATATTTCAGGAAAAACAGCCGTTTTCGTAATTGTCATGGAAACACTTTCTAATTATTTGAACTACTTCTGTGGATAAGAAAACATTCTCAACAGCATCGATTTTAAAGCAGAATACATCAATCTGCTTTGATTTGATTGGTAATTCATCTACAGTTAGGAATTTCACCAGGCCCTCCTAAGTAAAATATAGGTTCATCAGAGTGTTCCTTGATGTCATAAAGTACGTTGTGGCAATTATTTTGAGCAGCCAAAGGCTGTAGTGATTCAGGGAATTTCAGTTGAAGAGAAGCATACTGTACTTCAAAATTGTTAATGAAGCAAGCTGAACCATGACGAGTCCACTACCCATTTCGGTTTTCATGTGGGGACTTGTCTCCACATTAAAATGGTTTTAAGTAAGAGAATGTTAAAAAAAAGTCAGAGTTAGGTGAAACCATTATTTAGTAGAACTGTAATGTTGAAATTAGAAAAAGCATAAAATCAAAAATTGTGAAGCATGGAGCCGCAATTTGTGAATAAAGTAAAACATGAAAACTTATAAATTGAAAGAAGCAAATTGTTGTAGGCCAAGCAAATTAATTTGCATCCCACATTCTTGTACCGCCATTGATTTTTATATTATTTGCTTCATTGTGAAGCATGTGTGATGGCCGTTTTGTATTATCTATATATAGGTATGAGTGGTTAGCCATTTAAACATCACAAGTCTCTTGTCCTAGATCTTAAGATACATTTGATAGTTCTTTTCTCCTTAGTTCTCTCCTAAAATTTTAGAAAGATTGTATTATAGTTGTTGGTTTAATAAAATTCTTCTAGTTTTGGTCTGTACCTATTTTTCTCACATTGAGTCGTGTCTATTATTTTTTATTTTATTTCTTTTTTTTTTTTCAAAATATTATTCTCAATTGAAGGTTTACACTGGAATTAAAACAATAATGGGTTGTCATAACATTTTATTTAGCAAAAATTAAATGGATTGGATGGTTTTTAACACTTCATGAACACTTAAGAAGATATTTTATAAATTTTGAAACCAGCAAGATACGTGTAAGTTTGATGTAAAACATAGAGAAAATGAATGAAATAAATTTTAAATACAAGCAACCCTTAGTGAGAAATATTTTTACCAGAAATGTGCTAAAAGTGACATGATATTGTGGTCCAACTTCCAAGTACCGCCGAAAGGGAAGCTCCAAGGGCTATTTGGTTACTTGTTTGCACAAAACCGCTGCAAGTATGTCGAATCAGCCTGTTGTTTTATATGAATCTTTCTGAGGACAAGTAGGTAATGAATATTAAATAAATTGTGTTAGCAATATAAGTTACTCGTAGTTCATACGTTTTTTTTCTTAAATGAAAAGATTGTACTTACAGTCCAGGAATCAAAAGCCGAGATTGTATATCACCATATAAGCTAGGATTTATCTTTGAACAAATATTTTGAAGAGATGAGAAAACATATATAAAAGTTTATCAAATATCAAAATGATCAGAAATTAGTAAAGCAAGACGTTTAAGTGTAAATGGTTGATGAATCTAATAAATAAACTATTTAATCTATCTCTTTTATGAAGAAAATTTATATATATATATTTGTCCAAATGATATGATAAATTTACGTGTAATTACCATATCATCCCAAAATTAATGTGGTGTTACAAATCAGTTTACCATATCATTTGAACAAATTTTTTTGGTAAATTTTTGAAGGTATATAAAGCATTATGTAAATGTGAGATCATATAGCTTGAATTAATACCATTATTGATGTAGGTATGCAAGACATATCATTAGTTTAATTTATCACATTAAAGTTGATATTTTAATAGTTGAGATTTGATATTTTAATTTCTTCTCGAACGATTATACAGATAAAATGTCACATTCCCAAATCTTAAATCTAAACTTAGTTTTCAAGATTTGTATGGTAAGTATACTAACCATCCATCCTGACTCAATGCTTTCAAAGCCATCGCCGGGGCTATCTTTAAGCCACATTTGAGCTGTAGTATAATCAGATTATCTGGCAGATCAACTCTTGGACTCCAAAGATTGATATCTGCTTGAGCTCCTGTATAATTGTTCGCTGTAAACACAAACTGCAGTCTGTAGAGTCAAGTAAGAGAAGTTAGCTAGACAACAACAAATTTTAGTTTCAAAATGGAAAATTAGCTCTTAAAGGGTGTTCACCCCACGGTTAAGTGGACTCTTGGCTTGGAGTTTGCTGCTGTTGAAGGGCGCATGTAGGCTACATTTTGGATCAGCTTTGTTTGGTGCGTAGGAGTTTTTGGTGGCTTTCTTCCAAACTGTTCAAGAGAAGCTGCTCTCAATAAGTTCTTGCCTTCAGATTCAGCGAATTGGGACGGGTCCTTTTGGATAACTTCCACTCTTTTGCCCAGTCTGAAGTATCACTGGCTGAGATGATTCATTTCTGGTGTCCAATTTCTCTGTTGGTATTTCAAACCTACCTTCCGTCTGCATTTTGCTTGAAGTGATTGAAAAAAAAAAAACAGCTCGAAGAAAATAGCACTTAACACATTTATGCATTGTTTCGAGAAAAACAAATGTGCTCCAAATATTAATTTATTTTGTCTCATCTTTAATTTGAAAGAAATTCAAGAAGAAGAAGAAAGTGGATTAATGAATGCACCTGAATTTTGTGCTTCAATGGTGATGGATGATCAAAAGCAGGTTGTTTATAAATATCAACGCAGTCGATAATATCTACATCTTCACTCTACAGGTAAAATCTTATCACTGTGTTAGAGAACTCAGTATTTTCTTATTGAAGAAGAGAATCTTTCAATGCAAGGAAAATGGAGATAAGAGAATACCTTAATAGTCTTTACAGCAGGCTTATTGAGAAGCTTCAGTTTCTTATCAATTACAGAGAGAGTTACCCAGCTTTAGCTTTTCCATCTACTCCACCATTGGAAACTGATGCAACCATTATCAACAAAAGAATAAATTCCTTTCTCCCCATTTGTTCTGCTGATAAAAGGTAGAAGTATAAAAAGCACGTTGTTTTTTTCACTTAAAATTTAATAGTACTGAATTGTATATATTAAATTATTTTTTTTATTTTTTTAAGTGGTTAAATCATTTAAAATTATTAAAAAAACTAAAAAAATTAAGTAAGAATTTTTAACTTTTCACTTAATTATAAATCACTTAATGACATTTAAAAGTTTTTATTGCAAATCTATCTTCCCAAAATAACATAATTTCAAATTTATCCTAATTTTATATTACTCAAATTTTTTTTTGATACTTACAAAAAATATATTTGAAAAGAAAACTCTAAATATATCTCATCTCAAATTATCTTAGAATTAAATTAATATATTTTAATTTATAATTTAAATATTCATTTTCTAGTTATTTTCTTAGATATATTAATATATTTAATTATATAAATATGGTTAATACTACTATATTTTTAATCATATTCTAATTATGAATAAAATATTATTAATTTGTACATAATTTTTTTTTAGAATTTATTAAATTATTTATTTTCAAATGTTTATATTAAATTAATTAAAATTACATAAAACAAATAATTAAAAGAGTATAAATATTAAATTACTAGTTTTCAGATAATTTTAACTTTAAAAAATAAACAAATTTAAATTATTCAGAGGTAAAAAATAAAAAATATATATATTATTCAGATTTCAGGTTTTAGTCACTCTTCAATCTTTAATCTATAGTACTATTTAGTTTCAGACAAAAAAAATAAAAACCCCAAAATGTTTAAGTTAGAAAAAGTTTAAAGATAAATTATAAACTTTCAAAGTCAAGCTAAATAGCTGATTGTATGAGATATGTTTCCGGTGTAATAAGAACTTAATTGTAGCAAAATATGACGGCAGGTTCTTTTTAGAAAGTTTCCATTATAGTAAGAAATTACTCGTATCAAAATATTTGTCAAATGAGTTACAAATAGCCTCATTCAAGCAATGACAGCAGATTCTTTTTTGAAAAATTCGATATAAGATGTTAGACATGCATGTTAGTATCTAATTTGCTAATTAAGTCGAAATTATTGAAGATTTAATGTAAAATTTCAAAATATAATAATTATATTTCATTAATTTTAAATGTTGTTCAAGTCAAAATTTTAGTTTATTATGGTGTGTTTACTTCATGGATTGAGGAATGAGATTGATTGATAATGTTTACTGATAATGAAAGTATGGGTCTCACATCAATTTAAGGTTGTGGAATGAGAATCTCATTCCTCCTAACCCATTTGGAATCTCATTCTCATTCATTTTATCAAGATAAAAATTTTTATACTCTTATTTAAAAAAAATTTTAAAAAAAAAACTATTTTATTTGATGTTAAAAAAAAAACCATATATTATAATAAGAAACTACATACCATTAGTTTTTTATCACCAATTTCTTAATATCATAGTGGACTATTAAAATAATATCCATTTTTTTTTTCTATTATAAATATAGTTTTTATTTGATATTAAAAAAAAAAACTGCATATTACAATAAAAAATTACACACTAGGTTAGTGGACTATTAAAATAATATACATTTTTTATTAAAAAATAGCAGTTTTATATTTGATCTGTATATATAATAAAAAATTGTACACTATTATAATTAATCATAATTTTAATTAAGTGTGTTTTTGTAATTTATAATTAATTCATTCCGATTCCAAAACAAAGTAAACAGTTGAATGAGAATACTGCTGATTCCTATTTCGATTCCTCCAAGTGAAGTAAATGCACTAGTGTCAGACTTGCTAATCAAGTCGAAATTGTTGAAGATTTTGTTTAAAATTTTAAAATAGAATAATTATATTTTATTAATTTAAATGTTGTAACCGTTATTACAAAATAATGTTTTTATACGAGTAATTATATGACCATTACAACAGTTTTATTACAATAAATATTGACCCTTTTTATAAATTAATGTGTAACAGTTATATTTTGTAGTATTAGTAGACTCAAATGATTTGGTTCAAAATTCGTATCCCTTAAAACCCTACCAATTATTTTTAAGTTGTTTAAAAATAGTACCTTAGGAGTGCATCTTTACAACGTTAACATGTCAGTTGGACTCTAAAGATGAGAGCCGCATATGATCTGATTCAATGCGACGACATCATGGCCGGGGCTATCTTTAAGCCACATTTGAGCTGTAGTACAATCGTCGGGCAACGTTACTTTTGGATTCCAATATTGATATTTGCTTGACCTCTCTATAATTGTTCACGGTAAACACAACTACAGTCTACAGAATCAAGTAGAAGATGTTAAAAAACGAAAAATTAGCTCTTGAAGGGCATCCACAGCACGATTAAAGTGCTCCCTTGACTTGAGAGTTTGCTGGTATTGAAGGGTGTAAATAGGCTAGATTTTGGATCTGCTTTGTCTAATGCATGAGTAGCAATATTTACACCCCTCAATAATATTGTACGTGCATCTCTTTAGTAGGTACACACCATCAAATATATTTTTAAGCAATCACATTTTATATAAAAAGAAGTTTTGATGAGGTTATTTACAAGTGAGCAAATTACTGGAAAGTCTCTAGACCTATACTTTATTACAATCGGAAACCACTTTTATTTTTTATAACAATGACCTCTCATGTACTAACGGTTTGACTATAATTGATTGTGAAAGTTAATTATAAGGGAGTTTTGGTCAATTTCTCTAATTTTTATTTTCTTTTAAAAATTAAATTAATTAATAAATGACTTAAAATTAAAACTTAAAACTATTTTAAAAATGAAATTATTTTAAATTAAAAACTAAATTTTAACTATAAAAATTTTTCAAATGGATTTAAACCATCTATCTAAAAAATGAACGGTCTAGATTAATTTGAGAAAAAAAATGATATTCAAAAAATAGAAAAATGATTAAAAAAAAAAAAATGATGATGCTTCATCAATATTCAATAGATATCTGGGTTTCTAGGTTCATTAATAGATGTCTGATTCATCGACAATGATCCATCATCATCAATCATCAAAATCAGTCATCACACAAACAATCATCATTAATCATCAACACAAATAATACAAATGGTCCAACATCATCAATCATCAACACAAACAAAAACCACTGTCATCTTCAAACAAAAACCACTATCATCATCATCAAACAGACCCAAGAACATCATCATCAACACCATCTGGAAACTCAAACACTAATGCAGGTCTAGTTAAATCTGAAAAACAGACACTGATGCGGGTCTAAGTTGGAAACCCAGATCCATGGCAGGTGATGATCTGGTTCCAAAATGGAGCCAGACCTACATCATCTGGAAACCTAGATCGATGTCTGCGTTCCATCCAAACCCAGATCAACGTCAAGGTTTTTAGATGGAAACCTAGACACCGGTTTGGGTTTGGAAACCCAGACGTCAATCTAGGTTTCTAAACCTAGATTGACTAGTGAAGAAAACAAAGAGAAGAAGGAGAAGAAGGAAAAGAGAAAGAAAGAGAGAGACAGGTGAGGGGAGACCGGGCGTTTGGGTTTCCAGACGTCAATTTGGATTCCGATTAAGAAGACAAAGAAAAAGAAGAAAAGAAAGAAAGAAGAAAAGAAAGAAAGAGAGAGAGAGGAGAGGGAGACGATGGACCAAGATTGGATTTTATAAATGGAGGGGTATTCTTATCTTTTTGCTCCATTTTGTCATTTTTCAGTTATCTTAAACGGTTAACATGGTCAAACCGTTAGTATAGGGGAGGTTATTGTTATAAAAAGCAAAACTAATTTTCACTTGTAATAAGGGATATGTTTGGAGGCCCGTCAGTAATTTTCTCATTACAAATATATAATATAATAAAAAAAATACTACTTTTTGAACAGAGTAGGTTTTAAATATTTGCTAGAAATAAATTTTTTGAACAGAGTAGGTTTTAAATATTTGCTAGAAATAAATTGTTAGTGTGTGGTGTACTTGCAAAAGAGCTATACAAAAAAATTTTAATGGGATGCAAATAAGTCACTCTTGATACAAAGCAAGTTTTAGTAGTTTTTTCTTCTCATGCATTCAAGATTCAAAACATTAACTTAAGCAACGGTAAAAGTGAGTAAAAGGCCAAAATCGACTTCAACATTGAGCCCAAGATCAACAATAGTTATATATGATGAGTTTCATGGTCTGGTTAAATACCCTTAAGAGCCTATTACAAACAGTCGTGAGCAACGAACACTCGTGATTGTTGAAATATTTTTAAGGATATCTAAAGCATTGATTTAATTTGTAATCCTTACATGCAACGACGATTTTGACCAGGACCTCCAAAGAAAAATATAGGCTAACAGTATAAATGAGAGAGAGCCTTTTTATTAGTGCTGAAGGTATTTACAGGAAACATCAAAATCTGTGATTGGGATTGCTGTCCTGTAATGGTGGGCTAGAAAGTTACCGTACGTTTATGCTATATTGGGTCCAATTGCACAAACAAACATGGTGTTTGAAAATTATATTCTCTCTTTTAAGTCCAATGTAGTGTTATAACCGGTCTTTCAAACATAAACTTATAATGTTTGGAAATTTATCATTATACAATATCAAATTTCTTTTTTCATTTTACACTTCTCTTTTTAAAGACTTTAACTTCTAAAACACTTCATTTTTTTTCAAAATTATTTTTTTTTTTTTTAGAGGAATATGCTCAATTTTTATATATGGTATTGTACTGAAATGGACTCATCTACTTTATAAAATAATTCACTTTACATATTACCATCTACACCACGAAAAGTCAAAAACACCTTATTGTTAAGAGAAGTCATAGGCTAATCAAACCCTCTTTGTTGTAATTCTAAAGAACAAGAATTTTTCACTTGAAAAATTAAGCATTAGAAGGAAGATCGCTGGAGCTCTAAGTGTTAGATCACATCAAGGATCCTCGGGGAGTCAAAAACACCATATTACCATCTACACCACGAAAAGTCAAAAACACCTTATTGTTAAGAGAAGTCATAGGCTAATCATGATCAAACCCTCTTTGTTGTAATTCTAAAGAACAAGATTTTTCACTTGAAAAATTAAGCATTAGAAGGAAGATCGCTGGAGCTCTAAGTGTTAGATCACATCAAGGATCCATCAAGGATCCTCGGGGAATTCTGAGTTGATCATGAATTAACTCCATATAATCTAGTCCATCTATGTTTTTGAATTCTGTTAAGGTCATCCATGTCACTATAAATCAAAACCTTCATATGCATGATGAGTTTCTTGGTCTCAATAATATTTTTGTCATATAAATTACCTAGAGATGGATACATACAAACACCAGCTATTATTCAAAATATTTTCTTGGATATTAAAAAGCATTAATTGAACTCATAATCCTTACACGCAGCGAGGAGTTTGACCACCAGGACCTCCAAAGTAAAATACAGGTTCTACAGTATATCCTTGAACGAAGTTATACGCTGTATAGCACTCTTCTTCATCAGTCCCGTAGCCCACCCATTCAGGGTATTTATATACACCAGAATAATCCACGATTCTAACGTGTTTGATGTAGTTAGCAGAAGCATAGAGAGTCCGTGCAAATTCCCCACTTCCCATTTGAGTCTTTGTGTGAGGACTTCTCTTCACATGTCGGCTGTAAACCTCGCCTCCCCAGTGAACCAGTGTAGCACTGTGGCTCAGCGATTTGAACAGATGTTTAGGCCAGTACCCAATCACATTATCTTTACCAAAGCGTAACCACCAATTTCCTGTCTTAGGATCCTGGAAAAGAGACATCTATCGAGTTAAATTGATTGTAACATCATAAGTTGAAGGGTAGTATCGTCAACTTCCCCTTTGTACAATGCATGAGAAACGATACACTTTATGATCAAAATTTTTGTATGAGCAAATGTGGAATTGTGATTGGTAGAATGGTGGTTGAGAAAAAAGAAAAAGGAAAAATAATAAAACTGAGGAATAACATCATCACAAGATTCTTTATATTAATTGTTCCAAAGAAGTAAGGAAGTTATATCATAGAGATAATTATCCTTGTTCAAGTTGGTCAAAATGGACCAGTGAATTGGTTAATTTATATTAAATAAATATGATTTTGTTGAATTTAGAAAGACCTAAATATGTCAATATTAAACTCAAAACATGGAGAAAATCAGTGGCATTAATCCTAAATACAAAATAATTAATCAGCCAAAATCATAGAGAACTCATTACCAGGTAAATGCCAACAGTGACCTGATACTGTGGCGCACGCGAACCAGACCAACTTTGTAAGGCAATACCTAGGGCTATCCGAGGATTCGTATGCACAAATCCAGCGCAAGTTAAATCGAAGCACCCTGTTGTTTTGTATGCATCTTTCTGACAATAATATAAGATAAACATGAAACAAATTATATAAATAATATAGGGTATTAACAATTGATAAATTATGATGTTTTCACCAGTTTATGAACTTACAGTCCAATATGCGAAAAGTCGAGGGAAGGCATCGCCATATAACTTGGGATTTATCTAAAAATATTATAACAAAATTAGAAAATAACTTAAAAATTCTGTAACATTATGTAGCATTATTAATTGAAATTCTTGGGTGCATTGCTTTTGCTAAGATTCATTGTTATATCATGAATTTAACAGATTATTACCAATTATTTCCTTTTTTGGTTTGTTCTGTAGGAATCTAACAATTGAAAATTGATATATAGATCACGTTGAAGTGGACTTCATTATGGACTACTAGGTCGAAATAAAATTTAGTTTTCAAGAATGCTTATGATAATGTACTAACCGCCCATCCTGTTTCAACGCTTTCAAAATTGTCACCAGGCCCTTTCTTCAGCCAGATTTGAGCAGTCGAATAATCGTTCGGCAAATCAATTTTTGGTTTCCAGATATTTAAATCTCCACTAGCTCCAATATAATTATATCCTACTGTGACCAGGATTGCAACCTGATCCAGAAAGCACAGTCACGTAAATCAAGACAAATTAGACAACAACAACAACGAGAAATTTCTGTTTTAAGCTTGAAACAATATCACGCAAGTCTATCAAGTGTATTTACCGAGCGATCAATCATGGTCATAATTCGGAGTTTGCTGCTATTGGGAGGTGGTGGAGACAGGCTATTTATGGTAAATGTTTTGTTTGATGCAGAGGGAATCACTGGGGGCTTTGTCCCAAATTGTTCAAGAGAAGCTGCTCTTAACAAGTCTTGTTTTCGGATCCTGCGAATTGGAACTGTTCCCTCTGGACAACTTCCACTTCTTTGCCAAGCCTGGAATATCACTGGCCCAGAAGACTCATTTCTTGTGTCTAGTTTCTCTTTTGGTAGATCAAAACTAGGTCTCATCTGCATATTACATGAAACAATTGTAGCTGTCACCCTTGTTTAAAAGAAAATTCATATTTAACTATGTATTTTATGAGTGGTTCAAAAAAAGAAGGGTGTACTGATAATGCACCTGGATTTTGTGGTTCCTCAAGTTTGGATGATCGAAAGCAGGTTGTTTGTGGATGTCAATACAGTCGATAATTTCTCCATTTTCACTCTACAGACAGAATCTTATAATTAAGTTATAGCAATGACAGATT